>CM035433.1:81109179-81184179 GCA_020310875.1 Ceratopteris richardii
GGTCCACGGGGTGGGGTGCGGGAGTCAGCGGGGTGGGGTGGGGGTGCGGGGTCAGCGGGGTGGGGTGGGGGTGGCGAGGTCAACGGGGTGGGGTGGGGTTGGCTGGTTGCGGGGGAGGGGGAGGTGGCGGCTGCGGGGTGGGGAGAGAGAGAGAGAGAGAGAGAGAGAGAGAGAGAGAGAGAGAGAGAGAGAGAGAGAGAGAGAGAGAGAGAGAGAGAGAGAGAGAGAGAGAGAGAGAGAGAGGACGGGAGAGAGAGAGAGAGAAGGATGGGAGAGAGCGAGACAGAGGGAAGTGGGGGAGGGTCCGCGGGGTGCGGTGGGGGAGTCAGCAGGTTGGGGTGGGGGTGCGGGGTGAGTGGGGTGGGGTGGGGGTGGCAGGTTGCGGGGGACGGGGAGGTGGCGGCTGCGAGGTGGGCTCCGGGTGGAGAGAGAGAGGGGGGAACACAACAAAGGGGATTTATGTAGAGATAGAGAGAGGGATATGCAAAGAAACCTCTCATGAATTAAGTAAGGAAGATCAAGATGATTATTTTAGGAATTGAAGGAAGTTCATAATGCATAAAGAGTGTACGACTCTCATAAATTCAGTATTTATTGCGTTGCGTGCTAAGAAGCCCTGAGAATGATGTCATCACCTCTATCATGCTTGGACCATTAAGGTAATCGTGCTCCTTTATCTTTTGGTAAAAAAGTCACCTTTTGATTGTTGCTTGCGATTGTCACGAAGTAAAGGAGTTTCTTCAAATACTTTGTTGGGATAGATAAGACTAGACATTCATGGAAGAGGTGACACGGAATTCTAGCAAAATCTTGAGAGAGAGAGAGAGAGAAACAGAGAGAGAGAGAGAGAGAGAGAGAGAGATTTCTCACTATCTACTATGTAGAGATTAGTAGGGAGAAAGAGAGATAAAGAGAGCGAGAGGCAGAGGGAGAGAAAGAGATAGATAGATAGATAGAGAGAGAGAGAGAGAAAGGTAGAAGTTAATGTATAGAGCACATACAAGCTTAGATTGTTGCTCCAAATTGAAGTCGGTTGTAGATTCTAGGCACCATAGAAGGAGATGATTTTATGATAGAGGACCCAAATCTCAAATTTAGAGACAGCATGAGAAGGAGAGAGAAAGAAGGAATTTGCTAGCCACACATGCGTAGAGTTTGATGACAGAGAGAGAGAGAGAAAACAAAAGAGAGTTGATAGAGAGGCAAAGAGAGAGAGAGAGAGATAGTTAGAGATAGACAGAATGTAGGGGTTATGGCAGTGCTATAAGTTTGCGTAGAAGAGAATTTGTAGAGGGCGATTGTGTGAACTTCAAATCGATAGCACTGTAATCAGATGGAGGGATGGGTATGAGAATTCTGTTAATAATTTTAAAACTAATGGCATTTTAACTTTCAATGAGTTTTAAGTAGAAGGATTTTAACTGCACATTTTGAAAATGAACACCAAATGGTGAAAGATCTTTGTAGAGTTGAGAGTACAAACATGTAAAAGGAAATTTAAAAGCTATTTCTTTGTAAATGTGGCTGAAAATTGAAAGAACTTGAAGTAAGGATGGCTTAGAGACCTAAGCCAAAAGAAAATATTCAGTTCACAAGTACAAGGATGCTTTGTTTTAGTGTGTATGAGCTGGAAAGCGCTTAGTGCTAAGCAAGGATCTTATCATTTATTACTCATTTCTTGTAATCATTGGTTTCTTAGAAAGCTATTCGTGTCACATAAATGTTTGTCAAAGCTTGTATTGAATCTTTGCATATTGTGAGACAACTAGGCAACTTGCATTAGCAAGGTGTCTAAGTATAATTGATTAGTGAAAAATTTCTTGGGTCCATTCTTCAAGAGTTTAGATAACCGATTTTCTGTGTGGAGAGTGGTTTTGTGAGTGTGTTTGTGAGGTCATCTATGCTTCAAGGATGTATAGGGAAGTTGTTTATTTATCCCATAAGTGGTATGAGATCTTCTCAATATACAAAAGCATTCGAGGACCATAAGGAGAATCCATCGAAGTATCTCGAAGGAAGGAGAGCTACTATATCAAGTTCAAAATCACACACCAAGAGAAGGAGAGTAAGAACCTCTATTACAAAGGCTTTATGATTCTTGAAGAGTTGGAAGCTCTTGTTCATGTTTATCCTTGTCGCAAGATATTATAGGAAAGACTAAAAAAATCATTCTTTTCATGGGATGTCAAATGTAACAAAGTAAGTATATGATCTAAGGGTCCAGCCGATTCAGACGGATCTGAAATCGGACACCATTTGATCATCAGTATGTATGACTAGAGATCTCGGGTTTATATTTACTAGGAGGTCTTGTGCTTTTATGAACAAGTGATCCACTTTAGCTTAGTGGTTAAGTCTCAAGGATGGGAACGAGGAGGTCTTGGGTTCAATCCCCATGGGGAACATGGAGAGAGTGTTTTGCCGAAAGAGATCTAGAGCCTTCTAGAAGCATCCACTTGAGTTAACTCGAGTTAACTGGGACACTTGGTGCACATGGAATTACATGGCTAACACATGGTTGGTTAGTATCCACCTGCCCAAGAAGGCAATCCCCAGGAGAGAGCTATATATAGAGGCATTTGGTTGGGAGGAGATTCATCTCTCTAGCACATGGTGGTCGTAATCTATAGTTCTCTTGCATTGGCATCAGAGCTTCTAGGTTGAAGATCCATCGTGACCTTGATAGGTCCATCATCATGTTCAAATGATCTTTTTTCGTGTGATTTATTTTTCGAATGGAGACGAGTTTATTCCTTACTTTTTTATGCCTCTCACACAAAAGTTTCACGTATTATCTCTAACTAGATTTTCTAGGTTTTCATCCATTCACATGTTCGTTTCACAATCTTGTGATTTTCTTGGGGAACTTGAAAACCTTTGTGATGGAACATCCATCCTTCTTTGCTATGGCTTTTTTAAATGAAAAACCGATTATAATTCCACGTTATTGAATTTCCCAAATCCAAGTCCAATTGGTTATTCTTCACCAATTTTGTAGCGACAAGAGCTCTTGAGTTCTTGTCTTTTCGATTCCTTTCTTACTCATGCTTTAGGTACCTACCCCGGTCGAGACTTAACACGAATCTCTCTACTGCTTAAGTCTAAGCATCTGCTCATGCTTTCTAGATTTGTACCAAAATCCCTTTAAGGATAGACAAACATTATGTTTTACCTTGCACAGACTTAAGTACCGTGCAGACTACAGTCTTGGAATTTCTTACTCCATTCAGGCTTGGAACAACTTACTCTTTTCACAAATTTCCACTAGATAAATGGAACCTGAGTGAATAATTCCCGAAAGGAATGTTATTGCCAATACTTGGGCAACCTCAGAGTAGTTCCAATCGCACATTCTTTGACAATCATGGCCAAGCTTGATCAAATCTGGTTGACCTTGCAACTACAATAAAGACTTAGTCTTTATTATTAAGATCTCTAAACTAACAAAAGCATATTTTTTTCTTACCCATGGGATTTTAGAGATCTTTCCCCTTCTCAGTCCAAGCATACACTAATGCCTCTGAGATTCCAAAGCGGCCTAGTAAATTCATCCTTATTGCATCCTCCAATCTATCTCCAAATTTTTCTAATGGGTCTAAGTGCATTCGTCCCTATTCAAATTCATTGTTTTAGGAAATCCCTCCAAATTTATCCGGAGATGGTCTTGCCAATCCATCTTGGGAGACTAGAACAAAAATCATCTTGAAACCTCTTGCAAGTTTGCCTTGCGAATTCCACTACAAATTCACAAACCAAATTATCATCATCAAAAGAGAAAGCTTTACACTATCCAACAGATACACTTATTATTTGATTACACCCCAAATAATGGCACCTCTTTAGCATGCAAAGAATAGGTGCATAAGGTCCTCACACCCCGAAGGTATTTTTTCACACCATGGATGGCATAACAACTTTGAGCATATTTAATAGTGGTCCAAATTCCCATCCGGGAGTTTTGATGCATGAGGATTACTTTCTTAATTTCCAAGAGAAGGTACCAAAGATCATTGAATTCAAGGTTCCATCATATCGAAGACCAATTTAAGAACCACTTTCTATTGATCACTTCAAGACATTTTGGTGGTTTCTTAAATCTCAAGATATCTTCAATCCTATTACTGTTTCTCCATTTAATACATTTTGGATTAGCCATTTCCTACACTAAACAAGACATATCTTTCAATCTTGCCAAGCATTTATCTTTTGTTTAAAGAGGCACTAGTCCTTGTAGTCAACTACTTGAATATGATCAATGACCTTAAATCTTATCGAACTCCTATGTGGTTGGTACTAGAGATTCTTCCATTGTTGGAATCCTTTGGATGAAATTTTTTTAGCCATTTGGAGGGCCTAGTTTTCAACTAGTGAAATGCTACATATCAGGGACCAAAGAGACATCAAGCCCAATGAAATATAGAGTTGCCTGACTAAGTAGCCCAAAATGAGCCCCCACCAACCTTGGTCATGAAGAAACTAAGGAGGTGGTTGAGTGATGCATGTCAAGGCATTCTTGCAGTGGTTAGTTCTAGATCCCAATGGAGGGCACAAAATATCTCCCTAGTAAATAGTGAAAAAAATGTGATAAGTTTATTAGATGGTCCTCTCACTAAATAGTGACAACTTTTAAAATTTAAAATAAATGAATGGATAATGTCAATAAAGATATGAGAGTTTCGCTAAATTTTTAAAAACTACATAGCATTTTAAATTTCAATGAATTTTAAGTAGAAATATTTCAACCATACATTTCAGAAAATCAACACCAAAGGTTTTGGAAGATCTTTGTAGAAACAATGGTACAAAGATATAAAAGGAAATTTAAAAGCTATTTCTTTGTAAACGTGGTGCAAAATTTGAGGAACTTGAAGTAAGGATGTCTTAGAGACATAAGTGAAAAGAAAATAGTCAGTTCACAAGTACAAAGATAATTTTCTTTTTCTTAAGTGTGTATGAGCTACATAGCTCTTATGCTAAGAAAGAGTCTGTTGATATATTTAGGTAGTGATGTGTGTGAACACACTAGGACCGTCGAGGCACTTTTTTCCCTCTTTAGGACGTTTTTTTCCCCAAGCTTGTATATATGCCTATTGCCCTAATGGGATACTTATCTTTGTACATTCTCTAGTAATGCATTTAGTATTGTGTGTTTGTGCTCCAAGCTTGTTCTTCTTCCTTGTGTTGTTCGCGTGCTTCTGCAGACGTCTAACTCCAACAATTGGTATCAGAGCACGTCATCGCTTCATCTAGGGCACGGTCGACACTCCTCCGTTTGCAATCTCAGAATCGCACGAATTTTGGTGAGCATACTCAGCGTGTTTTCGAGATCAAAACTACTTCGCTCTGTGGTGCCGAAATCGCGATCTGAGCTCGTTTCGACCTCCGAACGCACTATCGCAGTGCTTGTGCAGGCTATTTTGTCTTTTTGTGCCAAAGGTATATACCAGTTTCTATTCGCCAGTTTAAGCATCTTGAAGTCTGCTACAGGTCTAGCAGAACTTCTCTGGGCAGTTCTGTTCAACTTTTTGAGATACAGTCAATTTTCTACATCAAGGTATTTTAGTCACCGGCCATGGCTGGAAGCAGTGATGTCTTCCGTATATTGGCTGTTGAGGATAAGTTGGATGGTACCAACTACCCATTATAGGCTTATATGATGCGACATGTTTTGGTTGCAAAAGGATTGTGGAACATTGTGCAGGGTGTTGAAAGATGTCCTATTACACCTGTAAGGACAGGTACTGCAAATACAGGTGCTGGAGCTAATGAAGATGGTGTCGAAGATGATATTCCACAGATTCCTGTTCGTGCTACTGTTTCTGTTGCACCTACTGCAGAGCAAATTTGTTGGGATGGCAGAGATGCCCAGGCACATGCATTGATAGCTTTGTTTGTCAAACATGCCATTATTCCTCATATTCGCTCTTGCAGAACAGCTAGGGATGCTTGGGATACACTTACCACATTGTACCAAGCTAGGAATGAGGCTCGTGTTGCTTACCTCCGAAAACATTTGGAGAGTGAGCACATGAATGAAGGTGATTCTATGGACAGTTTCCTAACGAAGATCAAAGATTTGAAGGAATAGTTGATTTCTGCTGATGAGGTTATACCAGATAGCTCACTTGTGCAGACCGTTCTGAATGGTCTTCCTGATTCATATCAGAGTTTTGCTTCTACTCTTCGGTTGATGATGAGAGGCAATCCGAATGCCTTATCATTTGAGGAGTTAGTCTCTGTTCAGTTGCAGGAAGATCTGTCCAGGCAGAACAGGTCCATTATGCGTGTTGCAGATCAATCTTTCTTCGCTAGTGAGAAGGGCAAAGGAAAATGGAGCTCTTCTACTAGTAAGCAGAAATCTACAAATACTGCATATTCGAAGAACCAGGATAAAGATGAGAAGAAATCAAAAAAGCAGAAATTGTTTTGCAAGTATTGTAAAGGGAATGATCATATCATAAAGAACTGTCCAAAACTCGCTGCAAAAGAGGCAAAGAAAAAGGAGGCTGGAATGGTTGTTGCAGAAGCCTCTACACCAAAAACAGAGTCTGCTAATCTTGTGCAGGAAGAAGAATGGGCGTTTACTACTGTTTGCAGTTTTGACCCATCTTCTCATGAGCAGTGCGTGTCTGCAATAAACTTAGATGTTTGGTACTTTGACAGTGGGGCGACCAAACATATTACCTTGCAGCGGAGTTTCTTTTCTTCACTCGAGCCTTCCCCTACAGGGAATACTGTCACATGCGCCAACAACTCCTCTTATCCTGTTATGGGAGTTGGTAAGATCATTCTGACTACTGGTGATGGTAGTTCTTTCACCTTGTCAGATGCTTTATTTGTGCCAGGGATCAAGAAGAATCTGTTATCAGTTTCTGCATTAGCCAAGATTGGCTTGGTTGTGAAATTTGTTGATGACAGGTGTACACTCATGATCTATCAAATGGCAATGTGATTATTGCTTCTGGCATTTTATGTCGTGGGCAGTATAAGCTCATAGACTATGAAAGATCTGTGAATGATTCGGCATGTGCAGTTCATGATTCTCAGGCTATGTCAGATGCAAAGCTTTGGCATGCACGCTTTGGTCATCTTAATTTTGCTAGTTTGCTACGCTTGCAGAAATCTGAAATGGTGTCCTCTTTGACCAAACTTGAGACACCTGGAAAACATGTTTGTGAAGGCTGTATTTTGGGCAAAATGCAACGTTCATCCTTTCCAAAAGATGGTTCAGTTCAGGCTACGCAGAAATTGCAGCTTGTACACAGTGATGTCTGTGGTCCTATGCAGACACCCTCTTTTGGAAATTACCTTTACTTCGTGACTTTCATTGATGATTTTTCCAGGCATGCATGGGTATATCCACTCAAAGCAAAGTCGGAAGTGTTCATGTGCTTCAAACAGTTTTTAGTTCTTGCTGAAAATCTGTCAGCATGTAAAATGGGCACCCTCCATTCTAATCGAGGGGGGGAATATATGTCTTCTGATTTTAATGCATTTCTGGCTGAAGGTGGGATAAAACACCAGTGTACAGTGCCGTATACACCTCAACAAAATGGAGTTGTTGAACAAAAGAACAGGTCACTCATGGAGATGGTGAGGTGCATGGTCAAAAGTCAGGCTTTACCACAGTTTCTGGCTTGAGGCTGTCATGTGTGCAGCATATGTACTCAACAGGTGTCCCACTAAAGTGCTTCAGTCTATCACTCCATATGAGGCTTGGCCTGACCGCAAGCCATCTGTTGCTCATCTTCGTGTTTTTGGTTGTTTGGCATATGCATTAGTGCTTGAACAACATCGCAGAAAATTGGATGATAAGGTAGTAAAATGTATTTTTGTTGGGTATAGTTCTGAAAGTAAAGGCTATTGTTTGTATCATCCACAGACTAAATGCATTCTGGTTAGCCGTGATGTTGTCTTTGTGGAAGATGCTATTCAGCCATTGCTTTCATGTACTAAGGAGACATCTGTTAGCTCCAAAGACATGTATGACACGTTGATGCCTCTTTTTACAGGTGGATAGTCTAGTGCTGGTCCTAATGAGGCAACTTCTCAGCCTTTGTAGGTTTCATATGATGATGCAAATCATTCTATTTCTGATGCAAATTTACATGATGCACTTGTTGATGAGAGAGCTGATATTGAGCAGGCAAAAACTATGCCAGAATGGCTGGTGCAGACTTTGCGTGACAACAAATTAGATGCACCTTTATCGTATCGTACTCGTTCAGGCTCTCAGTGCCTCCTTTGCATCAGATTGCTATGCTATGGCTGCATCTATTCTTTGTGATGAGAATGAGCCTGTTTCTTTTGATAAAGCACAGAATTCAAAAAATTGGATGGCTGCTATGCAATCTGAATATGATGCTATAATGAAGAATGTTACATGGTCTTTATGTGACTTGCATGAAGAAGTGTATGTTTTTCAGCCGCATGGTTTTGTGCAGAAAGGGCATGAAAACCAGGTGTGCGGGTTAAAGAAGGCATTATATGGTTTAAAGCAAGCACCACGTGCTTGGTATGAGAAGATACATGCCTATCTGATTGCACATGGTTTTGAGAACAGTCCAACTGAAACCACCTTATATGTTAAGCGTGCTAATGATGTGCTTCTGATCATTGTTGTCTATGTTGACGACATGCTGCTCACTAGTCCTATTGAGAAGCATATTGCTGATTTTAAGGCTGATTTGCATGCCTCATTTGAGATGTTTGATTTGGGGCATTTGCATCATTATTTGAGCATTCAATTTATGCATGTTGATGGTGGAATGGCTTTGTGTCAGACCTTTTCACGAAGGCTCTACCTAAGAAGAAGTTTGAAGCTTTCCGCAAAGCTTTTGGGCTTACTTCCTTTTGTGGAGTGATTTAGGTAGTGATGTGTGTGAACACAATAGGACCGCTGGGGCACTTTTTTCCCTCTTTAGGAGGTTTTTTTCCCCCGGCTTGTATATACACCTATTGCCCTAATGGGCTACGTATCCTTGTACATTCTCTAGTAATACATTCAGTATTGTGTGTTTGTGCTCCAAGCTTCTTCTTCTTCCTTGTGCTGTTTGCGTGCTTTTGCAGACGTCTAACTCTAACAGAGTCCTAGATCATTTCATACTCATTGTTTGTAATCATTGGTTTTTTAGAAAGCTATTCTTGTCACATAAATGTTTCTCAAAGCTTGTATCTAATCTTAGCAGACAACTAGGCCACGAAGTGAGTAGTGCTCTATCTCTATATGCCTAATGGAGGATATAAGTTGTTTGTCTTGAAGGCATTGGTTCTCCCAGTACTAGTAACTATTTTTAGTGAAATAACTTGCATTAGTAAGGTCTGTAAGTATAATTGATGTGTGAAAAATCTCATGGTTTCATTCTTCAAGAGTTTAGATAAGCAATTGTTTGTGCGAACACTGGTTTTGTGAGTGTGCTTGTGAGGTCATCGATGCTTCAAGGCTACATAGAGAAGATTTTTTCTTCTCCCATCATTATTAGATCTCTTCAACATACAAAACCATTCAAAGAGGACAAGGAGAAGCCATTGACATATCTTGAAGTAAGGTGAGCTACTAAATCAAGGTCAAAATCATACACCAAGCAAAGGACATTCAACTAATGAATATTAAAGCATCAATCTCATCTAACGGGAAATTTTGAGTTATAGAGGTAAAGGCTATTACTATTTCTCCACTCCTGTCACGTAAATATTTCTCAAAGCTTGTATTTAATCTTTGCATATTATGAGACAACTAGGCGCATAAGTGATTAGTGGTCTATCTATGTATGCCTACTGGAGGATAAAACTTGTTTGTCTTGAAGGCATTGGTTCTCCTAGGTATGAGTAACTATTTTGAGTGAAATAACTTGCATTAGCAAGGTCTCTAAGTATAATTGATGTGTGAAAAATATCATGGGATCAATCTTGGAGAGTTTAGATAAGTGATTATATGTGTGAATAATGGTTTTGTAAGTGTGCTGGTCATACCATCTATGTTTCAAGGTTGCATAGGGAAGTTGCTTATTTCTCCCATCATTGGTCTGTGATCTTTTCAAGCTACAAAGGCATCCAAGTAAGATGAGGAGAAGCCATTGAAGTATCTTTAAGGAAGGAGAGCTATTGTATCAAGTTCAAAATCACACACCAAGCAAAGGAAAGTCATGTAGTGAATATGAAAGCATCGATCTCATCTATTGGGCATTTTTGAGTTATAGAGGTAAAGGATATTACTATTTCTCACTTCCTCTTCATCAAAGGGATCCACGAGAGTGCATTAGAGTTCCATATTCAAATATAGCACTCAAATAAAGAAGTTGGATAAGAATGATTATCAGCCATGGATGTTTAGAATCTCTAGCTATAGCTTGTCATAGATGATGATATCCTAGTTGCGTACACCATGAATGGGTTCGGTATGATACTCTTCCTAACTTTGAGCACGAGGTGGCCTTAATGGTGACTAGGGATATGGTTTTTGTAGGCTCAAAAACAAAGGGCAAAGAATCCCAAGCTTTCTATGTAGGTAAAGGCTAAGAAAGAGGAAGGAGCTAGCGTAGAGGAGGAGGTACACAAGGGTGGAAATCAAATGGTGATCGTGATGAAGAACAAGGATGCAAATACTCTTCGTTAAGATGGATAGAAAAATTCAAAGTTAGAGCAGGAAGGTTTAGTTAGAATAGAAAAAACCAAATCTCAGAAGCCCGCTTCATTTGTGGCCTGTGTGAACCCTATGAAAGGCATTTATTTCAAATGGAGAAGAAAATTTCAACCTACAATGGTTAAGGTAATTATGCATCTACTTCAAATGAAGATGACAACATGCTAGCTACAATGCAGATGAGTGACTATAAGACACAAGGGTCAAGCACATTAAACTACTAACTATTCCTAATGCAAGTCTTCATGGAGTTGGAGTAGTTCTAGCACAGCCATGTTCACATAAGGTGGACAACCTATTGCTTATGCAAGCAAATTACTAACAAAAATGGAAGAAATTATAATACCATAGAAAGAGAATGTTTGGCTATTGTATTTGCACTTCCAAGGTTTTGGTATTGTATTGATGGAGTACGTTTTATTTTCATCCAATATTGTCAAACAATAATGTATTTCATCAATAGGCCTAAAGTAGCTAGAAGGGTTTGATGGTGGCTACTATTCTTTTAGAAATATTACTTTGAGATTGACACCAAGCTAGGTAAAGAGCATCACATGGCAGACCAAGTGTCAAGGATGGCCGTGAGTGAAAGCAAAGAGCTACAAGATGTTCCACAAGAATTCATGTGCCTATTATCCAAGAGAAAATGAGAAGGCAAAAAGCTCCAACAAAATTTTCATTGAGCTACTCTTGGATTTGGATTTTTCCAATCACAATTGTTGGCCATAAGCTCGTGTTAGAGCAATTTGGGCCTTTTCACATACCACAAGAAGAGGAACTACTAGCAAGAATCCATTCCCTTGGGTCTATGGTAAGGAGGCACTCACTCCCTTCAAATTCATTATCATAAAACAAGCTGAAGCCAAGTTGGTCGGAATTGATCCTCACAATAGGAAACTAGTAGCATTGGAAGAATACAAGGAAGCAATAATGAAGAGATTGCAGGCAAAGCAAGAGAAGTGCAAAGCAATTCGTGATAGGTATATAAGGGCTATTGAAGTGAAGGAAGGATCCTTGGCCTTGATGCATCAAATCTTGCCAATACCCACTAAATTGGCACCTAAGTGTGAAGGACCTTATAAAGTGATGAGGATATTACCCAAAGGAGTAATCAAGACGGAAGACTTGAAGAGTGAGAAAATGAGCCTTTTTAAAATTCATAGGGTGAAGGCATACTTCAATTAAAGCAAGCAAGAGGGATATCACTTACTATATATACCATAAGATCATTTCAATTTTGTGATATTATTAATTTCTCATAGGGTAAAGAGTCTTTACATGTAGCAAATGAAGAGAAAGGTTGCACCGAGATGGTGAAAATACTTGAAGCATGGATCTATAGCATTCTAGTTTTGCCAAAATATATTGCCAAATCGTCTTCATGTAGCTTGTGGTTGGAACCACTTTTAATCACCCTATTGGGCCATATGGAGGCACTCATTCTCTTCCTCCTGTTTCCCATCCATTTGTCCATCTTGGCATTGGTGTTCTCTCTTTGGTGACCCTCGACCATTGGGGCTTGGGGCCTCCCTTGAGCTGACCCCTCACCTTTGGGATCTCATAAATACATGACTACAAATGCAACGAATAGAAATTCAATCCGTAAGAAATTCAAACATAAAAATGATAGATATGAAGAATAAAAACATCAATGGATGTATCTTCTTCTCCACATATTTCAAGAACTCCATGGAAGCTTGCTCATAGCTTGTGTCAATGAGTTCTAATCTATCACACAATGGTAGTAATGATGGAAGTCATTCTTGCAGCAATCTATGTTGCTTGAATTTCTAGATTTCTCTATATTATGTTTTTCACTTGGTTGAAAGAATAAAAAAGCAGCATATCTTATTGCTATAGAAGACGAACATGCAACCTAAGGTTCTGTGTTTGAGTCTTGTGGCCATCTGAAACTTCAAAACCCTCGTAAGGAATTGAAGCAAGAAGGTACTCTATTCAGAGATGTTTAGACTTTAGGATAAGTATCACCCACACATTAATTTGGATATAAAATAGCGTGGTGTGGGACACAAGATCTTATACTTAGGTTGATGTAGGAAAGATGGTATGGTACATCGGACCATGGATGATAATTATCTTTTAGTCCTAGATTGGATCTTGAAGCAAGGTTTGATCCTCAAGAGAATAAAGACTTCATAGAAGGAGTTTAATTCAAGGAGGATAAAAGTAGTATCTCAAGATACTCTAAAATAACTTCAAGGTAAAGGAAATAGAAGATATGAAGTAAGTAACTTCCAAGATCTTCTTGAAACACTTCAAGATAAAGTGTTGTTAATTTGAAAATATTTCATACATTTTTGAAAGAAGTTGGACTTTGATTTTGAGTTGGTCTTTTCAACCAAGGATTTGATTGACTAAGTCCTTTTGCAAAAGACCACGGTTAGCCGGTTAGAACAAGATAACTAAATTGAACATCCTAGATAGATGTTATGTACAAGATCCTTTTCAATCTTCAAAAGATAATAAGTATAAGTGGACTTATTTATTTGAGTTTGCTTCATGTTATAGCATAAATGATTTCCTAGAGTCCAATATACTCTAGAATAGAGAAGTTAGGAATTGCTCATCAGATTGAAAATTCCCAAAGAACTTCTAGCTCAAGTCTTTGAGAAAACTGTCCCAAGCTAGACAATTTTCATTTTAAATTTAAATTGTTCAAGTTATAGAATGGTTCACTCAAAGAAAGTGGTAAACTTTCTCCTACAGTTTACATAGGATTTTTAAACTCATTAGGATAAAGTAGTCCTCTAGTCCGGTGAAAAAATCAAGTAATTGTTGGATAAGAGTAAACCATTGAACAAACATACAAGTTAGATATTTGAGACAACCAAACGTTAAGTGCTCCAAATCAAATTCAAGTGAATCAGGAGTTCTCAAAGTCTTGTGGGGGATAAGAATGCCACCTTTGTTACTAACTCCATGCACCAGTCATGCCCAGAAATGGACTAGTAGTTTGAATCCACCCAGTTCACATGTTTGTGCCCATATCCCACCTAGTAGAAAACAATGAATCACTTATAAGCAAGGATAAAGGTCATGGAATCGTCCACTTGTATCCTCTCAAGGTAGAGCTTTAATTTTTATCTAGACAACTCTACATAGGGGTACACAAGATAGATTTATGATGACTTAGTGTAATGCCTTCACTAGTAGTGAACGCATTTAGATATAGGCCAAAGGTCAACTATGGACTTCTATAATTCACTAGATAGGGTAGTATAGTGTGGGTGGCCATCAAACAAACATTACCCTTTTGCAACTTATATTAGGTCAAGTAATTGAATCCAATGGTTTCTAAATAAGATAGGGAATATTAGAAGGACTTAGGTTGTATTAGCGGTGCCACAAATTCCATAAGTGAAGACACAAACAACTCGCTTTCCTTGTAATATCCTCATCATCTATAAACCATGAAGCCTCGTATTCAAGATTCAACCATCATCTAGTTTCGGATTCCTATGAACAAGGTAATGCATAATTGGCTTGTCATCAAAATGAGGTGCTTTCAAGTATGCAACAGAGTACATCCATGAGTGATGGATATTGAACATATTCTAACATAATCTTCTTTGTTGAAATAGGAGCTTTAAACAAAAAGGCATGAATTACATCTGAAGAATCAAAGGAGCGTCAAGATTTTTCTATGAGATAAATGAATACGGACTCACCTCACCTCTCCCAACCTAAGGAACTATGAAGAAGGTTAAAATCTCAAATCAAGCCATCATACTACTTGTTTCCTTACTAAAAACAGGTCAAAATTCTAGGAGATTTACACGTATATGATTAAGGGTGTTACATGAAATACAAAGGAATGAATAATCCTATTACAAGTTAACTTATAATACTTTAATGGATATCAACATAAGAGACATGCAAATCTTAAGTGTAGGTGGATGAGAAATAGGAGTTAGAGACTTGATTAGAAACAATTAGCAATTAGAGTCCTTGAAGTGAATTGAATATATGTGCAAACTCATGAAGATATTGTAAGTACATGCTAAAAGATTACTCTCGAACTAAGAACACTAAAAGAACATATGAAGGTTACAAGTAACAAAACTTGAATAGATTTAAGGTAATGATGAGCTATTGGGATTCTCATGAATTAGTAATGCTTAATTGGCTTCTCCTCATAATGAGGACCTTTCAAGTATGCAAAATAATGAGGTCCTTTCAAGTATGCTATATAATTGACATATACAAACATAATGTTCTTTGTTAAATTAGGAACCTTCAACCAAAGCCATGAATCACATATCAAGAATGTTCACACGAGTCAAATGAATGAAGAACAACCTCAAATTAAAACTAAGAAGAAGGTGAAAACATCAATTAAAACCACGATAAGACTTATTTCCTTTGTTAAAACTACATGAAATTATAGGAGCTACAATGGGATTTATAATCCTATTAGAGGTCAAATAATAAAACAATTATTCTTGATTTGCCTTATTTCTCTTATTTTTTATATCCTTAGAAGATTAAGGTGAATTGTGTGTGCTCTTCAAAACAACATAAACATGATCTCCCAAGGCCATTATTAGTTTTCTATGTGATGATGATATTGGTGGAGCTATTGTTTGTATTTCTAACAAGTTATTATGTTTCTTGTACTTAGGTTAGCTCTTCTTCAAATCAATCATATGGAGTTTCTTTCAAGAGTGCTATTAATCATATTGTTTTCTTTACGTATACATCTAATTCTTACACTAAGAGAACTATTTTCTTGAAAGGGTTAGCCAGCCTAAAAGTTCCCATGTTATTGTTTGGCGATATTGATATGGTTGTTACTTATTGATATTTGATCAACATCCATGACCTTATTGAAATAACTTCCAACACTACATTTATTTAGAAAATTAGGTAAAATGGGTGTAATTATGATATTGATAGATTGCATATATTTCTTCTATCTTCTACTTTCGTTCATAAACATTAGCATGTCTTGTGAGGTGAACAAATTCTTTTCTTTTCATAATTACTATCAAGTTAGAATTTACCTTTTGATGAAATTCCCTTATTACAATGTTGGTTTTCCTCATTTGTTCCTTACCTTTTAGAGCATGATTATATCAAGAATAGAAATTAACTTGATTCTTAAACAAGCTATTAGAATATTTTATCTTCTAGATAATATTAAAACTAAGACTATATAGCTCATTCATAGAAACTAACCCAAGGATGAATTGAAGAATAGGAGACCTGTCTCTTACCTAACTTGTTTTCCATAAGAATCCAACCTAGCATTTGTGTGTTGTAAGAAGCATTAACAATATGTGATCTACTCGTCTTTATCAATGATCTGATTATGGGGAGGTTTCTTTTAACCAACTACAAATACATTAATAACGAAGGAAAGAAAAAAAAGAAGGAGATATAAAGAAGCCTAACGATCTTGATGCCTCGCAAAAGTTAAAACCCACTAGAAAGCACAAACAAGCTTCACGATGGCTTGGAGCAAATTTCTTTTAAGCTTGTTTCTGTCTATTAAAAAGGCTCTTGATGCTTGAAGGGGTGGAAGCTCTTGGTTCTTCCAATCCTTTTAAACAGAAATTCTAGGAAAGATTCAATAAATCATTCTTGTCTTGGGATTTCAAACTTGGTAGAGCATCATTCTCTCCAAATCTTTTGCAGGACCTCCCAAAGTAGGGCTCGCCTCTAGTCTATCCATCAATCAAGCATAATGTACACTTTTATTGTCCACCCCAAATAAAGGCACCTCTTCAGCATGCGAAGAATAGGTGCATAAGGTCCTCACACCCCAAAGGTATTTTTTCACAACATGGATGGCATAACAAACTTTGATCATATTTAATATTGTACCATATTCCCATCTAAGAATTTCAATGCATAAGGATTACTTTTAGGTACCAAAGATCATTGAATTTAAGGTTCAATCATATCAAAGACCAAGTTAAGAACCACTTTCTATTGATCACTCAAGATATTTTGGTGGTTTCTTAAATCTCAAGATATCTTCAATCCTATTACTGTTTCTCCATTTAATACATTTTGGATTAGGCATTTCCTACACTTAACAAGACATATCTTTCAATCTTGCCACACATTTATCTTTTGTTTAAAGAGGTACTAGTCCTTATAGTCAACTATTTGAATATGATCAATGACCTTAAATCTTATCGAACTCTTATGGGATTGGTACTAGAGATTCATCCATTGTTGGAATGCTTTTGATGAATTTTTTTAAGCCATTTGGAGGGCCTAGTTTTCAATTAGTGAAATGCTACATATCAGGGACCAAATGGAGTCATGTTTTCTAATTCTACTTTTGCAATTCCATTTTGTTGAGTACCTAATCCCATGTCTTCCTCAAAGAGACATCAAGCCCAACGAAATACAGAGTTGTGTGACTAAGTAGCCCAAAATGAGCCCCCACCAACCTTGGTATGAAGAAACTAAGGAGGTGGTTGAGTGATGCATCTCAAGGCATTCTTGCAGAGGTTAGTTCTAGATCCCAAGGGAGGGCACGAAATATCTCCCCAGTAAATAGTGAAAACCATGTGATAAATTTATTACATGGTCCTCTCACTAAATAGTGACAACTTTTAAAATTTAAAATAAATGAATGGATAATGTCAATCAAGGTATGAGAGTTTCGCGAACTTTTTAAAAACTAATTAGCATTTTAAAAAACTACAATGGTACAAAGATATAAAAGGAAATTTAAAAGATATTTCTTTGTAAACGTGGCTCAAAATTCGAGAAACTTGAAGTAAGGATGGCTTAGAGACATAAGTTAAAAGAAAATAGTCAGTTCACAAGTACAAAGATCATTTTCTTTTTGTTAAGTGTGTATGAGCTACATAGCTCTTATGCTAAGAAAGGGTCCTTGATCATTTCATACCCATTCCTTGTAATCATTGGTTTTTTAGAAAGCTATTCTTGTCACATAAATGTTTCTCAAAGCTTGTATCTAAGCTTAGCATATTGTGAGACAACTAGGCCACGAAGTGAGTAGTGCTCTATCTCTATATGCCTAATGGAGGATATAAGTTGTTTGTCTTGAAGGCATTGGTTCTCCCAGTAGGAGTAACTATTTTGAGTGAAATAACTTGCATTAGCAAGGTCTCTAAGTATAAATGATGTGTGAAAAATCTCATGGGTTCATTCTTGAAGAGTTTAGATAAGCAATAGTCTGTGTGAACAATTGTCTTGTGAGTGTCCTTGTGAGGTCATCGATGCTTCAAGGCTACATAGGGAAGGTGTTTATTTCTCCCATCATTATTAGATCCTTTCAACATACAAAAGCATTCAAAGAGGACAAGGAGAAGCTATTGAAGCATCTTGAAGTAAGGTGAGCTTCTAAATCAGGTTCAAAATCACACACGAAGCAAAGCAGATTCAACTAGTGAATATGAAAGCATGAATCCCATCTAATGGGAACTTTTGAGTTATAGGGGTAAAGGCTATTACTATTTCTGACTTCCTCTACATCAAAGGGATCCACAAGAGTGCATTAGAGTTCACCATATTCAAATATAACACACAAATCAAGGAGGTCTACAATCTTTGGCTATAGATTGTCACATAGATGATGTTTACCTAGTTGCATACACTTTGAATGGGCTTGGTATGATGAGAAGTGCAAGGCTTCTACATCAGCTATGTATGTCAAGGATAATCTTCCTAACTTTGAGTGTGTGGTGGCCTTGATGGTGACTAATGAGATGAGTATTGTATGCACAAAGACAAAGGGCAATGAAGCGTAAGCTTTCTATGTAGGTAAAGGTAGACGAAGATCACAAAGGACCTAGGGCAAAGGAAGAGGTAGACAAGGGTGAAAATCAAATGATGATCCTGATGAAGAACAATGAAGCAAATACTCTTCCTCAAGATGAATAAACAAATTCAAAGTTAGAGGAGGAAGGTTCAACTAGAATAGAGAAAAGCAAATCTCAGAAGCCTACTTCATTGTGGCATATATGGCCCCTATGCAAGGCACTGCTATCAAACAGAGAAGAATAATTCAACCTACAATGGTCAAGGTAATTATGCATCTTCTTCAAATGAAGATGACAGCATGCTAGCTATGATGTAGATAAGTGAATATAAGACACAAGGGTCAAGCACATGGTACATCAATAGCGCATATAGCAACCACATGAGTTGCAAAAAGGAGTTCTTCTCAAACATGCAAGTGCCATTGATTAAAGGTCATGTGGAAATAGGTAATGACACTCCTAATGCTATTGCACACATAGGTAATGTTATGCTGGATGGATCTCACAAAGCCAAGTGTTTGAAAGATTTTTTCATGTTCACACAATCACAAAGAATCTAGTCTATATGGGGAAATGGTTGAGACAGGACTTCAATCAAGTTCAACTAGAAGGAATGTTTTCTAGAAAACCCTAAAGAGGGGTATAGATTGATAGCCAAATGCAAAAAGGAACATAGGCTATTAATACACTTTGGATGTGAAGCCTAGCATGGACCATACAAGCTACTTCACATTTGGACACAAGAAGGTAGCAAAATTATGTCTCCCTACATTAAATTGAGCTAGAAACAAGTTATTAGAGTATGTATATGTAGACGAGTAGTTGCCCAAGATTTGTGTCAACATGTAGAGAATTTGAAGGAAATATTTGAACAATGTTTCAACATAGGCTTCAAGTTGAACCTTGCCAAATGTCAATCTTCATTCACAAAAGGTACACTCCTTGGCCACATAATTATGGCCAAAGGGTTAAGTGTTGATCTGGCTAAGGTAGCTATGATCCTTTCAATGCCCATTTTGTAGATTCCTAAGGAAGCGCAAAGATTTTTAGGTCATTCAAGATACCATAGGAGACTTATAAAAATGTATGAGAAAATAGTTAAGCCTCTATCAAGTCCTACAAGCAAGAAGATCCCTTTCTCTTGGAGTTTTAAAGAGGAAAAGCATATATTGAGCCAAAACTAAGGTTTTGTAACGAACCGCTACTGACTATTCCTAATTGTTCACTTGAGTTCCATGTGTATACAAATGCAAGTCTTTATGCAGTTGGAGTGGTTCTAGCACAACCATGCTCACATAAGGTGCAAAACCTATTGGTTATGCAAGAAAATTACTTACAAGGGCAGAAAGAAATTATAGTCCCATCGCTAAATTGAAGCTCAACATGATCTTCGTCGCTAAATGGAAGCTTAAAATATTTGTTCATAATATACAGAAAGAAAGATATGGTGTGGGAAGGTGGGAGAGAGAGAGAGAACAAACACATTCCCTCAGAACATACAGAAACATATCGTGTGGGAAGGGGTGTGTGTGTGAGAGACAGAGAGAGAATATTGTATTGGACATTTCTTCAGAATATACAGAAGATCACGAAGTATGGAAACATTCCATTCAGGTAACTACAGGAGGTATTATCTGTTTCTTTCACCTAGTTATTCCTTCCGGAAACCGCTAAGCGCAGAAATGATGATCCTGAAAACCTTGATTATTCAACTCCTGCAAAGCTCCTTCCGCATCTGCACCTGCAAAGCTCCTTCCGCATCTGCACCGAAGTGTGCGCGACTGTGAGTCTCTCGTGACTCCTAGTCGAGCGGAAGCAGCAGCTGTATAAAGATCAGCTGCTTTGCCGTATCGCTTAATGGACGCCTAACATGATCTTCCTTAGAACTTTCATCCTCGCTTGCCAAACAGTCATGGTTCGTGGTACAGTTTTCGAGCTTATCTTCCTTAGAACTTTCATCCTCGCTTGCCAAACAGTCATGGTTCGTGGTACAGTTTTCGACCTTATCTGCTTTGCTGTCACTCCGCATGCTGCGTTGAAGGTGCTCACGTCTGGAGCTGTCTACCAGGGACGCGGTTAAAGAACGGAACCCCTCCATTGCTCACTGATGCTTGCGTCGCGAGAAAGAGAGAAACACAGAGACAGGCTCGGATTTGCGATGTACGTTTAAAACTTCGCCCAACAACTGCTCAAAAGGGACTAAGAGATCCAGTTGCGACGAGCTGCTTATGTAGGTCGGATTAAAAAGGAGACTCGTAGTACGTATTCCCGGCCAAACGCAAAAGTGTGTCCGTATGTTAGTTATGGTATTATACAAAAGGACGTCACATTTTCTTTTTTCAAAATTAAGTTGATCTATACTGCTTTTTAAACTTTGTTGGGAAATCGCATCTTCATGTCTCTCAAACAACACAGCTTAAAACCCTTTTCAACATAGAAGTTGGATATGGACTCCTCACAGTACTATGTGGAAAAGTAAAGTATTTTTTAATGTTAAAAGCATTACATGGATGGGTTCCTACAAAGACATTAAGGAACTATGATAGTCCTTATTTGTGATGTGACAAGATGCTTCACTATCTCATATTTAGGATCATCCACATGACTTTTGCAAATTTTCATACTCTATCTCTTCAAAATGAAGATGGGAGGGTCTTACCTCAACTGTCAAGAGTAGTTATCATCGAGTTATTTGGTAGGAATAATTTTGACAAACCTATCAGCTTGTTTTTTAGGCGTTATCACAACAACCAATATTACTACATTGTTGATATTGTGAGATGCTCGATTTCCTTGATTAATTCGTCACCCTTTTCTAAATCATGGTTCTTCTCTTACAAAGTCAATCCGAGTGTGCTTCATGGTCTCATATTGATAGCCCTCTAGGACCCAAGCTTCATGTTGGATATGGACTCCTCACAGTACTATGTCGAAAACTAAAGTATTTTTTAATGTTAAAAGCATTATTTTGGCATGTTTCCATCTTCTTTTTGCTTCATAATAATTTTAACTATGTCTTTCTCAGAATACTGGAGGTTCTTCCATGCATGCTATCTCTTGCTATTGATGTTTTAATGTCCAACTGATGTACATTCCAACCATGATGAGTTGCAAGTGCAGAGATGCTCTGAACAGTAGTCATACGGCATGTAGGTGCAAAGGTCTCATCAAAATCAATGCATCATAACCCTTTGCAACAAGCCTAGCCTTATACCTGTCAACTGTACCATCCGATTTACGCTTCAGCTTGTATACCCACTTAGTGCCAATGGCCTTCTTGCCAAGAGGCAAGTCACATAAAGACCAAGTACTATCCTTCGTTATAGCATCATATTCAGATTGCATAGCAGCCATCCAATTTTCTGAATTTTGTGCTTCATCAAACGAAACAGGATCATTCTCATCATAGAGACTCGATCCAACCATAGCATAGCAATGTGATGCAAAAGAGGCACTATGAGAGCTTGAACGAGTATGATATGATAGAAGTGCATGTAATTTGTTGTCACGCAAGGTCTGCACTATCCATTTTGGCATAGTTCTTGCCTGCTCAATATTAGCTCTCTCATCAATAAGTGCATCATGTACATCTGCATCAGAAATGGAATTATCTGCACCATCACATGAAACTTGCAAAGGTTGAGAAGTTGCCTCATTAGGACCAGCACTAGACTCTCCACCTGTAAAAAGAGGCACCAAAGTATCATACATGTCTTTGGAGCTAATAGATGTCTCCTTAGTACATGAAAGCAATGGTTGAATAGCATCTTCCACTCGGCATCTCCATGAGTGACCTGTTCTTTCCTTCAGCAACTCCATTTTGTTGAGGTGTATATGGCACTATACACAGGTGTTTTATCCCATGTTAAGCCAAAAATGCATTAAAATCAAAAGACATATATTCCTCCCCTCGAGCACAATGAAGGGTGCCCATTTTACATGCTGATAGATTTTTAGCCGAAACCAAAAACTGTTTGAAGCACATGAACACTTTGGACTTTGCCTTCAATTGATATACCCATGCATGCCTGGAAAAATCATCAATGAAAGTCACGAAGTAAAGCTAATTCCCAAAAGAAGGTTTCTGCATAGGCCCATAGACATCACTATGTAAAAGCTGCAATTTTTGAGTAGCCCAAACTTAACCATCTTTTGGAAAGGATGAACGCTGCATTTTGCTCAAAATACAGCTTCACAAACATTTTTTCCAGGTGCCTCAAGTTTGGGCAAAGAGGACACTATTTCAGATTTTTTGCAGGCGCAGCACACTAGCAAAATTCAGATGACCAAAGCATGCATGCCAAATCTTTGCATCTGACATAGCCTGAGAATCATTTACTGCACATGCCAAATCATTTACAGATCTTTCATAGTCTATGAGCTTTTACAACCCATGACATAAAATGCAAAAAGCAATAATCACATCGCCATTTAACAGATCATGAACTGTACACCTGTCATCAACAAATTTCACAACCAAGCCAATCTTGGCTAATGCAAAAACTGATGACATGTTATTCTTGATCCCTGGAACAAATAAAGCATCTGACAAAGTGAAAGAACTACCATCAGTAGTAGTCAAAATGATCTTACCAACTCCCATAACAGGATAAGAGGAGTTGTTGGCGCATGTAATAGTATTCCCTGTAGGGGCAGGCTCGAGTGAAGAGAAGAAACTGTGCTGTGAGGTAATATGTTTGGTTACCCCACTATCAAAATACCAAACATCAGAGTCTACTACAGACATGCAGTGCTCATGAGAAGATGGGTCAAAACTGCAGAGAGTAGTAAACGCCCATTCTTCTTCCTGCACAAGATTAGCAGACTCTGTTTTTGGTGTAGAGGCCTCTCCAACAATCATTGTAGCCTCTTTCTTCCTTGCCTCTTTAGCAGCCAATTTTGGACAGTTCTTTATGATATGATCATTCCCTTTAAAGTACTTACAAAACAATTTCTGCTTTTCTGATTTCTTCTCATCTTTATCTTCCTTCTTTGAATATGCTGAATTAGCAAATTTCTACTTACTAGTTGAAGAGCTCCATTTTCCTTTAACCTTCTAACTAGCCAGGAAAGCTTGATCTACAACTCGCATAATGGGCCTCTTCTGCCTGGACTGATCTTCGTGCAATAGAACAGAGACTAACTCCTCAAATGATAAGACATTTGGATTGCCTTTCATCATCAACTGAAGATTAGAAGTAAAACTCTGATATGAATTAGGAAGACCATTCAGAACGGTCTGCACAAGTGAGCTATTTGGTATAACCTCATCAACAGAAATCAATTGTTCCTTCAATTCTTTGATCTTCGTTAGGAAACTGTCCATAGAATCACCTTCATTCATTTGCTCACTCTCTAACTGTTTTCGGAGGTAAGAAACACGAGCCTCATTTCTAGCTTGGTAAGAAAATGTGAGGAATAATGGCACGTTTGATAGACAAAGCTATCAATGCATGTGTCTGGGCATCTCTGCCATCCTAGCGAAAAAGCTCTACAGTAGGTGGAGTAGAAATTGCAGCAAGAATAAGAATATGCAGAATTTCATCATCTTCGACACCTTCTGCATCAGCTTCAGTACCTGCAGTTGTAACAGTTGCAGGTATGATAGGACGTTTTTTGACAACCTACACAAGGTTCCACATTCCTTTTGCAACCAACACATGTCACATCATATAAGCCCATAACGGGCAGTTGGTACCATCCAACTTATCCTCAACAGCCAACATACGGAATACATCACTGCTTTCAGCCATGGCCGATGACTAAAATACCTTGATATAGAAAATTGAATGTATCTCAAAAGGTTGAACAAAATTGCCGAGACAAATTCCACTAGATGTGTAGCAGACTTTGAGATGCCTATACTCACGAACAAAAACTGGTATACACCTTTGGCACAAAAAGAGGAAATAGCCTACACAAGCGCTACGATAGTTCATTCGCAGGCCTAAACGAGCTGAGATCGCTATTTCCGCACCACAGAGCGAAGCCGTTTTGATCTCGAAAACATGCTGAGTATGCTCACCAAAATTCGTGTGATTTTGAGACTACAACAGAAGGAATGCCAACGGCGCCCTAGATGAAACGATGACCTGCTCTGATACCAATTGTCTGAGTTAGAGGTCTGTAGAACACGCGAACAACACAAAGAAGAAGAAGAAGCTTGGAGCACAACACACAATACTGAATGTATTACTAGAGAATGTACAAAGATAAGTAGCCCATTAGGGCAATAGGAGTATATACAAGCCGAGGGAGAAAAACCTCTTAAAGAGGGAAAAAAGTGCCTTGGCGGTCCTAGATTGTTCACACACATCACTACCTAAATATATCAATAGTACATGCTAAAAGATTAATCTCAAACTAAGAATACCAAAAAGAACATATGAAGGGTACAAGTAATAAAACATGAATAGATTTAAGGTAATGATGAGCTATTCAGAGTGCCCTCAACAAGGTAATGCCTAATTGGCTTCTCCTGATCATGACATCCTTTCAACTATGCAAAATAGTACATCCTTGAGCGCTAGATAAATAACATATACGAACATAATTTTCTTTGTTAAATTAGTAACTTCAACCAAAATGTATGGATTAGAAAGAAGCCTTACCATCTTGATGCCTTGCAAAAGCGAAAATCCCCTAGAAAGAACTAACAAACTTCATGATGACTTGATCTCCTTCATGCAAGAGCCAATTTCTTTTACACTTGTTTATCTATATTAAAAAGATTGTTGATGCGTGAAGGGGTGGAAGCTCTTGGTATTTCTGATCCTCTTAGACACAAATTCTAGGAAAGATGCAATAGATCATTCTTCTCGTGGGATTTCGGACTTGGTAGAGCATCATCCTCTCCAAATCGTTTGTAGGACATCCCTTCCAATACCATTCCAAAGGGCATGGGAGTATCCAAGCACCTCCCAAAGTAGGGCTTCCCTCTAGATTATTCGTCAATCAAGCATAATGTACACCCTTATTGTCCATCCCAAATAATGGCACCTCTTTGGTGTGAGAAGAATACGTGCATAAGATCCTTACTGCCCCAAGGTACTTTTCACACCATGGATTGCACAACAAGTTTGAGCATATTGAATATTGGTCCATATTGCCCTCTGGGGAATTCAACACATGAGAATTACTTTCTTGATTTCCAAGAGTAGGTATCAAAGATGATTAAATGTAAGGTTCCATCATATACAAGACCAAGTTAACAACCACTTTCTGTTGATCACTTCAATACATTTTGGTGGTTTCTTAAATCTCAGGATATCTTCAATCCTATTACTATTTTTCCATTTAATACATTTTGGATTAGGCACTTCCTACACTTAAGAAGGCGACTCTTTCAATCTTGCCAAGCATTTATCCTTTGTTTAAAGAGGTACTATTCCTCGTAGTCAATTATGTGAATCAGATCAATGACATTAAACCTTATCAAACTCCTATGGTTTTAACCGTACATTTTGGAAGATCTTTGTGGGAACAACCATACAAAGATGTAAAAGAAAATTTTAAAGCTATTTCTTTGTAAATGTGGCTCGAAATGTGAAGAACTCAAAGTATGGATGGCTTAGAGGAATTACAAAAAAGACAATATTCAGTTCACAAGTACATGGATAAATTAACTTTTTAAGTGTGTATGAGGTCGATAGCTTTTAGTGTGCCAACTAAAGATCCCTTATCATTTCGTACTCGTTTCTTCTAATAATTAGTTTATTAGAACCCTACGCTTGTCACGTAAATATTTCTCAAAGCTTGTATTTAATCTTTGCATATTGTGAGACAACTCGGCCCATAAGTGAGTAGTGGTCTATCTATATATGCCTAGTGGAGGATATAACTTGTTCTGGTTCTCCTAGGTATCAAGACTACTTTGAGTGAAATAACTTGCATTAGCAAGGTCTCTAAGTATAATTGATCTGTGAAAAATATCATGGGTTCATCCTTGGAGAGTTTAGATAAGCGATTATCTCTGTGAATAATGGTTCTGTAAGTGTGCTTGTCAGGCCATCTATGCTTCAAGGTTGCATAGGGGAGTTGCTTATTTCTCCCATCATGGGTCTCAGATATTTTCAAGATACAAAGGCATTCAAGTATAATGAGGAGATGCCATTGAAGTATCTTGAAGGAAGGAGAGCTACTGTATCAAGTTCAAAATCACACACCAAGCAAAGGAAAGTCACGTAGTGAATATGAAAGCATCAATCTCATCTATTGCGCCTTTTTTAGTTATAGAGGTAAAGGATATTCTCACTTCCTCTACATCAAAGGGATCCACGAGAGTGCATTATAGTTCACCATATTCAAGTATAGCACTTAAATCAAGAAGTTGGATAAGAATGATTATCAGCCATGGATGTTTAGAATCTCTAGCTATAGGTTGTCATGGATGATGATATCCTAGTTGCGTACAATGTGTTTGGTATGATGAGAAATGGAAGGCTTCTACATCATCTATGTATGTCAAAGATACTCTTCCTAACTTTGAGCACGTGGTGGCCTTAATGGTAACTAGGGAGATGGTTTTTGTAGGCTCAAAGACAAAGGGCAATGAAGCCCAAGCTTTCTATGTAGGTAAAGGCTAAGAAAGACGAAGGAGATAGCATAGAGGAGGAGATACACAAGGGTGAAAATCAAATGGTGATTGTGATGAAGAACAAGGCTCCAAATACTCTTCATCAAGATGGATAGAAAAATTCAAAGTTAGAGCAAGAAGGTTTAGCTAGAATAGAAAAAACCAAATCTCAGAAGCTTGCTTCATTTGTAGCACGTATGAACGCTATGCAAGGAATATATTTCAAATGGAGAAGAAAATTTCCACCTACAATGGTTAAGGCAATTATGCATCTACTTCAAATGAAGATGCGAGCATGCTAGCTACAATGCAGATGAGTGAGTATAAGACACAAGGGTCAACCAAATTACACTACTAACTATTCCTAATTGGTCGCTTGATTTCCATGTGCATACAAATGCAAGACTTCATGGAGCTGGAACAGCCATGTTCACATAAGGTGGAAAACCTATTGCTTATGCAAGAAGATTACTAACAATCATGGAAGAAATTATAGTACCATAGAAAGATAATGTTTTGGTATTGTATTTGCACTTCAAAGGTTTTGGTATTGTATTCAAGGAGTACGTTTTATTTTCATCCTGTATTATCAAACAATAATGTATTTCATTGATAGGCCTAAAGTGGCTAGAAGTGTTTTATGGTGGCTACTATTCTTTTAGAAATATTACTTTGAGATTGACACCAAGCTAGGTAAAGAGCATCACATGGCAGACCAAGTGTCAAGGAGGGCCATGAGTTAAAGCAAAGAGCTACAAGATTTTTGACAAGAAGTCATGTGCCTATTATCCAAGAGAAAATGAGAAGGCAAAAAGCTCCAACAATATTTTAATTGAGCTACTCTTGGATTTGTATTTTCACCATCATAACTCTTGGCCATAAGCTCATATTAGAGAAATTTGGGCCTTTTGACATACCTGAAGAAGAGGCACTACTAGCAAGAATCCATTCTCTTGGGTCTATGGTAAGGAGGCACTAGCTCCCTTCAAATTCATGATCATAAAAGAAGTTGACGCCAAGTTGGTCAGAATTGATCCTCACATTAGGAAACTAGAAGCATTGGAAGAATACGAGGAAGCAATAATGAAGATAGGTATCTAAGGCCTATTGAAGTGAAGGAAGGATCCTTGGCCTTGATGCATCAAATCTCGCCAATACCCACCAAATTGGTACCAAGTGTGAAGGACCTTATAAAGTGATGAGGATATTACCCAAAGGAGTAATCGAGATGGAAGACTTGAAGAGTGAGAAAATGAGCCTTCTTAACATTCATAGGGTGAAGGCATTCTTCAATTAAAGCAATCAAGAGGGATATCACTTACTATATATACCATAAGATCATTTCAATTTTGTGATATTATTAATTTCTCATAGAGTAAAGAGTCTTTACTTGTAAATGAAGAGAAAGGTTGCACGAAGATGGTGAAAACACTTGAAGCAGGGATCTATAGCATTCTAGCTTTGCCAAAATATATTGGCAAATCATCTTCATGTAGCTTGTTATTGGAACCACTTTCAATCACCCTATTGGGCCATATGGAGGCACTCATTCTCTTCCGCCCCTTTTGCATCCATTTGGCCATCTCGGCATTGGTGTTCTCTCTTTGGTGACCCTCGATCATTGGGGCTTGGGGCCTCCCTTGAGGTGACTCCTCACCTTTAAGATGTCATAATGTATGGATAATGAATGATGAGATGTTCTCCAAGGAATTATGGAAGATAGAAAGGAAGAATGTGCAAAAGCCATTAAGAATTGAGAAACTCCTTTCCTTGTGAAAGTATAGGAGGTCCATGATAACTTGAGAGATTAGAGCAACCCCAACTTTGTCTAAAATCACTAGAGAAAGGTGAGTAATTAACCTTGTAAGGCATGTGAGGTGAAACATGGGCTTGGACACTTTTGGAAAGAGGGGACCCTTGGGCTTGGATAATTCTAGAGAGAAGTGTTGGAGTTAGATGTCTACGAAAGCACATGAACAACACAAGGAAGAAGAAGAAGCTTGCAATATAACACACAATACTGAATGTATTACCATTAGAATGTACAAAGATAGGTAGCATGTTAGGGCAATAGGCATATATACAAGCTGGAAGAAAGAAACCTCCTAAAGAGGGAAAAAAGATCCCGGAAAGTCCTAGAGTGTTCACACACATCACTACGTAAATATATCAACAAATCCTTTGTGGGAGTGATGCAATGAACAAGGAGATGGCACTCATGTATAAGGAAGTGCCAAGCTATTTGGAATCACTCCACAAAAGGAAGTAAGCCCAAAGCTTTGTGAAAAGCTTCAAACTTCTCCCTAGGCAGACTCTTGCATGGGCACATATGCCAAGCTCATCTCCCCAATAGAGAACCTTTTGATGACATAATGATAATGCTCCTCAATGTGCTTAGTGCAACTATGGAACACAGGGTTCCTCGCAACTGCCAATGCGCTTTGATTGTCATTGAAGATGGTGGTGGTAGAAGACTGACCAACAACCAAATCAGCCATAAGGCATCTAAGTCAAACACACCCAAGAGTGGCTATGAAAGCTGCCCTACACACAGCCTCACAACTTGAAGTGGCCATAGTAGGCTACTTCTTGCTCAACCAAGATATAGCACCATGTCATAAACATACACCACAATGATCAGAAGCATATCATTAGCATGCTTAATATATTAGGTGCTTTCAGTTGGACTGCTCTCAAAACCATGTGCAATTAGATAGGCATGTATCTTTCATACCAAGCACGTGGTGCTAGCTTTAACCATATAATGCCTTCTTTAACCTGCACACTTGGTTTTCAGGCCCTTTTTGCACAAAGCCACGGGGATGAAAAACATACACTTCTTCATGCAAGTCACCATTCAGAATTGCTTTAATGTCCAACTGATGTCGATTCCAACCATGATGAGCTGCAAGTGCACAGATGCTATGAACAATAGTCATTTGACAAGTAGGAGCAAACTATACCCAACAAAAATACATTTTATTACTTTATCATCCAATTATTTGTGATGTTGTTCAGGCACTAATGCATATGCCAAACAACCAAAATATGCAAATGAGCAACAAATGTCTTATGACCATTCGAAGCCTCATATGGAGTGATAGATTATAGCGCTTCAGTGGGATACTTGTTAAGTACATATCCTACACACATAACAGCCTCAAGCCAAAAACTATGTGGTAAAGCCTAACTCTTGAGCATACAGCTCGCCATCTCCATGAGTGCCATGTTTTTCCATTCAGCAACTCCATTCTATTTAGGTGTATACAACATCGACACTGTACACTGATGTTTTATCCCACGTTCAGCTAGAAATGCAGTCAAAAGACATATATTCCCCCCCTCGATCTAAATGGAGGGTTCCCATTTCACATGATGATAGATAAATACTTCGGACTTTGCTTTCAATGGATATACCCATGCATGCCTGGAAAAATCATCGATGAAAGTCATGAAGAAAAGATAGTTTCCAAAAGAGGGTGTTTGCATAGGACCACGGACATCAACTTTTAAACAAGCTAAAGTCTGTGAGTAGCTCGAATTGAAACGTCCTTTGGAAAGGAGGAATGCTGCATCTTACCCAAAATACAGCCTTCGCATACATGCTTACTAGGCACGTCAAGTTTGGGCAAAGAAGACACCATTTCATAATTCTATAGTTGTAGCAAACTAGCAAAATTCAGATGACCAAAGTGTGCATGCCAAAGCTTTGCATCCGACATAGACTCAGAATCATATACTGCACCTGCTGAATCATTCACAGATCTTTCATAGTCTATGAGCTTATATAGCCCCCAACATAAAATGCGAGAAGCAAAAATGAGAACAGAATTTGACATATCATGAATTGTGCATCTATCATCAACAAATTTCACAACCAAGCGAATCATGGCTAATGCAAAAACTGATAACATATTTTTCTTGATCTCTGGCACAAATAAAGCATCTGACAATGTAAAAGAACTACCACGAGTAGTAGTCAAAAAGATCTTACCAACTCCCATGATAGTAGAAGAGGATTTGTTGATGCATGTAACAGTATTTCCTATAGGGGCAGGCTCTAGTGAAGAGAAGAAATTGTGCTGCGAGGTAATATGTTTGGTTGCCCCACTATCAAGGTACCAAAAATCTCAGTCTATTGCAAACATGCACTACTCATGAGAAGATGGTTCAAAACTAAAACATTAGTAAACGCCCATTCTTCATCCTGCACAAGATTAGCAAACTCTATTTTCAGTGCAAAGGCCTCTGCAACAACCATTCTGGCCTCTTTCTTCTTTGCCTCTTTAGCAACCACTTTTGGATAGCTCTTAATGACATGATCATTCGCTTTACAATATTTGCAAAACAATTTCTGCTTTTCTTATTTCTTCTCATCTTTGTCTTCCTTCTTTGAATGTGCAGCATTTGCATATTTCTGCTTACTAATAGAAGAGCTCCATTTACCTTTGCCCTACTGACTACCCATGAAAGCTTGATCTGCAACACACATAATAGACCTATTCTGCCTAGACTGCTCTTCCTACAACAAAATAAAAACTAACTCTTCAAATGTTAAGGCATTTGGATTGTCTGTCATCATCAAATGAAGAGTAGAAGAAAAACTCTGATATGAGTCAAAAAGACCATTCAGAACAGTCTCCACAAGTGAACTGTCAGGAAGGGCTTCATCTACACAGATCAATTGTTCATTCAAATCCTTTATCTATGTTAGAAAATTGTCCATAGAATCACCTTCATTCATGTTCTCACTCTCTAACTATTTTCGAAGGTAAGCAATATAAGCCTCATTCCTACCTTGGTACAATGTGGTAAGAGTATCCCAAGCATCCTTAGTTGTTCTACAATAGCGAATGTGAGGAATAATGACACGTTTAACGGACAAACTTATCAATGCATGTGTGTGAGCATCTCTGCCATCCCCACCTCCTAGGTGCAACACCTAATAAGGATGATTTTTCAACTTTATCATGGGTAACATATCATCAAGAGAATTATAAGGAGAATTGAGCAATATGAGAGTTATGGAGAGAGATCTATATCAAGGCAATGTCTTGCATGGACACTATAATGACCATCTAGCGAGTCCTCTAGTCAGAGCACCAAGGGGCAACTAATGTTTTTTGAGCATCAAGGAGGAGATCTTAACTGGCATGATGCTAATTAAGGTGATGATTCCAATTTCTCTTCGAAAGGAAACTATGTCTCCTCTTGAAAGGCAACTTTGTCCCTATTGCAATTCATCCAATCTATCTCCAAATTTGACTAATGGGTTTGAGTGCATTCGTCCCTATTCAGATTCATTGTTTTAGGAAATCCCTCCAAATTTGTCGGGAGATGGTCTTGCAAAATTATCTTGGGAGGCTAGAACAAAAATCATCTTGAAACCTCTTGCAAATTTGCCTTGCGAATTCTCCTACACATTCACATACCAAATTATCATCACCAAAATGCAAAGCTCTATACTATCCAAGAGATACACTTATTATTTGATTGCATGACCATTTTGGAGCTTGTATAATTGGATCTTTATTCGTTTAAGCTTATGGAGGAAATTCATGAGCATAAAAACTTCTCTTGCATGATATGAATGCTTGGAAAGAGACAGAGAGGGAGAGGGAGAGAGAGAGGGGGAGAGAGAGAGAGAGAGAGAGAGAGAGAGAGAGAGAGAGAGAGAGAGAGAGTTAGATCTGTATTGTGCTGTTATGGCAATTGTGAGAGATGGAGATTTTGAATAATTAGGGAGAGAGAAGTAGAAAAAAGAGGAAATCGATGTTGTAATGTAGAGAGACAGAGAGTTGGATACACATAGGTGGATATGGAAAGATACCTCTCATGAATCAAGTTAGAAAGATCAAGATGTTTGTTTTAGGAATTCAAAAACGTTCATAATGTTGGCAATTGTAACAAAGAAAAGGAGTTTTTCAGATACATTGTTGGGATAGAGAAGACTAGGCATGCAGAGAAGAGACGTCATGGAATTCTAGTAAAAGTTGGAGAGAGAGAGAGAGAGAGATTTCTCACTATCTACTATGTATAGATTAGGAGGTAGAAAGAGAGACAAAGGGAGTGAGAGAGAGAGAGAGGGAGAGTGAAAGAAAGAGATAGATAGATAGATAGAGAGAGAGAGAGAGAGAAAAAGGTAGAAGTTAAGGTATAGAGCACATACATTCTTAGATTGTTGCTCCCAATCGAAGTTTGTTGTAGATTCTAGGCACCATAGAAAGAGATGATTTTAGGACAGAGAACTTATAGAGAAACCGCCTACTAAACATCAAAGGTGATGTTGTAGATGAGAATGCAACTAAACGAGAGAGATTACATAGGATTTTTAAACTCATTAGGATACCGTAGTCCTCTAGTCCGGAGAAAAAAGCAAGTAATTGTTGGATAAGAGTAAACCATTGAACAAACATCCAAGTTAGATGTTTGAGACAACTAAACATTAAGTGCTCCAAATCAAATTCAAGTGAATCAAGAGCTCTCAAAGTCTTGTGAGGGATAAGAATCCCACCTTCGTTACTAAGTTCAATGCACCAGTCATGCCCAGAAATGGACTAGTAATTTGAATCCACCCGGTTCACATGTTTGTGCACCAATCGCACCTAGTAGAAAAGTATGAATCACTATTAAGCAAGGATAAAGGTGATGGAATTGTCCACTTGTATCCTCTCAAGGTAGAGCTTTAATTTTTATCTAGAAAATTCTAGATAGGGGTACATAAGATAGATTTATGACTTAGTGTGATGCCTTCACTAGTAGTGAATGAATTTAGATATAGGCCAAAGGTCAACTATGGACTTCTACAAATCACTAGATAGGGTAGTAGAGTGTGGGTGGCCATCAAACAAATATTACCCTTTTGCAACTTATATTAGGTCAAATAATTGAATCGAATGGTTTATAAATAGCATACGGAATATTAGAAGGACTTAGGTTGTATTAGCATTGCCCAGAATTCCATAAGTGAAGACACAAACAACTCCCTTTCCTTGTAATATCCTCATCATCTATAAACCATGAAGCCTCATATTCAAGATTCAAGCATCATCTAGTTTGGGATTCCTATGAAAAAGGTAATGCATAATTGGTTTGTCATCAAAATGAGGTGCTTTCAAGTATGCAACACAGTACATCCATGAGTGATGGATATTGAACATATTCTAACATAATCTTCTTTGTTGAAATAGGAGCTTTAGACAAAAAGGCATGAATTACATCTGAAGAATCAAAGGAGCATCAAGATTTTTCTATGAGATGAATGAATATAGACTCACCTCACCTCTCCCAACCTAGGGAACAATGAAGAAGGTTAAAAGCTCAAATAAAGTCATCATACTACTTGTTTCCTTACTAAAACCAAGTAAAAATTCTAGGAGATTTACACATATATGATTAAGGGTGTTACATGAAATACAAAGGAATGAATAATCCTATTACAACTTAACTTATATATACTTATAGCCATAATGGATCGCTTATCTTTGTATATTCACTTGTTAATACATTCGATATTTTGTATTGTGCTGCAAGATTCTTCTTCTTCTTTGTGTTGCATGCTTCTCTAGACCTCAAACTCCAACAATTGGTATCAGAGGAGGTTGTTGCATCATGTAGGGTGTCATCAACACCCCTCCGATCAAAGTCTCAAAATCGCATGAAAATTGGAAAGCATACTCAGGGTGGATAGGAAATCTCAAGGTGCACACATAGAGCTATTTAGTTTATGTTTTATTGTTCACTTTTAATGGATATCAACATAAGAGACATGGAAATCTTAAGTGTAGGTGCAATAGAAATAGGAGTTAGAGACTTGATCAGAAACAATGAGCAATTAGAGTTCTTGAATTGAATTGAATATATGTGCAAACTCATGAAAGATATTGTAAGTACATGCTAACAGATTACTCTCAAACTTGGAACACTAAAAGAACATATGAAGGTTACAAGTAACAAAACTTGAATAGATTTAAGGTAATGATGAGCTATTGGGATTCTCATGAATCACTAGTGCTTAATTGGCTTCTCCTCATAATGAGGACCTTTCAAGTATGCAAAATAATGAGGTCCTTTCAAGTATGCTATATAATTAGCATATACAAACATAATGTTCTTTGTTAAATTAGGAACCTTCAACCAAAGGCATGAATCACATATCAAGAATGTTCCTGGGAGTCAAATGAATGAAGACCAACCTCAAACTAAAACAAAGAAGAAGGTGAAAACATCAATTAAAACCACGATAACACTTATTTCTTTTATTAAAACTACATGAAAGTTTAGGAACTACAAGGGGATTTATAACCCTATTAGAGGTCAAATAATGAAACAATTATTCTTGATTTGCCTTATTTCTCTTAGTTTTTCTATACTCAAGAGATTAAGGTGAACTTTTTGTGCTCTTCAAAACAACTTAAACATGATCTCCCAAGGCCATTATTATTTTTCTATGTGTTGATGGTTTTGGTGGAGCTATTGTTCGTATTTCTAACAAGTAATTATGTTTCTTGTACTCAGGTTAGCTCTTCTTCAAATCAATGATCTGCGGTTTCTTTCAAAAGTGCTATTAAACATATTGTTTTCTTTACGTTTACATCTAATTCTTGCACTAAGAGAACTATTTGCTTGAAAGGGTTAGCCAGCCTCAAAGTTCTCATGCTATTGTTTGCGGATATTGATATGGTTGTTACTTGTTGATATTTGATCAACATTCATGACCTATTGAAATAATTTCCAACACTGGATTTATTTAGAACATTAGGTAAGGAATACAAGAAGAAGAAAGAAGGAGATATAAACAAGCCTCACGATCTTGATGCCTTGCAAAAGTGAAAAGGCACTAGAAAGCACCAAAAAGTTTCACGATGGCTTGGAGCCAATTTATTTTAAGATTCTTTCTCTCTATTAAAAAGACTCTTGATGCTTGAAGGGGTGGAAGCTCTTGGTTCTTCCGATCCTTTTAAACACAAATTCTAGGAAAGATTCAATAACTCATTCTTGTCTCCAAATCTTTTGCAGGACCTCCCAAAGAAGGGCTTGCCTCTAGTATATCCATCAATCAAGCATAAGGTACACTCTTGTTGTCCACCCCAAATAATGGCACCTCTTCAGCATGTGAAGAATAGGTGCATAAGGTCCTCACACCCCAAAGGTATTTTTTCACACCATGGGTGACAACAACTTTGAGCATATTTAATATTGGTCCATATTCCCATCTCCGAATTTTGATGCATGAGGATTACTTTGTTAGTTTCCAAGAGAAGGTACCAAAGATCATTGAATTTAATGTTCCATCATATCGAAGGCCAAGTTAAGAACCACTTTCTATTGATCACTTCAAGACATTTTGGTGGTTTCTTAAATTTCAAGATATCTTAAATCCTATTACCTTTTCTCCATTTAATACATTTTGGATTAGGCATTTCCTTCACTTAAGAAGACATATCTTTCAATTTTGCCAAGCATTTGTCTTTTGTTTAAAGAGGCACTAGTCCTTGTAGTCAACTATTTGAATATGATCAATGACCTTAAATCTTCTCGAAGTCCTATGGGCTTGGTACTATGGGTTCTTCCATTGTTGGAGTACTTTGGATGGAATTTTGTTAGCCATTTGGAGGGCCTTGTTTTCAATTAGTGAAATGCTACATATCGGGGACCAAATGGAGTCATTTTTTCTAATTCTACATGTGCAGTTCTAGTTTGTTGAGTACCTAATCCCATGTCTTCCTCAAAGAGATATCAAGCCCAATGAAATAGAGAGTTTCTGGACTAAGTAGCCCAAAATGAATTTAAATGAATTTTAAGTAGAAATATTTTAACCATACATTTCAAAAAATCAACAACAAAGGTTTTGGAAGATCTTTGTATACACAATGGTACAAAGATATTAAAGGAACTTTAAAAGCTATTTCTTTGTAAACGTGGCTCAAAATTTGAGGAACTTGAAGTACGGATGGCTTAGAGACATAGCTGAAGAGAAAATAGTCATTTCACAAGAATAAAAATAATTTTCTTTTTTTTTAAGTGTGTATGAGCTACATAGCTCTTATGCTAAGAAAGGGTCTTTGATCATTTCATACTCATTTCCTTTCTATCATTAGTTATTTAGAAAGCTATTCTTGTCACATAAATGTTTCTCAAAGCTTGTATATAATCTTAGTATATTGTGAGACAACTAGGCCACAAAGTGAGTAGTGGTCTATCTCTACATGCCTAATGGAGAATATAAGTTGTTTGTCTTGAAGGCATTGGTTCTCCCAGTAGGAGTAACTATTTTGAGTGAAATAACTTGCATTAGCAAGGTATCTAAGTATAATTGATGTGTGAAAAATCTCATGGGTTCATTCTTCAAGAGTTAAGATAAGCCATTGTCTATGTAAACAATGGTTTTGTGAGTGTGCTTGTGAGGTCATCGATGCTTCAGGGCTACATAGGGAAGGTATTTATTTCTCATATCATTATTAGATCTTTTCAACATACAAAAGCATTCAAAGATGACAAGGAGAAGCCATCGAAGTATTTTGAAGTAATGTGAGCTGCTAAATCAAGTTCAAAATCACACACCAAGCAAAGGAGATTCAACTAGTGAATATGAAAGCATCAATCTCATCTAATGGGAACTTTTGAGTTACAGAGGTAGAGGCTATTACTATTTCTCAATTCCTCTACATAAAAGGGATCCACAAGAGTGCATTAGAGTTCACCATATTCAAATATAACACTCAAATCAAGCAGCTGGATAAAAATAATTATTAGCCATGGAGGTCTAGAATCTCTAGCTATAGATTGTCACATTGATGATGTTTACCTAGTTGCATACACTTTGAATGGGCTTGGTATGATGAGAAGTGGAAGGCTTCTACATCAGCTATGTATGTCAAGGATAATGTTCCTAACTTTGAGTGTGTGGCAACCTTGATGATGACTAATGAGATGAGTATTGTATGCACAAAGACAAAGGGAAATCAAGCCTAAGCGTTCTATGTAGGTAAAGGTAGATGAAGATCACAAAGGAGCTAGGGCAAAGGAAGAGGTAGATAAGGGTGAAAATTAAATAATGATCGTGATGAAGAACAAGGAAGCCAATACTCTTCGTTAAGATGGATAGAGAAATCCAAAGTTAGAGGAGGAAGATTCAACTAGAATAGAGAAAACGAAATCTCAAAAGCCTCCTTCATTGTGGCATATATGGCCCCTATGCAAGGCATTGCTATCAAAGAGAGAAGAATAATTCAACCTACAATGGTCAAGGTAATTATGCATCTACTTCAAATGAAGACGAGAGCATGCTAGCTATGAAGAAGATGACTGAATATAAGACACAAGGGTCAAGCACATGCTACGTCAATAGCTCATGTAGAAACCACATGAGTTGCAACAAGGAGTTCTTCTCAAACATGCAAGTGACATTGAGTAAAGGTCATGTGGGAATAGGTAATGACACTCCTAATGCTATTGCACACATAGATGATGTTATGTTGGATGGATCTCACAAAGCCAAGTGTTTCAAATGTTTTTTCATGTTCACACAATCACAAAGAGTCTAGTCTATATGGGGAAATGGTGGAGAGAGGACTTCAAGTCAAGTTTCAACTAGAAGGAATGTTTTGTGGAAAACCCTAAAGACGCGTATAGATTGATAGTCAAATGCAAAAAGGAGGGAAGGCTATTCACTTTGGATGTGAAGCCTAGAGTGGACCATACAAGCTATTTCACATTTGGAAACAACAAGGTAGCGAAATTTTTTCTCCCTACATTAAATTGATCTAGAAACAAGTTATTAGAGTATGTATATGTAGAAGAGTGGTTGCCGAAGATTTGTGTCAACATGGAGAGAATTTGAAGGAAATACTTGAACAGTGTTTCAACACAGGCTTGAAGTTGAACCTTGCTCATTGTCAGTCTTCATTCACAAAAGGTACACTTCTTGGCCACATAATTATGGTCAAAGGGGTAAGTGTTGATCAGGTTAAGGTAGCTATGATCCTTTCCATGCCAATTACGTAGATTCCTAAGGAAGCGCAAAGATTTTTAGGTCATGCAAGATACCATAGGAGATTTATAAAAATGTATGAGAAAATAGTTAAGCCTCTTTCAAGTCCTACAAGCAAGAAGATCCCTTTCTCTTGGAGTTTTAAAGAGAAAAAGCATTAAATGAGCCAAAACTAAGGTTTTGTAACGCACAACTACTAACTATTCCTAATTGCTCAATTGAGTTCCATGTGCATACAAATGCAAGTCTTCATGGAGTTAGAGCGGTTCTAGCACAACCATGCTCACATAAGGTGCAAAACCTATTGGTTATGCAAGAACATTACTTACAAAGGCGGGAAGAAATTATAGTCCCATAGATTGAGAATGTTTGGCTATTGTATTTGCTCTTCAAAAGTTTTGGCATTGCCTTCTAGAAGTACATTTTATTTTCATCTTGGACTATCTAATGTGATAACTTGCATTGACAAGGTCCCTTAGTGTAGCTTATATGAGTGATTAGAGATTCTATGAGTGTGTGAAGGAGGCCATCTATTCTTCAAGGCTTCATAGGACATACAAACGTGGGCATTCCAACATTCAAATGCACTCAAGGAAGCCGCCTAATCAAGTTCAGTGATGAATCTTAGGCCCCAAGGAAGGGCAAGAATATCTTCTCAGTAAATAGTGACACTAATGCGATTAAGTTATAAGATGGTCCACTTAGTAAAATGCAAATTTTTCAAATCACTCAATAAATAAATGGATTGTTTCAATCGGAGAGGGACTCAATTCAAATGAACTCTATGTATAACAGTTTAAATTCAAATGAACTCTAAGCGTGACTCAATCGGCTAGAAAACCAACATAATCGACGAGGTGTCGGAAGGTCGGTGTTTGTGTGTGTGTGTGAGAGAGAGAGAGAGAAAGAAAGAGAGATGAGAGCGAATATTGTATTCAACCTTTCTTCAAAATACAAAGAACTTCACGAAGTATGGAAACCGCAAACCACAGACATAAGGTACTTCCGCATCGCTAGATGTACTTCCGCATCGCTAAATGGAAGCTCAACATGATCTTCCTCGCTAAATGGAAGCTTAAAATATTTGTTCATAATATATAGAAAGATATGGTGTGGGAAGGTGGGAGAGAGAGAGAGATAGAGAGAGAGAGAACAAACACATTCCCTCAGAACGTACAGAAATATATCGTGTTGGAAGGTGTGTGTGTGTGAGAGAGAGAGAGAGAACAAACACATTCCCTCAGAACATACAGAAACATATCGTATGGGAAGGTGTGTGTGTGTGAGAGAGAGAGACAGAGAGAGACCGAGAGAATATTGTACTGGACATTTCTTTAGAATATACAGAAGATCACAAAGTATGGAAACATTCCATTCAGCTAACTACAGAAGGTATTATCTCTTTCTTTTACCTAGTTATTCCTTCCGGAAACCGCAAAGCACAGAAATGATGATCCTAAAAACCTTGAAATGCTGGTTCACAAAAGATTTCAACTCCTGCAAAGCTCCTTCCGCATCTGCACCAAAGTGTGCGCGATTGTGAGTCTCTCCTGACTCCTAGTCGAGCAGAAGCAGCATCGCTTAATGGATGCTTAACATGATCTTCCTTAGAACTTTCATCCTCGCTTGCCAAAAAGTCATGGTTCGTGGTACAGTTTTCGACCTTGTCGGCTTTCCTGTCACTCCGCATGCTGTGTTGAAGGTGCCCACGTCTGGAGCTGTCTACCAGGGAGGCGGTTAAAGAACGGAACCCCTCCATTGCTCACTGATGCTTGCGTTGCTAGAAAGAGAGAAACACAGAGACAAGCTCGGATTTGTGATGTATGTTTAAAACTTCACCCAAGTGCTCAAAAGGGACTAATAGACCCAGTTCCGACGAGCTGCTTATGTAGGTCGGACTGAAAAGGAGACTCGTAGTACAAAAAACAGATCAACTTAATTTTGAAAAAAGAAAAAGTGAGTCTGTATGTTAGTTATTTTGGACTAAATTTTGGACGAGATACTAGAATCCCTCGAGTAGAAAATCTCCTGTACTTTTAAGTTAGCTCGAACCATGTATATACAAGGAATCATCAATGATTCTTAACTCTTGTAATTACCCTAATAGGTTCGAGTCCACCATGCATGCCAGTGTCAAGCCGTCGGAATATTATTTAGAAGAATAATTGTAATTAAGAAAAGTCCTGCACTGAAAGCGTATCGTGCAAAACGTTCTAACGTTTTCCTAGTTAATAGAAGCAATGTGTGGGAGAGAGGACAGAGGCATCGCTGGACTGTCTTGTCTGGGCGATCGGCTGGAGTTGATTCTATCGCAGATTATTGAAATTGTGGTGTCATTTGTGTTGTTAAAGATTCAATACAAAATGAATAAGCTATTGCATTAACAATTAATTGTGTAGAGAATGAAGCGCAATTATAACAGTAATACTAAATTAATTATACAAGTTCTGCACATGTGGTTACAGTGATTGTTAATAAGTTGTTATGCGCTGAAAGTAGTAGTTGACTCTGTGGTAATAGCTAGAAGCTAATTAGTGACTAGGAAAATACAAAAAGGGCCTCTGTATTACAGACCCCTGACCATCCCAAGCACCCGCGTATAGACTCATTAATAATTTAGAATAACCATAGAAGATTAACAAGGTGCTTTCAAGTATGCAAAATAGTACATCCATGAGCGCTAGATAATTAACATATACAAACATAATTTCCTTTGTTAAAGTAGTAACTTAAACCAAAACGTATGAATTAGAAAGAAGCCTAACCATCTTGATGCCTTGCACAAGCGAAAATCCCCTAGAAAGCACTAATGAACTTCAAGATGACTTGATCTCCTTCATGCAAGAGCCAATTTCTTTTAAGTTGGTTTCTCTATATTAAAAAGACTCCTGATGCGTGAAGGGGTGGAATCCCTTGGTGCTTCTGATCCTCTTATTGCATATTATGAGAAAACTAGGCCCATAAGCGAGTAGTGGTCTATCTATGGATGCCTAGTGGAGGATAGAACTTGCTTGTCTTGAAGGCATTGGTTCTCCTAGGTATGAGTAACTATTTTGAGTGAAATAACTTGCATTAGCAACGTCTCTAAGTATAATTGATGTGTGAAAAATATCATGGGTTCATTCTTGGAGAGTTTAGATAAGTGATTATCTGTGTGAATAATGGTTTTGTAAGTGTGCTTGTCAGACCATCTATGCTTCAAGGTTGCATAGGCAAGTTGCTTATTTCTCCCATCATCGGTGTGTGATCTTTTCAAGCTACAAAGACATCCAAGTAAGATGAGGAGAAGCCATTGAAGTATCTTTAAGGAAGGAGAACTATTGTATGAAGTTCAAAATCACACACCAAGCAAAGGAAAGTCACATAATGAATATGAAAGCATCGATCTCATCTAATGGGCATTTCTGAGTTATAGAGGTAAAGGATATTACTATTTGTTATTTCCTCTTCATCAAGGGGATCGACTAGAGTGCATTAGAGTTCACCATATTCAAATATAGCACTCAAATCAAGAAGTTGGATAAGAATGATTATCAGCCATGGATGTTAAGAATCTCTAGCTATAGATTGTCATAGATGATGATATCCTAGTTGCGTACATCATGAATGGGCTTGGTATGATGAGAAGTGTAAGGCTTCTACATCATATATGTACGTCAAATATACTCTTCCTAACTTTGAGCACGACGTGGCCTTAATGGTGACTACGGAGATGGTTTTTGTAGGCTCAAAGACAAAGGGCAATGAATCCCAAAATTTCTATGTAGGTAAAGGCTAAGAAAGAGGAAGGAGCTAGCGTCGAGGAGGAGGTACACAAGGGTGAAATAGAAAAAACCAAATCTTCGAAGCCTGCTTCATTTGTGGCACGTGTGAACCCTATGCAAGGCATTTATTTCAAATGGAGAAGAAAATTTCAACCTACAATGGTTAAGGTAATTATGCATCTACTTCAAATGAAGATGACAACATGCTAGCTACAATGCAGATGACTCACTATAAGACACAAGGGTCAAGCACATTAAACTACTAACTATTCCTAATGCAAGTCTTCATGGGGTTGGAGCAGTTCTAGCACAACCATGTTCACATAAGGTGGACAACCTATTGCTTATGCAAGCAAATTACTAACAAACGTGGAGGAAATTATAGTACCATAGAAAAAGAATGTTTGGCTATTGTATTTGCACTTGAAAGGTTTTGGTATTGTATTGACGGAATACGTTTTATTTTCATCCTATATTGTCAAACAATAATGTATTTCATCAATAGGCCTAAAGTAGCTAGAAGGGTTTGATGGTGGCTACTATCGTTTAGAAATATTACTTTGAGATTGACACCAATCTAGGTAAAGAGCATCACATGGCAGACCAAGTGGCAAGGATGGCCATGAGTGAAAGCAAAGAGCTACAAGATGTTCCACAAGAATTCATGTGCATATTATCCAAGAGAAAATGAGAAGGCAAAAAGCTCCAACAAGATTTTCATTGAGCTACTCTTGGATTTGGATTTTTCCAATCACAACTCTTGGTCATAAACTCGTATTCGAGAAATTTGGGCCTTTTGACCTACCACAAGAAGAGGAACTACTAGCAATCAGCTGGACCCTTAGATCATATACTTACTTTGTTACATTTGACATCCCATGAAAAGAATGATTTTTTGAGTCTTTCCTATAATATCTTGCCACGAGGATAAAGATGAACAAGAGCTTCCAACTCTTCAAGAATCATAAAGCCTTTGTCATAGAGGTTCTTCCTCTCCTTTTCTTGGTGTGTGATTTTGAACTTGATATAGTAGCTCTCCTTCCTTCAAGATACTTCGATGGCTTCTCCTTATGCTCCTCGAATGCTTTTGTATGTTGAGAAGATCTCATACCACTTATGGGATAAATAAACAACTTCCCTATACATCCTTGAAGCATAGATGACCTCACAAACACACTCACAAAACCACTCTCCACACAGACAATCGGTTATCTAAACTCTTGAAGAATGGACCCATGAAATTTTTCACACATCAATTATATTTAGACACCTTGCTAATTAATGCAAGTTGCTTAGTTGTCTCACAATATGCAAAGATTCAATACCAGCTTTGAGAGACATTTATGTGACACGAATAGCTTTCTAAGAAACTAATCATTACAAGAAATGAGTAATAATTGATAAGATCCTTGCTTAGCACTAAGCGCTTTCTAGCTCATACACACTAAAAAAAAGCATCCTTGTACTTGTGAACTGAATGTTTTCTTTTGGCTTATGTCTCTAAGCCATCCTTACTTCAAGTTCTTTTAATTTTGAGCCACATTTACAAAGAAATAGCTTTTCAATTTCCTTTTACATGTTTGTACTCTCAACTCTACAAAGGTCTTTCACCGTTTGGTTTTGATTTTCAAAATGTGCAGTTAAAATATTTCTACTTAAAACTCACTGAAAGTTAAAATGCTATTAGTTTTAAAATTATTAACAGAATTCTCATACCCATCCCTCCATCTGATTTCAGTGCCATCGATTTGAATTTCACACAATCTCCCTCTACAAATTCTCTTCTACGCAAACTTATAGCACTTCCATAACCCCTACGTTCTGTCTATCTCTAACTATCTCTCTCTCTCTCTCTCTTTCTCTCTCTCTCTTTGCCTCTCTATGAACTCTCTTTTATTTTTTTTCTCTGTCTCTCTCTATGTCATCAAACTCTACGCATGTGTGGCTAGCAAATGCCCTCTTTCTCTCTCCTTCTCATGCTGTCTCTAAATTTGAGATTTGATCTTTTGTGTGTATTAATCGACACATCTCTTCTTATTCTTCTTCTTCTCTGCCTCTGTCTCTCTCTTGAGATTTGAAATTTATTCAGTATCAATCCGCACATCTCTCTCTCTCTCTCTCTCTCTCTCTCTCTCTCTCTCTCTCTCTCTCTCTCTCTCTCTCTCTCTCTCTCTCTCTCTCTCTCGTTTTTTTGCATTCTCATCTACAACACCACCTTCGAATTTTAGTAGGCACTTTCTCTCTATGTCCCTCTATCCTAAAATCATCTCTTTCTATGGTGCCTAGAATCTACAACCGACTTCAATTTGGAGCAACAATCTAAGCTTGTATGTGCTCTATACATTAACTTCTACCTTTCTCTCTCTCTATCTCTCTCTCTATCTCTCTCTCTCTATCTATCTCTTTCTCTCCCTCTGTCTCTCGCTCTCTTTATCTCTCTTTCTACCTCCTAATCTCTACATAGTAGACAGTGAGAAATCTCTCTCTCTCTCTCTCAAGCTTTTGCTAGAATTCCGTGTCACCTCTTCCATGAATGTCTAGTCTTCTCTATCCCAACAAAGTATTTGAAGAAACTCCTTTACTTCGTTACAATCGCAAGGAACAATCCAAAGGTGACTTTTCTACCAAAAGATATAGGAGCACGATAGAGGTGATGACATCATTCTCACGGCTTCTTGGCACGCAGCACAATAAATACTCAATTTATGAGAGTCGTACACTCTTTATGCATTATGAACTTCCTTGAATTCCTAAAACAAACATCTTGATCTTCCTTACTTGATTCATGAGACGTTTCTTTGCATATCCACCTATGTGTATCCAACTGTTTCCCTCTCTCTATCTCTACATTACAACATCAATTTCCCCTTTTTTCTACTTCTCTCTCCCTAATCATTCAAAATCTCCATCTCTCTCACAATTGCCATAATAGCAATAGAGAGATCTAACTCTGTCTCTCTATCTCTCTCTCTCCCCCTCTCTCTCTATCTCTCCCTCTCTCTCTCTCTCTCCAAGCATTCATATCGTGCAAGAGAATTTTTCATGTTGACGACTTTCCCCCACAAGCTTAAATGAATAAAGATCCAACTCTACAAGCTTAAATGAATAAAGATCCAACTTTATAAGCTCCAAAAGATGAAGCAGTACGATTACCTTAATCGTCCAAGCATGATAGAGGTGATGACATCATGCCCGTGACATCTTTGCACATATCCCGCGACATCTTTGCACATATCCACATAAGAACATAGAAAAAAGAAACGGATACAACATTGCACAAATTTCAAGGCTCATAAAAGGTCTCCAAAGCTGTATCAATATTTACTAATTCTTGAACTACTTCTTCAAGAGGCGTTTCCCCCACTCATGAGAGTCCAACAGTCTTCATACATTCTGAACTTCCCTGAATTCCTAAAACAAACATCTTGATCTTCCTTACTTGATTCATAAGAGGTTTATTTCCATATTCACCTATGTGTATCCAACTCTCTCTCTCTACGTTAGAACATATATTTCCCCTTCTTTCTACTTCTCTCTCCCTAATCATTCAAAATCTCTCTCTCTCTCTAACAATTGCCATAACAGCAGTAGATAGATCTAACTCTCTCTCTCTCTCTCTCTCTCTCTCTCTCTCTCTCTTTCTTTCTTTCTCTCTATCTCCCTCCCCCCCCTCTCTCTCGCTCCAAGCATTGATATCATGTTAGAGAATTTTTTATGATGAAGAATTTCCTCCAGAAGCTTAAACCTATAAATATCCAACTCTACAAGCTCCAAAATAGTCATGTAACCAACAGATCTTTGCTGAACATGCTTCAGAAATTGACTAGAGAAACATCGGAAAGATGGGATCAGTTGCTACCTGCAGTCTTATGGGCCTATCGCACTACATATAAGGTAACCACCGGCTTGACACCATTCAAGTTAGCCTATGGACTAGAAGCAATAGCTCCGATGGAAATTGTAATACCAAGTTTAAGAGTAGCAATTTCTCAGAAGCTTCTACCCGAAGAGTCATTTGTATTTCGGTTAGAAACACTTAGAGAATTAGATGAGCATAGATGGCTCAGTTTCTTAACTATGAAAGAAATCCAACTAAGACAGGCCAGGACACATGACCGCAATTTAAAGACCTCAGTATTTTCGGTAGGACAGCTTGTTCTTTTCTACAATGCGAATTCCAACAGATCAGCAGGAAAATTCAAGTTGCGTTGGTTCGGTCCATTCAAGATTTCAGAACAAGTTGGTCCGGCAACTTTTCGGTTGACTACGTTGACCGGAAATCCACTTCCAAAGGTAATCAATGGGTCGAAGCTGCGGCCGTATTATCCCAGTACTAGTACGCATTAAATTATTCGGTGGCGAACCGCGTTTTGTATAAATTTTTGTGTTTTTCTTTTCTTCCCTTTTAGTAGTGTTTTGTACGAATCTTTATGTTACTAGCCGCCTCTCCCTACCGGTCACTCAAGCACACACGCCAGCATGCAAACAGTACCTTTCACGCACCGAACAATGATACCCATTCCCCTTCCCTTTCTCACCGTGTTCTCCTTATTTAACCCCCTCGGTTGCGCCTAAACACTATTGTGTTCTCGAGACTATACGTATTTCCTTGTCTTCTGTGTTATCTGTAAGAGTGCTTGTAAACACCATGGAAGCGCTAGCCAACTACACTGCTTTCCGTGATGGTATCCCGACAGACGTCGGCGAATACCTGCGTTGTAGAGGATTGTCCAACTTCGCTGAGTTGCCTTGGCACTCAGTGGAAGCCCATCCCTTCTCCGCACAAATCATCCACGCCATCGCCCAATTCCCCGTCACCGAACGACAGTGGGTCTTCCCTTCTCTCCCATATAGGACCGTCATCACCTTCCAAGCCTTCTCTGCAGCTTACCGCCTCACCCCACAAGGACGCGAAAATGGCCCTAGCATCCCTATCGCTCACATGACCACACTCTTTCCCCGCTCCTCATCCAACGAATATGCCATTCTCTGCCGCCCAGAACCCGAACGATCCGCCCTACAGTTTCTTGTAGCAATCCTCAACCTGCAAAAACGAACCTACGGTATCTCTCGACCCTTCTACTCCGCTCTAGAATTAGCCACTCGTGAACCTTTAAACTTTGCCTCTTATTTCTTCCAATGAATCCATAAAGAATCCGTCGCTATAGTGAAACAACTCCAAAAAGGCAGCTCTCCGCGCTCTCGCCTTCCCCACATCATCTCCTTCCTCTTCCCAACCATTCTCGCTGCACAACCCCCACCCACAGGCCCAGCACTTAGGCACGAAGAATCAGCACAACCACTCGAGGAAACTGAAGAAGACGATGAAGAGATCAATCAACTCTTCCGCACGAAGCGAATTAGGATCAGCTCTTCAGAAAGTGAAGTCCAAGGATCCGCCGGAAAGAAACACGACGCCGAAGAAGATCAGCAAGAAGAAACTTACCACGACACCGCCACTTCAATACACAATGACACTTCGAGAGAGCAACAAGACCAACAAAACCGAGCAGATACAGAGATACTGTCCACCGAAAAGGAGTCTGAGCATCAACAGGACGAACCGGAAACTGCCACAAAAGCATTGGATGAACTTATTGAGGCCATCAATCATACAGAAGCCGAACAACAGAATGTTACAAAGGTAACCACTATTGACTCTGCTCTACCCATCCCACCTGTCAACCCTGACCTCCCACCGGAACCATCCCGCAGACTCGATTCTGAACCTACACCTTCCTCCTCTTCCTCCCCTAACTACTCTCCGCCAAACTCCCAAAACCTACTCACCGATACCTCCTCTCAGCCTCGTCAACCACCACCACCACCCACTGTATTTTCAAAACTAGCATCCATGGGTCAGTTTCTCATGCAGTTATCACACCAACTGCCCATACAATTTAAGGAAGCCACGGACAACCTGAAGGCGGAATATCAAAACAAGGTCGACGTACTGGAAGCAGACATCACCCCCCTCCAGGAAGAAATCGAAGTCACAAAGATTGAGAACCATCAGCTCCAGATGCAGTTAGCAGAGCTACAAGCCAAATTTTCGGCAGAACAGACCTTAGTAGAACAACGAGATGCAGCCCTTGAGCAACTTACAGCCAAAGATCGACTCCTACACGCCGCGCATGAAGAAATCCGCGCCCTGAAGGCCACCCTCCACGAAAATGAAGATATCAACGCCTCCCTCCAAAAACTGATCGCAGACACAAAGATTCAATTGCAGGAAGCAATCCAGAAGAATCAGGAGCAGCAGAAAGAAACCGAACAAATCCAAGAACAGTTACGGAAAGCCGAAGAATGCGCAAATGAAGTAAACAGTATCCTAAAACGCCAGCTGATACGGGAAGGACAATACCTCAAGGATATCGACAGGACGCGTAGAGAACGAGATTCACTGAAGAAAACTCTGGATTTCCAAACCCAGCAGTTTGAACGCCAAGACAACCAAATACGCAACCAAAAGGAGTATATTGCAGAGCTAAAGACCAAACTAGATGAAATGAAGACTTCCAAGGACGCCGCACTAGCCAATGGTTTTTATCTACAGGAAGCTTTTGTGCAGACCCAGGCCGAGAATGTACTCACCGAAGCCATCGCACTTAGCTCTGCTAGAATAGATGCCCAGCTTCTAGAGCCTGATACGCTAAAACAGCTATTAGAAACCCTTAAGAAAAAGATAGCCCGAACATTTAGATCGGCTAGGAGTATGTACCTCGAAGGTCTCATCGACGAATGACTATATTCGCCAATCCAAATTCATAATGTATGAATATGATAATCAAATTTTGGATTTCTCACATTTTCGCACATGACAAGTCTTGTTCAGTCTAGCACCAACCGACAATGTAACATGCGGCATAATGATTTTTATTCGGATACAAATATTATCAAGGGAGGGAAGAGTCATGTCATACTGACATACAAGCAGTAGAGCAAATGGCCGTTCAAGCATCGGTGTCTATAAAATGCGTTTATAGAGTATAGCTTTCTAAATTAGCATTCTTCAAGATTCAGCACCTGTTAGCAACTTCCAGTATATTTTTTCAGTATACCTTCACCAAGCATGTCGGAATCTGATATTCTCCGCTGGCAATTCAGAAAGCGCGCCCATACGCAGACCTATGTGGTAACAACAACAGATACCACTCTACAAGATGAACCAGATGATGCAGTAACTTCTGCATCAGAAAAAACTCAGCATAAATTCTCCACCGAATTTAAAATCGAGCTGGACACCAAATCGCCAAAGAATAAAGAATGGCTACAGAAGATAGGGCTCCTCCAGTTTGCCCAATTACCGTGGGAACAGTGGATTGCTAATGATGATGCAGAGGACCAATTACATAGCATGCGACAAACCAGCGGTTTCATTCTCAATCAGGTACGATTTTTGCCCCAGCTCGTCTCAGCCGTATTTAAACTACCAATCTATGATGGTGCCCGATATCTTAAATGTTCAAATGAGGATCTGAAGAAGGAATTTGGCGACTGTGAAGGCCCCCGACGGTATTACATGTTGAAAAACGCCACCTATCACCGACGAGAACAATTTAAATGGTATTTAGAAAAACTTTGTTTATTAGTAAAATTCGACTTAATGTCGAAAGAAAATTTTTCCCCCCTATTGCATGCCGAAGCAGGAGGTCCGGTTAGCTGGACACATTGGCTCTATGACCACCTCTACGCACAAATCATTGTTGGGGATAAGAGAAGATCCCACACCAATAGCAGACTAGCAGCCTATTTAGCTGCTATATTTAATTTTGTCCAATCTGTAAAAGATAAACAGTTACACTGGTCCCCCCCTTTTTACCCCGGTGAATATGATCAAATAAATTCAGAACACCACACAGAGCCTCAGGAAGAAGCCCAACCCTCCACCTCGTCTGCATCTTTATTCCACACAGGTAACAACGCACAGAATCAGACAGTAGGGACGCCATTTCGGCTGTCCATTAGAAGACGAATGGCAGACAACGTGCCAACTGCCAGTCCAGAGCAAGCACCGGATGACCCTCAACCTGATTTTGTTATAAGGATGCAAAATCAACTCCAAGAGGTTTCCCAATATTTACGGCAACAAGAACAAGCGATTCAGCACAGAAACGAGTTATTATTAGCAACGATGACTAAGTCCAACTCAGTAATGACACAGATGCAAAAAGAATTGGATGACAAAGATGCGTTAATACAGGTGTTACAGCAAAACAACCAGCATATTACGGCCGAATTGATCACCGCAAAAAAGTATGTCCAAGACCTTAATCAGTAGCAGCAAGCTACCCAAACACAAATTCAAACCGAAATGTCCAGTTTTTCTACCCTGAATGCTCACCTGCAAGCCGAAAATGAACTTTTGCAGTCAAGAATACAAGTATTGCAGGAGTTCGAAAAGCAGATATTAAAAGATGAGGGTGTAGAACTAAATGCCACATTGATGACAAATGTGGACATAGATTTATTAAAACAACAGTTGGATAGCCGTGTTCAAAATAGCTAGACACTTTTTCGCAGGAGATGGCTGGCTATACTTGTTCCGCCACTAGAACAAGTGCGATCAGAAAGGATTGGGGAGTCAAACCCTGGCATGGACCGACAGACACTGTAAAAGGATATTTCAGCCAGGCGGTGATAGGATACTGTATGGGTACATGGCTTCTGCAGAAGACATGGATATTTTCAACAAGCATAGCACAAGCATATCCAAGTTGAAATGGGAACTAAAGCGGTACAAACACGCACAAACTTTCAAGAAGAAGAGGATTCAACAGCACAGAGGGTACTTTGATTCCATAGACGAAGCGATTAAAGCACATGACAAGGCCAATTCACAAGGTCAAGTTGTCTGTGCTAACTCACGAACAGCTTCTTTTGATCTCGAGGCAGCTAATAATCATATCATTGTCTGGCCTCCTATTGTATGTATAAATAGACATGTTTTTCAGGATGGCTTAGATATTCAAAAAGCTATTCAAGTCAAAAAGAAAGAGCTGCAACTGAAGAATACGAGTATGAAAAGCGTGAGCTTTTGAGGCAACAGCATATAAGAAAGCGGGACTTCATCAAGAGGCAACTAGACCAGCTATACGAGTTTGAGGAAGTTCTGGAGAAAGAGAAGACCTATCACGTACGGTGACACATTCGGGGTTGAAGGATATTTGCTGAATCACCAGCAGGATATTGGCATGCTGAACGTTTAGCCAGAGCCTTTGTGGATGCATGTAAAGGAAGGGAACATTGGGATAGCCCAGGCAAAAGGATATTACTAACAGTACTGCACCTGCGGGTTCGAGTCCACCGTGCGTGCCAGTGTTAGAGGGCCGCCGAACCAGGATGGATGAACCCGGATAGGTGCCGTAAAAAGTGGATTTGCGGAAACATTGTAGCAGATTTCTATTTAAAGCGCATAAAGGAAAGCGGTAAAGATCGGCAGTTTTTTTTTTGAAAAGAGTCTCTGTTCTGCTGGGCACTGTAGCGAGTAGGGTTGATCACATCTCGAACTGAAGTATTTGGAAATTGCAAGTATCGTATTGTATTCTGTTTGTCTGTTATATTGAATCAATTTGGGAGATTGCGAGCATCATATTTTGAAACTATGTATGAGATATTGATGAGTACATTGAGTTCTGTTCTATTCTATTCGTATCTAACTATTCTGCTATTCTTGTTGTTGAACCGATTTCCATTCGGTAGTCTTGTGTTGTGAGTCTATTTGATGATCAGTTATATACGATTCTGGATCTTTTCTGTCGTGAGATTGTGTGTTTGTCATCCTGCGAGAGACTGTGTAAGGTCAAAGTTAATCATCTACGTTTAGTATCTTTCTGGTTAAGTGACCAGATTCGATACAATAGTCTGCGTTCACTGAGAATTCGATAAAGATCTGTATGTGGACAGAAGTATTGGTAAGTTTATCAATTGCGGTAGGAATCTGTGACTTGAGTCAGTATACGAAAAGTTTGGCGTAATCCCGATTATAGTTGTCTGTGTATTATTGTTCGGTGTACTTACCTGTCACATGGAATCGTCATATTGAATAGTATTCAATTACTCAAAAGTGCGTATTCTATTATTTACAAGTCACAACAGGACCTCTGCTCCATTACCATAGCAGATTCAGGCTAAAAGTCCTAATATTCACCGTGCCGAAGAGTGGTCAGTATTCAGACTCACCCATTGTGCTAAGACGTGAGGGAGTATTTATGATTGTGTGAAGAATTGGGAAAATAGTACAGGGCCTCTGTCTAACAGACCCCTACCACTCCCAAGAACCCGAGGACCCGATAATACTCTTCCGAAAGTTGGATAGAAGTATTATCGTTTAACAGGAAGACATGGGATTAGGTACTCAACAAACTGGAATTGCAAAAGTAGAATTAGAAAAAATGACTCCATTTGGTCCCCGATATGTAGCATTTCACTAATTGAAAACTAGGCCCTCCAAATGGCTAAAAAAAATTCATCAAAAGCATTCCAACAATGGATGAATCTCTAGTACCAATCCCATAGGAGCTCGATAAGATTTAAGGTCATTGATCATATTCAAATAGTTGACTACAAGGACTAGGTCCTCTTTGAACAAAAGGTGTGGCAAGATTGAAAGATATGTCTTGTTAAGTGTAGGAAATGCCTAATCCAAAATGTATTAAATGGAGAAACAGTAATAGGATTGAAGATATCTTGAGATTTAAGAAACCACCAAAATGTCTTGAATTGATCAATAGAAAGTGGTTCTTAACTTGGTCTTTGATATGATTGAACCTTAAATTCAATGATCTTTGGTACCTAAAAGTAATCCTTATGCATTGAAATTCTTAGATGGGAATATGGACCAATATTAAATATGATCAAAGTTGTTATCCATCCATGGTGTGAAAAAATACCTTCGGGGTGTGAGGACCTTATGCACCTATTCTTCGCATGCTGAAGAGGTGCCTTTATTTGGGGTGGACAATAAAAGTGTACATTATGCTTGATTGATGGATAGACTAGAGGCGAGCCCTACTTTGAAAGGTCTTGCAAAAGATTTGGAGAGAATCATGCTCTACCAAGTTTGAAATCCCAGGACAAGAATGATTTATTGAATCTTCCCTAGAATTTGTGTTTAAAAGGCTTGGAAGAACCAAGAGCTTCCACTCCTTCAAGCATCAAGAGCCTTTTTAATAGAGAGAAACAAGCTTAAAAGAAATTTGCTCCAAGCCATCGTGAAGCTTGTTGGTGCTTTCTAGTGGGTTTTAACTTTTGCGAGGCATCAAGATCGGTAGGCTTCTTTATATCTCCTTCTTTTTTTTCTTTCCTTCGATATTAATGTATTTGTAGTTGGTTAGAAGAAACCTCCCCATAATCAGATCATTGATAAAGACGAGTAGATCACATATTGTTAATGCTTCTTACAACACAAAAATGCTAGGTTGGATTCTTATGGAAAACAAGTTAGGTAAGAGACAGGTCTCCTATTCTTCAATTCATCAATGGGTTAGTTTCTATGAATGAGCTTAATAGTCTTAGTTTTAATATTATCTAGAAGATAAAATATTCTAATAGCTTGTTTAAGAATCAAGTTGATGTCTATTCTTGATATAATCATGCTCTAAAAGGTAAGGAACAAATGAGGAAAACCAACATTGTAATTAGGGAATTTCATCAAAAGGTAAATTCTAACTTGATAGTAATTATGAAAAGAAAATAATTTGTTCACCTCACAAGACATGCTAATGCTTATCAAGGAAAGTAGAAGATAGAAGAAATATATGCAATCTATCAATATCATAATTACACCCATTTTACCTAATTTTCTAAATAAATATAGTGTTGGAAGTTATTTCAATAAGGTCATGGATGTTGATCAAATATCAATAAGTGACAACCATATCAATATCGCCAAACAATAACATGGGAACTTTTAGGTTGGCTAACCCTTTCAAGAAAATAGTTCTCTTAGTGTAAGAATTAGATGTATACGTAAAGAAAACAATATGATTAATAGCACTCTTCAAAGAAACTCCATATCATTGATTTGAAAAAGAGCTAACCTAAGTAAAAGAAACATAATAACTTGTTAGAAATACAAACAATAGCTCCACCAATATCATCATCACATAGAAAACTAATAATGGCCTTGGGAGATCATGTTTATGTTGTTTTGAAGAGCACACACAGTTCACCTTAATCTACTAAGGATATAAAAAATAAGATAAATAAGGCAAATCAAGAATAATTGTTTTATTATTTGACCTCTAATAGGATTATAAATCCCGTTCTAGCTCCTATAATTTCATGTAGTTTTAACAAAGGAAATAAGTCTTATCGTGGTTTTAATTGATGTTTTCACCTTCTTCTTAGTTTTAATTTGAGGTTGGTCTTCATTCATTTGACTCGTGTGAACATTCTTGATATGTGATTCATGGCTTTGGTTGAAGGTTCCTAATTTAACAAAGAACATTATGTTTGTATATGTCAATTATATAGCATAATTGAAAGGACCTCATTATTTTGCATACTTGAAAGGTGCTCATTATGAGGAGAAGCCAATTAAGCATTATTAATTCATGAGAATCCCAATAGCTCATAATTACCTTAAATCTATTCAAGTTTTGTTACTTGTAACCTTCATATGTTCTTTTAGTGTTCTTAGTTCGAGAGTAATCTTTTAGCATGTACTTACAATATCTTCATGAGTTTGCACATATATTCAATTCACTTCAAGGACTCTAATTGCTAATTGTTTCTAATCAAGTCTCTAACTCCTATTTCTATTGCACCTACACTTAAGATTCGCATGTCTCTTATGTTGATATCCATTAAAGTATTATAAGTTAACTTGTAATAGGATTATTCATTCCTTTGTATTTCATGTAACACCCTTAATAATATATGTGTAAATCTCCTAGAATTTTGACATGTTTTTAGTAAGGAAACAAGTAGTATGATGGCTTGATTTGAGATTTTAAACTTCTTCATAGTTCCCTAGGTTGGGAGAGGTGAGGTGAGTCCGTATTCATTTATCTCATAGAAAAATCTTGACGCTCCTTTGATTCTTCAGATGTAATTCATGCGTTTTTGTTTAAAGCTCGTATTTCAACAAAGAAGATTATGTTAGAATATGTTCAATATCCATCACTCATGGATGTACTCTGTTGCATACTTGAAAGCACCTCATTCTGATGACAAGACAATTATGCATTACCTTGTTCATAGGAATCCGAAACTAGATGATGCTTAAATCTTGAATACGAGGCTTCATGGTTTATAGATGATGAGGATATTACAAGGAAAGGGAGTTGTTTGTGTCTTCACTTATGGAAATCGGGGCAATGCTAATACAACCTAAGTCCTTCTAATATTCCCTACCTTATTTAGAAACTATTGGATTCAATTATTTGACCTAATATAAGTTGCAAAAGGGTAATGTTTGTTTGATGGCCACCCACACTCTACTACCCTATCTAGTGATTTATAGAAGTCCATAGTTGACCTTTGGCCTATATCTAAATGCGTTCACTACTAGTGAAGGCATTACACTAAGTCATCATAAATCTATCTTGTGTACCCCTATCTAGAGTTGTCTAGATAAAAAATAAAGCTCTACCTTGAGAGGATACAAGTGGACGATTCCATGACCTTTATCCTTGCTTATAAGTGATTCATAGTTTTCTACTAGCTGCGATATGGGCACAAACATGTGAACTGGGTGGATTCAAATTACTAGTCCATTTCTGGGCATGACTGGTGCATGGACTTAGTAACAAAGGTGGGATTCTTATCCCCCACAAGACTTTGAGAACTCTTGATTCACTTGAATTTGATTTGGAGCACTTAACGTTTGGTTGTCTCAAATATCTAACTTGTATGTTTGTTCAATGGTTTACTCTTATCCAACAATTACTTGATTTTTTCACCGAACTAGAGGACTACTTTATCCTAATGAGTTTAAAAAGCCTATGTAAACTGTAGGAGAAAGTTTACCACTTTCTTTGAGTGAACCATACTATAACTTGAACAATTTAAATTTAAAATGAAAATTGTCTAGCTTGAGACAGTTTTCTCAAAGACTTGAGCTAGAAGTTCTTTGGGAATTTTCAATCCGATGAGCAATTCCTAACTTCTCTATTCTAAAGTATATTGGACTCTAGGAAATCATTTATGCTATAACATGAAGCAAACTCAAATAAATAAGTCCACTTATACTTATTATCTTTTGAAGATTGAAAAGGATCTTGTACATAACATCTATCTAGGATGTTCAATTTAGTTATCTTGTTCTAACCGGCTAACCCTGGTCTTTTGCAAAAGGACTTAGTCAATCAAATCCTTGGTTGAAAAGACCAACTCAAAATCAAAGTCCAACTTCTTTCAAAAATGTATAAAATAATTTCAAATTAACAACACTTTATCCTGAAGTGTTTCAAGAAGATCTTGGAAGTTACTTACTTCATATCTTCTATTTCCTTTACCTTGAAGTTATTTTGAAGTATCTTGAGATACTACTTTTATCCTCCTTGAATTCAACTCCTTTCATGAAGTCTTTATTCTCTTGAGGATCAAACCTTGCTTCAAGATCCAATCTAGGACTAAAAGATAATTATCATCCATGGTCCGATGTACCATACCATCTTTCCTACATCAACCTAAGTATAAGATCATGTGTCCCACACCACACTATTTCATATCCAAATTAATGTGTGGGTGATACTTATCCTAAAGTCTAAACATCTCTAGATAGAGTACCTTCTTGCTTCAATTCCTTAAGAGGGTTTTGAAGTTTCAGATGGCCACAAGACTCAAACACAGAACCTTAGGTTGCAGGTTCGTCTTCTATAGCAATAAGACATGCTGCTTTTTGATTCTTTCAACCAAGTGAAAAACATAATATAGAGAAATCTAGAAATTCAAGTAACATAGATTGCTGCAAGAATGACTTCCATCATTACTACCATTGTGTGAGAGATTAGAACTCATCGACACAAGCTATGAGCAAGCTTCCATGGAGTTCTTGAAATACGTGGAGAAGAAGATACATCCATTGATGTTTTTATTCTTCATATCTATCATTTTTATGTTTGAATTTCTTACGGATTGAATTTCTATTCGTTGCATTTGTAGTCATGTAGTTATGAGATCCCAAAGGTGAGGGGTCCCCTCAAGGGAGGCCCCAAGCCCCAATGGTCGAGGGTCACCAAAGAGAGAACACAAATGCCAAGATGGCCAAATGGACGGGAAATAGGAGGAAGAGAATGAGTGCCTCCATATGGCCCAATAGGGTGATAGAAAGTGGTTCCAACCACAAGCTACATGAGGACGATTTGGCAATATATTTTGGCAAATCTAGAATGCTATAGATCCAAGCTTCAAGTGTTTTCACCATCTCGGTGCAACCTTTCTCTTCATTTGCTACATGTAAAGACTCTTTACCCTATGAGAAATTAATAATATCACAAAATTGAAATGATCTTATGGTATATATAGTAAGTGATATCCCTCTTGCTTGCTTTAATTGAAGCATGCCTTCACCCTATGAATGTTAAAAAGCCTCATTTTCTCCCTCTTCAAGTCTTCCGTCTCGATTACTCCTTTGGGTAATATCCTCATCACTTTATAAGGTCCTTCACACTTAGGTGCCAATTTAGTGGGTATTGGCAAGATTTGATGCATCAAGGCCAAGGATCCTTCCTTCACTTCAATAGCCCTTAGATACCTATCACGAATTGCTTTGCACTTCTTTTGCTTTGCCTGCAATCTCTTCATTATTGCTTCCTTGTATTCTTCCAATGCTACTAGTTTCCTATTGTGAGGATCAATTCCGACCAACTTGGCTTCAGCTTGTTTTATGATAATGAATTTGAAGGGAGCGAGTGCCTCCTTACCATAGACCCAAGGGAATGGATTCTTGCTAGTAGTTCCTCTTCTTGTGGTATGTGAAAAGGCCCAAATTGCTCTAATACGAGCTTATGGCCAACAGTTGTGATTGGAAAAATCCAAATCCAAGAGTAGCTCAATGAAAATTTTGTTGGAGCTTTTTGCCTTCTCATTTTCTCTTGGATAATAGGCACATGAATTCTTGTGGAACATCTTGCAGCTCTTTGCTTTCGCTCATGGCCATCCTTGACACTTGGTCTGCCATGTGATGCTCTTTACCTAGCTTGGTGTCAATCTCAAAGTAATATTTCTAAAAGAATAGTAGCCACCATCAAACCCTTCTAGCGAATTTAGGCCTATTGATGAAATACATTATTGTTTGACAATATTGGATGAAAATAAAACATACTCCATCAATACAATAGCAAAACCTTGGAAGTGCAAATACAATAGCCAAACATTCTCTTTCTATGGTATTATAATTTCTTCCATGTTTGTCAGTAATTTGCTTGCATAAGCAATAGGTTGTCCGCCTTATGTGAACAAGGCTGTGCTAGAACTGCTCCAACTCCATGAAGACTTGCATTAGGAATAGTTAGTAGTTTAATGTGCTTGACCCTTGTGTCTTATAGTCACTCATCTGCATTGTAGCTAGCATGTTGTCATCTTTATTTCAAGTAGATGCATAATTACCTTAACCATTGTAGGTTGAAATTTTCTTCTCCATTTGAAATAAATGCCTTTCATAGGGTTCACACGGGCCACAAATGAAGCGGGCTTCTGAGATTTGGTTTTTTCTATTCTAACTAAACCTTCTTGCTCTAACTTTGAGTTTCTCTATCCATCTTAACGAAGAGTATTTGCATCCTTGTTCTTCATCACGATCACCATTTTATTTTCACCCTTGTGTACCTCCTCCTCTACGCTAGCTCCTTTCTCTTTCTTAGCCTTTACCTACATAGAAAGCTTGGGATTCATTGCTCTTTGTTTTTGAGCCTACAAAAACCATATCCCTAGTCACCATTAAGGCCACCTCGTGCTCAAAGTTAGGAAGAGTATCTTTGACATACATAGATGATGTAGAAGCCTTACACTTCTCATCATACCAAACCCATTCATGGTGTACCCAACTAGGATATCATCATCTATGACAAGCTATAGCTAGAGATTCTAAACATCCATGGCTGATAATCATTCTTATCCAACTTCTTGATTTGAGTGCTATATTTGAATATGGTGAACTCTAATGCACTCTCGTGGATCCCTTTGATGAAGAGGAAGTGAGAAATAGTAATATCCTTTACCTCTATAACTCAAAAATGCCCAATAGATGAGATTGATGCTTTCATATTCACTACGTGACTTTCCTTTGCTTGGTGTGTGATTTTGAACTTGATACAATAGCTCTCCTTCCTTAAAGATACTTCAATGGCTTCTCCTCATCTTACTTGGATGCCTTTGTAGCTTGAAGAGATTACAGACCGATGATGGGAGAAATAAGCAACTTCCCTATGCAACCTTGAAACATAGATGGTATGACAAGCACACTTACAAAACCATTATTCACACATATAATCACTTATCTAAACTCTCCAAGAATGATCCCATGATATTTTTCACACATCAATTATACTTAGAGACCTTGCTAATGCAAGTTATTTCACTCAAAATAGTTACTCATACCTAGGAGAACCAATGCCTTCAAGACAAACAAGTTTTAACCTCCTGTAGGCATACATAGATAGACCACTAATCACTTATGGGCCTAGTTGTCTCATAATATGCAAAGATTAAATACAAGCTTTGAGAAATATTTATGTGACAGGAGTGGAGAAATAGTAATAGACTTTACCTCTATAACTCAAAATTTCCCATTAGATGAGATTGATGCTTTAATATTCATTAGTTGAATGTCCTTTGCTTGGTGTATGATTTTGAACTTAATTTAGTAGCTCACCTTACTTCAAGATACGTCAATGGATTCTCCTTGTCCTCTTTGAATGCTTTTGTATGTTGAAGAGATCTAATAATGATGGGAGAAGAAAAAATCTTCCCTATGTAGCCTTGAAGCATCGATGACCTCACAAGCACACTCACAAAATCATTGTTCGCACAAACAATTGCTTATCTAAACTCTTGAAGAATGAAACCATGAGAATTTTCACACATCAATTATACTTACAGACCTTGCTAATGCAAGTTATTTCACTCAAAATAGTTACTAGTACTCGGAGAACCAATGCCTTCAAGACAAACAACTTATATCCTCCATTAGGCATATAGAGATAGAGCACTACTCACTTCGTGGCCTAGTTGTCTCACAATATGCTAAGATTAGATACAAGCTTTGAGAAACATTTATGTGACAAGAATAGCTTTCTAAAAAACCAATGATTACAAACAATGAGTATGAAATGATCTAGGACTCTGTTAGAGTTAGACGTCTGCAAAAGCACGCAAACAGCACAAGGAAGAAGAAGAAGCATGGAGCACAAACACACAATACTGAATGTATTACTAGAGAATGTACAAGGATAAGTAGCCCATTAGGGCAATAGGTGTATATACAAGCCAGGGGAAAAAAACCTCCTAAAGAGGGAAAAAAGTGCCCCGGCGGTCCTAGTGTGTTCACACACATCACTACCTAAAACACTCCACAAAAGGAAGTAAGCCCAAAAGCTTTGCGGAAAGCTTCAAACTTCTCCTTAGGTAGAGCCTTCGTGAAAAGGTCTGCCATGTTCTCCTGCATGGGCACATATGCGAAGCTGATCTCCCCAGTAGAGAACCTCTCCCTGACATAGTGATAATGCACCTCAATGTGCTTAGTGGGAGCACGGAACATAGGGTTCCTCGCAACTGCCAATGCGTTCTGACTATCACTAAAGATGGTTGTGGGAGAAGACTGGCCAACACCCAAATCAGCCATAAGACGCATGAGCCACACACACTCAACAGTCGCTGTGAAAGCTGCCCTTTACTCAGCCTCACAACTGGAAGTGGCCACAGTAGGCTGCTTCTTGCTCAGCCAAGATATACATGAGCTACCAAGCATGAAGCAAAAACCACTGGTGGACACACAAGTGTCATAGCAACCAGCCCAATCTGAGTCAGAAAAAGCATGCAAATCTGGTGGTAGTGATCCCCCCTTGGGATAAAACAACCCAAGTAGTCGAGGACCACTCAAGTAGCGAAAGATGCGCTTAACCGCCTTCCAATGTGTGACTCCTGTGCAATGCATAAACCTGCTCATCTGTGAGAGAACAATCTGAATATCTGGCCGAGTAATGCATAAGTAAATCAAGCTTCCAACAGCCTCCTGATAGAGAACAACATCAAATGCATCTCCAGCATCATGAAGACTCAATCGTAAACCTGTCTCCATAGGAGTGGCGATAGGCTTAGAGTCTTCAAGGCCAAAACGCTCCAATAATGTGTCAATATATTTCGTTTGACACAAAGCCATTCCACCATCAACATGCATAAACTGAATGCCCAAATAATGATGCAAATGCCCCAAATCAGACATCTCAAATGAGGCATGCAAATCAGCCTTAAAATCAGCAATATGCTTCTCAATAGGACTAGTGAGCAGCATGTCGTCAACATAGACAACAATGATCAGAAGCACATCATTAGCACCCTTAACATATAAGGTGGTTTCAGTTGGACTGTTCTCAAAACCATGTGCAATCAGATAGGCATGTATCTTCTCATACCAAGCATGTGGTGCTTGCTTTAAACCATATAATGCCTTGTTTAACCTGCACACCTGGTTTTCATGCCCTTTCTGCACAAAGCCACGGGGCTGAAAAACATACACCTCTTCATGCAAGTCACCATTCAGAAATGCTGTTTTAATGTCCAACTGATGTACATTCCAACCATGATGGGCTGCAAGTGCACAAATGCTCCGAACAATAGTCATATGGCATGTAGGTGCAAAGGTCTCATCAAAATCAATGCCTCTTTCCTGTGCATAACCCTTTGCAACAAGCCTAGCCTTATACCTGTCAACTGTACCATCAGGTTTACGCTTCAGCTTGTATACCCACTTAGTGCCAATGGCCTTCTTGCCAGGAGGCAAGTCACATAAAGACCATGTAACATTCTTCATTATAGCATCATATTCAGATTGCATAGCAGCCATCCAATTTTCTGAATTCTGTGCTTTATCAAAAGAAACAGCCTCATTCTCATCACAAAGACTAGACGCAGCCATAGAATAGCAATCTAATGCAAAGGAGGCACTATGAGAGCCTGAACGAGTACGATATGATAAAGGTGCGTCTAATTTGCTGTCACGCAAAGTCTTCATTAGCCATTTTGGCATAGTTTTTGCCTGCTCAATATCAACTCTCTCATCAACAAGTGCATCATGTGAATCTGCATCAGAAATAGAATGATTTGCATCATCATATGAAACCTACAAAGGCTGAGAAGTTGCCTCATTAGGACCAGCACTAGACTGTCCACCTGTAAACAGAGGCATCAACGTGTCATATATGTCTTTGGAGCTAACAAATGTCTCCTTAGTACATGAAAGCAATGGCTGAATAGCATCTTCCACAAAGACAACATCACGGCTAACCACAAATGCGTTTAGTCTGTGGATGATACAGACAATAGCCTTTACTTTCAGAACTGTACCCAACAAAAATACATTTTACTGCCTTATCATCCAATTTTCTGCGATGTTGTTCAAGCACTAATGCATATGCCAAACAACCAAAAACACGAAGATGAGCAACAGATGGCTTGCGGTCAGGCCAAGCCTCATATGGAGTGATAGACTGCAGCACTTTAGTGGGACACCTGTTCAGTACATATGCTGCACACATGACAGCCTCAAGCCAAAAACTATGTGGTAAAGCCTGACTTTTGACCATGCACCTCACCATCTCCATGAGTGACCTGTTCTTTCGTTCAACAACTCCATTTTGTTGAGGTGTATACGGCACTGTACACTGGTGTTTTATCCCACGTTCAGCCAGAAATGCATTAAAATCAGAAGACATATATCCCCCCCCCCCCCCCCCCCCCCGATCAGAACGGAGAGTGCCCATTTTACATGCTGACAGATTTTCAGCCAGAACTAAAAACTGTTTGAAGCACATGAACACTTCCAACTTTGCTTTGAGTGGATATACCCATGCATGCCTGGAAAAAGTATCAATGAAAGTCACAAAGTAAAGGTAATTTCCAAAAGAGGGTGTCTGCATAGGACCACAGACATCACTGTGTACAAGCTACAATTTCTGCGTAGCTTGAATTGAACCATTTTTTGGAAAGGATGAACGCTGCATTTTGCCCAAAATACAACCTTCACAAACATGTTTTCCAGGTGTCTCAAGTTTGGGCAAAGAGGACACCATTTCAGATTTCTGTAGGCGTAGCAAACTAGCAAATTCAGATGACCAAAGCGTGCATGCCAAAGCTTTGCATCTGACATAGCCTGAGAATCATGAACTGCACATGCCGAATCATTCATAGATCTTTCATAGTCTATGAGCTTATACTGCCTACGACATAAAATGCCAGAAGCAATAATCACATCGCCATTTGATAGATCATGAACTGTACACCTGTCATCAACGAATTTCACAACCAAGCCAATCTTGGCTAATGCAGAAACTGATAACAGATTTTTCTTGATCCCTGGCACAAATAAAGCATCTGACAAGGTGAAAGAACTACCATCAGCAGTAGTCAGAATGATCTTACCAACTCCCATAACAGGATAAGAGGAGTTGTTGTCGCATGTGACAGTATTCCGTGTAGGGGCAGGCTCCAGTGAAGAGAAGAAACTGCGCTGCGAGGTAATATGTTTGGTCGCCCCACTGTCAAAGTACCAAACATCTGAGTTTATTGCAGACACGCACTGCTCATGAGAAGATGGGTCAAAACTGCTCACTCTCCAACTGTTTTCGGAGATAAGCAACACGAGCCTCATTCCTAGCTTGGTACAATGTGGTAAGTGTATCCCAAGCATCCCTAGCTGTTCTGTAAGAGCGAATATGAGGAATAATGGCACGTTTGACAGACAAAGCTATCAATGCATGTGCCTGGGCATCTCTGCCATCCCAACGAATTTGCTCTGCAGTAGGTGCAACAGAAACAGCAGCACAAACAGGAATCTGTGGAATATCATCTTCGACACCATCTTCATTAGCTCCAGCACCTGTATTTGTAGTACCTGTCGTTACAGGTGTAACAGGACGTCTTTCAACACCCTGCACAATGTTCCACAATCCTTTTGCAACCAAAACATGTCGCATCATATAAGCCTATAATGGGTAGTTGGTACCATCCAACTTATCCTCAACAGCCAACATACGGAATACATCACTGCTTCCAGCCATCGCCGGTGACTAAAATACCTTGATGCAGAAAATTGACTGTATCTCAAAAAGTTGAACAGAACTGCCCAGAGGAGTTCTGCTAGACCTGTAGCAGACTTCAAGATGCTTAAACTGGCGAAGAGAAACTGGTATATACCTTTGGCACAAAAAGACAAAATAGCCTGCACAAGCACTGCGATAGTGCGTTCGGAGGTCGAAACGAGCTCAGATCGCGATTTCGGCACCACAGAGGGAAGGAGTTTTGATCTCGAAAACACGCTGAGTATGCTCACCAAAATTCGTGCGATTCTGAGACTGCAAACGGAGGAGTGTCGACTGCGCCCTAGATGAAGCGATGACGTGCTCTGATACCAATTGTTGGAGTTAGACGTCTGCAGAAGCACGCGAACAACACAAGGAAGAAGAAGAAGCTTGGAGCACAAACACACAATACTGAATGTATTACTAGAGAATGTACAAAGATAAGTATCCCATTAGGGCAATAGGCATATATACAAGCTGGGGGAAAAAAACGTCCTAAAGAGGGAAAAAAGTGCCTCGGCGGTCCTAGTGTGTTCACACACATCACTACCTAAATATATCAACACACTCTTTCTTAGCATAAGAGCTATGTAGCTCATACACACTTAAGAAAAAGAAAATTATCTTTGTACTTGTGAACTGACTATTTTCTTTTCACTTATGTCTCTAAGACATCCTTACTTCAAGTTCCTCAAATTTTGCACCACGTTTACAAAGAAATAGCTTTTAAATTTCCTTTTATATCTTTGTACCATTGTTTCTACAAAGATCTTCCAAAACCTTTGGTGTTGATTTTCTGAAATGTATGGTTGAAATATTTCTACTTAAAATTCATCGAAATTTAAAATGCTATGTAGTTTTTAAAAATTTAGCGAAACTCTCATACCTTTATTGACATTATCCATTCATTTATTTTAAATTTTAAAAGTTGTCACTATTTAGTGAGAGGACCATCTAATAAACTTATCACATTTTTTCAATATTTACTAGGGAGATATTTTGTGCCCTCCATTGGGATCTAGAACTAACCACTGCAAGAATGCCTTGGGCTACTTAGTCAGGCAACTATGTATTTCATTGGGCTTGATGTCTCTTTGGTCCCCGATATGTAGCATTTCACTAGTTGAAAACTAGGCCCTCCAAATGGCTAAAAAAATTTCATCCAAAGGATTCAAACAATGGAAGAATCTCTAGTACCAACCACATAGGAGTTCGATAAGATTTAAGGTCATTGATCATATTCAAATAGTTGACTACAAGGACTAGTGCCTCTTTAAACAAAAGATAAATGCTTGGCAAGATTGAAAGATATGTCTTGTTTATTGTAGGAAATGGCTAATCCAAAATGTATTAAATGGAGAAATAGTAATAGGATTGAAGATATCTTGAGATTTAAGAAACCACCAAAATGTCTTGAAGTGATCAATAGAAAGTGGTTCTTAAATTGGTCTTCGATATGATGGAACCTTGAATTCAATGATCTTTGGTACCTTCTCTTGAAAATTAAGAAAGTAATCCTCATGCATCAAAATTCCCGGATGGGAATTTGGACCACTATTAAATATGCTCAAAGTTGTTATGCCATCCATGGTGTGAAAAAATACCTTCGGGGTGTGAGGACCTTATGCACCTATTCTTTGCATGCTAAAGAGGTGCCATTATTTGGGGTGTAATCAAATAATAAGTGTATCTGTTGGATAGTGTAAAGCTTTCTCTTTTGGTGATGATAATTTGGTTTGTGAATTTGTAGTGGAATTCGCAAGGCAAACTTGCAAGAGGTTTCAAGATGATTTTTGTTCTAGGCTTCCAAGATGGATTGGCAAGACCATCTCCTGACAAATTTCGAGGGATTTGCTAAAACAATGAATTTGAATAGGGACGAATGCACTTAGACCCATTAGACAAATTTGGAGATAGATTGGAGGATGCAATAAGGATGAATTTACTAGGCATTAAGGAAGAATTTGGAATAGGGGCACGAGGAAGAATTTAATGATGGCTGATTTTGCTAGCCTACAATGCGTGATTGTTTGTTAAATACATACTTTCGTTACCTCTTTTTTCTAACTTGACTTAGATAGCCACTTCTAAATACGCCTTAGGGTTGGTAGTATTGCTAACACCGTTTTCTTTCAACAAATGAATTAAGAAGCTCAAATATTTATTTATGAATTTTCTCCCTCTTCGTCATCGCCCTTCTTATGGTTGTTAGATCTCTAGAGTTCTTCTTAAAGTGAAACAACATGTCTTGTATACCTCTAATTATGGTTTTTACTAGCTTTGAATGGAGAATGTTAAGCGAAAAATCCCTTCTTAATGCCATAGATATTTCGTTTATCGAAACTATGATGTTGTAAGAGATAAGGAACAATGAGGTCAACCAAATTCATAATAACGAAAATCCACAAAAACGTAAGTTCTAGCACAAGGAACTGCTCATCTAAAAGGACATGCTAATGCATATAAAGGAAACAAATAGAAAAGCAAAATATGCATGCATAATAAGATTCTATGTAAGACGTTATGTCAATAAGGTAATGGATGTTGATCAAATAAACTCATTATTGTTTTTTGGAAACGTAAATTATAGATCCTCTATGCTCATCTCCATGAACTTTATTGACAACCATATCCATATCACCAACCAATAACAAGGATGTTTTAGGATACCTAAACTTTCCCAACAAAGTTCTCCTATTGTAGGAATTAGATCCATACATACAAAAGACAATATGGTAAATGGGACTATGCAAACCATTGGTTTGAAGAACTAACATGAGCACAAGAAACATAAACATATATAACTATTAGAAATACCAACAAAAGCGCCACCAAAACCTTCATTATATAGAAAACTAATAATGTCCTTCAGTGATACTAATTAAGTTTATCTGAACCACATATCAACTTCACCATGAGCTATTGAAGCTAGAAAAGAATAAGAGAGATAAGAATAATCAAGAATCAAATTTTTATAAGTTAACTTGTAATGGGATTATTCATTCCTTTGTATTTCATGTAACACCCTTAATCATATATGTGTAAATCTCCTAGAATTTTGACTTGTTTTTACTAAGGAAACAAGTAGTATGATGGCTTCATTGGATCTTTTAACCTTCTTCATTGTTCTCTAGGTTGGGAGAGGTGAGATGAGTCTGTATTCATTTATCTGATAGAAAAATCTTGATGCTCCTTTGATTCTTTAGATGTAATTCATGCCTTTTGGTCTAAAGCTCCTATTTCAACAAAGAACATTATGTTAGAATATGTTCAATATCCATCACTCATGGATGTACTGTGTTGCATACTTGAAAGCACCTCATTTTGTTGACAAGCCAATTATGCATTACCTTGTTCATGGGAATCCCAAACTAGATGATGCTTGAAGCTTGAATACGAGGCTTCATGGTCTATAGATGATGAAGATATTACAAGGAAAGGGAGTTGTTTGTGTCTTCACTTATGGAATTCGGGGCAATGCTAATCCAAGCTAAGTCCTTCTAATATTCCCTATCTTATTTAGAGACGATTGGATTTTTCTCAATTATTTGACCTAATATAAGTTGCAAAAGGGTAATATTTGATTAATGACGACCCACACTCTACTATCTTATCTAGTGATTTGTAGAAGTCCAAACTTGACCATTGGCCTATATCTAAATGCATTCTCTACTAGCGAAGGCATCACACTAAGTCATAATAAATCTATCTTGTATACCCCTATCTAGAGTTGTTTGGATAAACTTTAAAGCTCTACCTTGAGAGGATACAAGTGGACAATTCCATCACCTTTATCCTTTCTTAGTAGTGATTCATAGTTTTTTTGCTAGGTGCGATCTGGGCACATACATGTGAACTGGGTGGATTCAAATTACTAGTCCATTTTTGGGCATGACTGGTGCATGGACTTAGTAACAAAGGTGGGATTCTTATCCCTCACAAAACTTTGAGAACTCTTGAATCACTCAAATTTGATTTGGAGCACTTAACCTTTGGTTGTCACAAACATCTAACTTGGATGTTTGCTCAATGGTTTACTCTTATCCAACAATTACTTGATTTTTTTATCGGACTAGAGTACTACTTTATCCTGATGAGTTTTAGCTCATCAAAGGAGAATGCCAACATGTGCATGTGCATGTACTCACATGCATTTGCATGCAAGAACAGACATTTGCACATGCATGATTGTTCGTTAAATACTTATACTTTTGTTACCGCCTTTTTCTAACTTGACTTAGATAGCTAAGAAAATAGCAAAGTAGATAGTTGCAAGGCTCCTGGCTACCATGCAACTCAAGTAGCTAGTTTTTTTCCCATATGTGATACTTAGATATCACAAATTAGGATTCTTGATTAGGAAAAGCAATCCCTTCAAAAGTAAGTATTTTAATTTCTTGCTCATTGCATGGCAAGAAAATAGAGCTTTGCTTAGTTTTGTTTAAGCTAAATAGAGCTTAATGAAGAAACCCGATTAATCTTTAGGAATCAAGATATTTTCCTAAAAGATACATCAAAGTAATCTTTAGGAATTAAGCTACATCCTTTAGATAAGCCAACAAAGAAAATAGTCTCGTTAACTATTTCCTTGGATTAAGAGAAATATGTTTTGGACAAGGAAGAAAGCCTTAAGTCTTGGTCTTGTCCAAAAGTCAAGAATTTCTTTTGAAGATCATTTCAGTTAAGAAAAAGATTCCAAGATGAATCATTGTGCTGGAAAGTAAAAGATTCCAAGATGAATCATTGAATTAGTATAACTTGATTCCTTGGTAGGAATCTAAAGCTCTTCAAAGAAATATATCTCCCTAGATGTGAGACTAGAATCTCTCAAGTGAGTTTAATAGCAAGTAGTTCCTAACAGTTCCAAAACGTTTGGTATGGTTAATTAAAGTCCAAATAGTGATATAACCCAAAGGTATATCAAAGATTCTTAGCTTTGGAATCTCAGAGGCATTAGTGTATGCTTGGACTTAGAAGGGGAAAGATCTCTAAAATCCCATGGGTAAGAAAAAAATATGCTTTTGTTAGTTTAGAGATCTTAACAATAAAGACTAAGTCTTTATTCTAGTTGCAAGGTCAACCAGATTTGATCAAGCTTGGCCATGATTGTCAAATAATGTGCGATTGGAACTACTCTGAAGTTGCCCAAGTATTGGCAATAAAATTCCTTTCGGGAATTATTCACTCAGGTTCCATTTATCTAGTGGAAATTTGTGAAAAGAGTAAGTTGTTCCAAGCCTGAATGGAGTAAGAAATTCCAAGACTGTAGTCTGTGCAAGGTAAAACATAATGTTTGTCTATCCTTAAAGGGATTTTGGTACAAATCTAGAAAGCATGAGCAGATGCTTAGACTTAAGCAGTAGAGAGATTCCTGTTAAGTCTCGACCGGGGTAGGTACCTAAAGCATGAGTAAGAAAGGAATCGAAAAGACAAGAACTCAAGAGCTCTTGTCGCTACAAAATTGGTGAAGAATAACCAATTGGACTTGGATTTGGGAAATTCAATAACTTGGAATTATAATCGGTTTTTCATTTAAAAAATCCATAGAAAAGAAGGATGGATGTTCCATCACAAAGGTTTTCAAGTTTCCAAAGAGAATCACAAGATTGTGAAACGAACATGTGAATGGATCAAAACCTAGAAAATCTAGTTAGAGATAATACGTGAAACTTTTGCGTGAGAGGCATAAAAAAGTGAGGAATAAACTCATCTCCATTCGAAAAATAAATCACACGAAAAAAGATCATTTGAACATGATGATGGACCTATCAAGGTCACAATGGATCTTCAACCTAGAAGCTCTGATGCCAATGCAAGAGAACTATAGATTACGACCACCACATGCTAGAGAGATGAATCTCCTCCCAACCAAATGCCTCTATATATAGCTCTCTCCTGGGGATTGCCTTCTTGGGCAGGTGGATACTAACCAACCATGTGTTAGCCATGTAATTCCATGTGCACCAAGTGTCCCAGTTAACTCGAGTTAACTCAAGTGGATGCTTCTAGAAGGCTCTAGATCTCTTTCGGCAAAACACTCTCTCCATGTTCCCCATGGGGATTGAACCCAAGACCTCCTCCTTCCCATCCTTGAGACTTAACCACTAAGCTAAAGTGGATCACTTGTTAATAAAAGCACAAGACCTCCTAGTAAATATAAACCCGAGATCTCTAGTCATACATACTGATGATCAAATGAAGTCCGATTTCAGATCCGTATGAATCGGCTGGACCCTTAGATCATATACTTACTTTGTTACATGTTACATCGCATGAAAAGAATGATTTTTTTAGTCTTTCCAATAATATCTTGCTACAAGGATAAAGATGAACAAGAGCTTCCAACTCTTCAAGAATCATAAAGCCTTTGTAATAGAGGTTCTTACTCTCCTTCTCTTGGTGTGTGATTTTGAACTTGATATAGTAGCTCTCCTTCCTTCAAGATACTTCGATGGCTTCTCCTTATGGTCCTCGAATGCTTTTGTATGTTGAGAAGATCTCATACCACTTATGGGATAAATAAACAACTTCCCTATACATCCTTGAAGCATAGATGACCTCACAAACACACTCACAAAACCACTCTCCACACAGACAATCGGTTATCTAAACTCTCTCTCTCTCTCTCTCTCTCTCTCTCTCTCTCTCTCTCTCTCTCTCTCTCTCTCTCTCTCTCTCTCTCTCTCTCTCTCTCTCTCTCTCTCTCTCTCCCCCCTTTGCGCCCCACAAGCCTCGGCCCCCCTCTCCTCCCCACCCCGTGGCCCTACACCCCACCCTCCACCTCCACAACCCCCCCCGCCATCTCCACACCCCCCCGCCTCTGCCCGCCAGAGCCCCGCCCCCTCCTCTCTCTCCCTCTCTCTCTCTCTCTCTCTCCCCCCTCCCCTCTCTCTCCTGCCACCACCTTCCCCCTCACTCCCCCGCCTACCCCATCCACCTCAGCCCCCCTCCCCTCCCTCTCCCTCAGCCCCGCGCCACCCCCCTCCCCCTGAGACCCCCGCCACCCTCAGCCCCCTCCCCTCCCTCTCCCTCTCCCTTAGCCTCCCGCCACCCCCTTCCCCCTCATCCCTCTCTCTCTTCCCCCGCCCCTCCATCCCATGACCTCCCATCTCTCTCTCTCCCTCTCTCTCTCCCTCTCTCTCTCCCATTCTCTCTCTCTCTCCCTGCCCCACAACCATGATCAAAAGGGAGTTTTCACAATTCAAGGCATGACTCTAGATGTTATTATCAATCCACATGCCTTTCCATCAAGGCAGACAGTTGGACAGCTTCTAGAGTGCCATTTTGCCAAAGTGCTGCCCTGAAGGGCAAGTATTTCGATGGGACTGCCTTTAATCGTAAACCAATTAGCTTTATTTGAATTGCACGGGGATTCAATCAGTGGGGAAATGACTAACAGGTGAGCTAATATATTCATTGGGGCTCTTGGATTAGTGAAATCAATCTTCCACCCATCCCACTCAACGGGTCATTCCAATACCAGGCGCGGCATAAAATGAGGATCTCAGAATGAAAGTAAAAAGGTAAAAGGGAACTGGTAAAGGTGGAGGTGGAGAAATGACTGTTGCCGCCAACCATTGATGACGACTGCCTATTTCTATGGATCCAATTCAAATCAAGTGGAATATTTGATCTACCCCTCCAATCTTGGGTAATCAACCGGTGCATGATCAGTGGACGTGAGGAATCGGCAAGGCCCTCTTGGCCTATTTGGAGCCTATAAAAACAAGGGAGTTGTGTTCATTTGGGACATTCATATATACACATTTGCATATGTGAGTACAGAGGTCCTCATCTTGGCACTTTTTGGTTTCAAGCCTACTGTAGGAAGTCACTCTATGGTGTGAATACAAGGTGTGGGCTTCCCAGTGGAGGGCTAATACCACTATAGTGTGAAGAGATCTGTGGCTTGGTTGTCATTGTGTGTGAGTCATTGTTATTTTTTATGCCCTGACCCTTAGAGCAATTCTCCACAATTTGAATTGATTCAGTGCTTGTCTCCATATAGTTGGTCCATTGTACTGAAGAATCCCTTGAATTCATGTTGTATGGTTCTGGAGTGGCATGTTAGTCTAGAAGCATGAACTTTTGAAGCATCTCTTTTGCCAATAATGTAATCATTGGATTCGGAGAAGATCTCCCCTTTTTTGATATACCTCAAGGATGGATAAAATAACACGTTGCGGAATATAAGTTAAAGTCCACTCCTGCATACAGTGGAGAAGATTTCTCAAACAAGATTAGTCCTAAAACACGTGCAAGAAGTAAATCTAGGGAATGAAGAGAACCGTCAAGTAGTCCACTTGGCCTCTTGGCTATGGCATTATCCTCTTTTACTGCAGAAGGTAACTTCTTTACTTTTTGCTTACAAAAATGTATTCGCATGGTCCTACAAAGATCTAATAGGAATACCAGAGGAGCTTGGGTTACATCGGATACCCTTAGTTGAGGGAGCCGCGCCTGCAAGAAGTAGGCCATATCGACTCAATCCGAAATATGGAGAGGCAGTAAAAGTGGAAACTACAAAACTAGAAGAAGGAGGTATAATTGTTCTTGTAGAACATTCCAGGTGGATTTCTTCTATGGTTATTGTGCCCAAGAAAAGTAGTGGAAAAATAAGAGTCTGTGTTGATTTTCGTGCCTTGAATAAGGTGAGTGTTCAAGATGGTTTTTCGCAGCCCTTTATAGAGCAAGTCTTGGAGGAAGTAGCTGGTCAAACTTTGTATAGCTTCCTGGATGGTTTTTAGTGGCTACAATCAGATAATGAGTCATCCTGATGATAGGGACAAAACAGCCTTTGTTACACCATGGGGCACTTATGTCTATACTCGCATGGCTTTTGGTTTGGAGAATGCACCAGCTTCATTTAATAGAACAATGTATCTGATATTGGGCAAGTGGTTAACAACCTTTCTCCGCATTTTCATGGATGACTTTTCAGTATTTTCAGGTACAGATAGAAGAGCAGCAGTTCAAGATTTCCATGATTTCATTTGGAAAATCTAAAAGAAATTTTTGAGCAATGTCTCAAAATAGGGTTGAAATTGAATCCTGATAAATGTCACTTTTTGGTCACCAAGGGTACTCTTCTTAGTCACATAGTATCTGCTTAAGGGATAACCGTTGACCTTGCAAAGGTTACTGCTATTCTTTCCATGCCAATTCCACAAAGCCCAAGGGAAGTGCAAAGTTTCTTGGGCCATGCAAGATATCACAGAAGATTCGTTCCGATGTATTCAGAAATAGATAAGCCCTTGTCAAGGCTTACCAGTAAAAAGGTCCCTTTCGCATGGAGTGTTGAAGCTGATAAAGCATTTTGTGAACTAAAATTGAGGCTATGTACTACTCCACTTTTAAGTGTTCCTAACTGGTCATTGGAATTTCATGTGCACACAGATGCTAGTCTTCATGATGTTGGTGCGGTTCTAGCTCAACCATCATCACACAAGGTTGATAGACCTATCTCCTATGCCAGTAGACTACTCAACCAAGCAGAAAGGAATTAGAGTACAACAGAAAGGGAAGTGTTGGCTATTGTTTGAGGCTGCACACAGTGAAGGACATCTAAGGGGGGAAGAATTGGCTCACAGAATCATCCACAAGGGACTATGGTGGCCTCATATTTACAAGAATGCGATCAAGTTTGCTAAAGAATGCCACATCTGGCAGAGGTGTGCTCCTATGCCAACCAGATTGAATTTCCAACCATTAGTCATATCTATAGGATGGCTCCCGTTTGAACGATGGGTTCTTGATTTCATAGGACCAATCAGTCCAACTGATCAACCCGAGGGTAAGAAGTATATTTTGATTGCCACATGCTACGCAACGAAATGGATTGAGGCTAAGGCTACTGAAGATTACACAACTTTAACAGTAGCTAAGTTTTTGTATAAACGTATTTTTCAAGATTCGGGTGCCCACTCGAAATCACTAGTGATAGGGGCACGCATTTTGTAAATCAATTGCTCCAATTCACATTTGATAGATACAAGGTTTTTCATAAAAAATCTTGTG
>CM035433.1:81186679-81245864 GCA_020310875.1 Ceratopteris richardii
TCTCCTCTCTCTCCTCTCTCTCTCTCTCTCTCTCTCTCTCTCTCTCTCTCTCTCTCTCTCTCTCTCTCTCTCTCTCTCTCTCTCTCTCCCCCTCCCCTCTCTCTCTCCCACCAGCACCATCCCCCTTCCGCGTGCTCCCTCCACCTCAGCCCCCCTCCCCTCCCTCTCCCTGAGCCCCCCGCCACCCCCCTCCCCCTCAGACCCCCGCCACCCTCAACCCCCTCCCCTCGCTCTCCCTCAGCCCCCCGCCACCCCCTTCCCCCTCAGCCCCCTCTCTCTTCCCCCGCCCCTCCATCCGACGACCCCCCCTCTCTCTCTCACCCTCTCTCTCTCTCTCCCGGCCCCACAACCATGATCAAAAGGGAGTTTTCAAAATTCAAGGCATGACTCTAGATGTTATTATCAATCCACATGCCTTTCCATCAAGGCAGACATTTGGACAGCTGCTAGAGTGCCATTTTGCCAAACTGCTGCCCTAAAGGGCAAGTATTTCGATGGGATTGCCTTTAATCGTAAACCAATTAGCTTCATTTGAATTGCCTAGGGATCCAATCAGTGGGGAAATGACAAATACGTGAGCTAATATATTCATTGGGGCTCTTGGATTGGTGAAATCAATCTTCCACCCATGGCACTCAACGGGTTATTCCAATACCACACTCCGCAAAAAATGAGGATCTCATAATGAAAGTAAAAACTTAAAAGGGAATTGGTAAAGGTGGAGGTGGAGAAATGACTGTTGCGGCCAACCATTCATGACGACTGCCTATTTTTGTGGATCCAATTCAAATCAAGTGGAATATTTGATCTACCCCTCCAATCTTGGGTAATCAACCGACGCATGATCACTGGACGTGAGGAATCGGCAAGGCCCTCTTGGCCTATTTGGAGCCTATAAAAACAAGAGAGTTGTGTTCATTTGGGACATTCATATATACACATTTGCATACGTGAGTATAGAGGTCCTCATCTTGGCACTTTGTGGTTTCAAGCCTACTGTAGGAAGTCACTGTGTGGTGTGAATACCGAGCGTGGGCTTCCCAGTGGAGGGCTAATAGCACTATAGTGTGAAGAGAGTGGCTTGGTTGTCATTCTGTGTGAGTCATTGTTATTTTTTATGCCCTGATCCTTAGAGCAATTCTCCACAATTTGAATTGATTCAGTGCTTGTCTCCGTATAGTTGGTCCATTGTACTGAAGAATCCCTTGAATTGATGTTGTATGGTTCTAGAGTGGCATGTTAGTCCAGAAGCATGAACTTTTGAAGCATCTCTTTTGCCAATAATTTAATCATTGGATTCGAACTAAGGAGTGGAAGGTCTTCTATTATTGTCATTTTGTCATTAACTTTTCTTTTTCTTTAGTATTCACAACTCTGTTCCATCATTGATATCTGCCTGCTCACAAAAGTGTTAAAGGGTATATTTCCCTAAGGAGAACCTCCCTTGAGTAGGTGAAGTACTGGAATGCTTGAAGCATGCTCCTATTAAAAGAAGATACCCCAATACCTCCTCTAAACCCTTTTTTCTACTTTTCTCTCCCTAATCATTCAAAATCTCCATCTCTCTCACAATTGCCATAATAGCAATAGAGAGATCTAACTCTCTCTCTCTCTCTATCTCTCTCTCTCTCCCCCTCTCTCTATCTCTCCCTCTCTCTCTCTCTCCAAGCATTCATATTGTGCAAGAGAATTTTTTATGTTGACGACTTTCCCCCATAGGCTTAAATGAATAAAGATCCAACTCTACAAGCTTAAATGAATAAAGATCCAACTCTATAAGCTCCAAAAGATGTAGCAGTACCATTACCTTAATCGTCGAAGCATGATAGAGGTGATGACATCATGCCCGCGACATCTTTGCACATATCTCACGACATCTTTGCACATATCCACAAGAGAACATAGAAAAAAGAAACGGATACAACATTGCACAATTTTCAAGGCTCATAAAAGATCTCCAAAGCTGTATCAATATTTACTAATTCTGGAACTACTTCTTCAAGAGGCCTTTCCCCCACTCATGAGAGTCCAACATTCTTTATACATTATGAACTTCTTTGAATTCCTAAAACAAACATCTTGATCTTCCTTACTTGATTTATAAAAGGTTTATTTCCATATCCACCTATGTGTATCCAACTCTCTCTCTCTAAATTAGAACATCTATTTCCCCTTTTTTCAACTTCTCTCTCCCTTATCATTCAAAATCTCTCTCTCTCTCTCTCTAACAATTGCCATAACAGTAATAGATAGATCTAACTCTCTCTCTCTCTCTCTCTCTCTCTCTCTGTCTCTCTCTCTCTCTCTCTCTCTCTCTCTCTCTTTCTTTGTCTCTATCTCCCTCCCCCCTCTCTCTCTCTCTCCAAGCACTGATATCATGCAAGAGAGTTTTTTAGGATGACGAATTTCCTCCACAAGCTTAAACCTATAAAGATCCAACTCTACAAGCTCCAAAATAGTCATGTAATCAAATAATAAGTGTATCTGTTGGATAGTCTAAAGCTTTCCATTTTGGTGACGATAATTTGATATGTGAATCTGTAGTGGAATTCGCAAGGCAAATTTGCAAGAGGTTTCAAGATGATGTTTGTTCTAGCCTCCCAAGATGGATTGGCAAGACCATCTCCTGACAAATTTGGAGGGATTTCCTAAAACAATGAATTTTAATAGGGACGAATGCACTTAGACCCATTAGACGAATTTGGAGATAGATTCGAGGAATTACAATAAGGATGAATTTACTAGGCATTAAGGAAGAGTTTGGAAGAGGGGCACGAGGAAGAATTTAATCATGGCTGATTTTGCTGGCCTACAATGTGTGATTGTTTGTTAAATACATACTTTCGTTACCTCTTTTTTCTAACTTGTCTTAGATAGCTAGGAAAATAGCAAACTAGATAGGTGCAAGGCTCCTGGCTGCCATGCAACTCAAGTAGCTAGTTTGTTTTCCCAGATGTGATACTTAGATATCACAAATTAGGAGTCTTGATTAGGAAAAGCAAGCCCTTTGAAAGTAAGTATTTTATTTTCTTGCTCATTGGAATGGCAAGAAAATAGAGCTTTGCTTAGTTTTGTTTAAGCTAAATAGAACTTAATGAAGCAACCCAATTAATCTTTAGGAAGCAATCTTAATGGCAAGTTGCCTAGTTGTCTCACAATATGCAAAGAGCAAATACAAGCTTTGAGAAACATTTATGTGACACGATAGCTTTGTAAGAAACCAATTATTACATAAAATGAGTAATAAATGATAAGAACCTTGCTTAGCACTAAGCAATTTGAATAGGGATGAATGCACTCAGACCCATTAGACAAATTTGGAGATAGATTGGATGAATTGCAATACTAGGGAGAAATTTACTAGGCATTAAGGAAGAATTTGGAATAGGGGCACGGGGAAGAATTTAATGATGGATGATTTTGCTGGCCTACAATCTTCAAGTACCTTGATTGAGATCTTGCTAAACTTTTGAATGGGTAGAATACATATGTTTTATGTGCGATTGTGAAAAGTATAAGTTATTTTTCACTTACTGTACTGCTATATACTACTAAAGCACATGAAGCTTGGGTCCTAGAGGGCTATCAATATGAGACCATGAAGCACACTTGGATTGACTTTGTAAGAGAAGAACAATGATTTGGAAAAGGGTAACCAATTAATCAAGGAAATCGAGCATCTCACAATATCAACAATGTAGTAATATTGCCTGTTGTGATAACGCCTAAAAAACAAGCCGATAGGTGTGTCAAAATTCTTCCTACCAAATAACTGGATGGTAACTACTCTTGACAGTTGAGGTAAGACCCTCCCATCTTACTTTTGAAGAAATAGAGTATGAAAATTTGCAAAAGTCATGTGGATGATCCTAAATATGAGATAGTGAAGCATCTTGTCACATCACAAATAAGGACTATCATAGTTCCTTAATGTCGTTGTAGGAACCCATCCATGTAATGCTTTTATCATTAGAAAATACTTTACTTTTCCACATAGTACCGTGAGGAGTCCATATTCAACTTCTATGTCGAAAAGGGTTTTAAGCTGCGTTGTTTGAGAGACATGAAGATGCGATTTCCCAACAAAGTGTAAAAAACAGTATAGATCAACTTAATTTTGAAAAAAGAAAATGGGACGTCCTTTTGTATAATACCATAACTAACATACGGACTCACTTTTGCGTTTGGTCGCAACTGTTTAGTCCCTTCTGAGCAAATCCGAAGTTTTAAACATACATCGCAAATCTGAGCCTGTCTCTGTGTTTCTCTCTTTCTCGCGACGCAAGCATCAGTTAGCAATAGAAGTTTTAAACCGCGTCCCTGGTAGACAGCTCCAGACGTGGGCACCTTGACAGGAAAGCAGATAAGGTCGAAAACTGTACCACGAACCATGACTTTTTGGCAAGCGAGGATGAAAGTTCTAAAGAAGATCATGTTAAGCGTCCATTAAGCGATACGGCAAAGCAGCTGATCTTTATACAGCTGCTGCTTCCGCTCGACTGAAAGTCGCGCACACTTCGGCGCAGATGCGGAAGGAGCTTTGCAGGAGTTGAATAATCACTTTTGCGTTTGGCCGGGAATACGTACTACGAGTCTCCTTTTTAGTCCGACCTACATAAGCAGCTGGTCGCAACTGGGGCTCTTAGTCCCTTTTGAGCACTTGTTGGGCGAACTTTTAAACGTACATCGCAAATCCGAGCCTGTCTCTGTGTTTCTCTCTTTCTCGCGACGCAAGCATCAGTGAGCAATGGAGGGGTTCCGTTCTTTAACCGCGTCCCTGGTAGACAGCTCCAGACGTGGGCACCTTGACAGGAAAGCAGATAAGGTCGAAAACTGTACCACGAACCATGACTTTAGGCAAGCGAGGATGAAAGTTCTAAGGAAGATCATGTTAAGCGTCCATTAAGCGATACGGCAAAGCAGCTGATATTTATACAGCTGCTGCTTCCGCTCGACTAGGAGTCACGAGAGACTCACAGTCGCGCACACTTCGGTGCAGATGCGGAAGGAGCTTTGCAGGAGTTGAATAATCAAGGTTTTCAGGATCATCATTTCTGCGCTTTGCGGTTTCCGGAAGGAATAACAGATAATACCTCCTGTAGTTAGCTGAATGGAATGTTTCCATACTTCGTGATCTTCTGTATATTCTGAAGAAATGTCCAATACAATAGCCTCTCTCTCTCACACACACACCGCTTCCCACAAGATATGTTTCTGTATGTTCTGAGGGAATGTGTTTGTTCTCTCTCTCTCTCCCACCTTCCCACGCCATGTCTTTCTGTATATTATGGCGTTCCAAAACTTTAGTTTTGGCTCATTATTTGCTTTTCCTCTTTAAAACTCCAAGAGAAAGGGATCTTCTTGCTTGTAGGACTTGATAGAGGCTTAACTATTTTCTCATACATTTTTATAAATCTCCTATGGTATCTTGAATGACCTAAAAATCTTTGCGCTTCCTTAGGAATCTACAAAATGGGCATGGAAAGGATCATAGCTACCTTAGCGAGATCAACACTTAACCCTTTGGCCATAATTATGTGGCCAAGGAGTGTACCTTTTGTGAATGAAGATGGACATTTAGCAAGGTTCAGCTTCAAGCCTATGTTGAAACACTGTTCAAATATTTCCTTCAAATTCTCTACATGTCGACACAAATCTTGGGACACTACTCTTCTACATATACATACTCTAATAACTTGTTTCTAGATCAATTTAATGTAGGGAGACAGAATTTTGCTACCTTCTTGTTTCCAAATGTGAAGTAGCTTGTATGGTCCATGCTAGGTTTCACATCCAAAGTGAATAGCCTTCGCTGCTTTTTGCATTTGGCTATCAATCTATACCCCTCTTTAGGGTTTTCCACAAAACATTCCTTCTAGTTGAAGTTCACTTGAAGTCGTCTCTCAACCATTTCCCCATATAGACTACATTCTTTGTGATTGTGTGAACATGAAAAAATCTTTCAAACACTTGGCTTTGTGAGATCCATCCAACATAACATTACCTATGTGTGCAATAGCATTAGGAGTGTCATTATGTATTTCCACATGACCTTTAATCAATGGCACTTGCATGTTTGGGAAGAACTCCTTTTTGCAACTCATGTGGTTGCTATATGCGCTATTGATGTACCATGTGCTTGACCCTAGTGTCTTATATTCACTCATCTGCATCATAGCTAGCATGCTCTCATCTTCATTTGAAGTAGATGCATAATTACCTTGACCATTGTAGGTTGAATTATTCTTCTCATGAATCATAGCAATGCCTTGCATAGGGGCCATATATGCCACAATGAAGTAGGCTTCTGAGATTTGGTTTTCTCTATTCTAGTTGAACCTTCCTCCTCTAACTTTGAATTAGTTTATCCATCTTGACGAAGAGTATTTGCTTCATTGTTCTTCATCACGATCATAATTTGATTTTCACCCTTGTCTACCTCTTCCTTTGCCCTAGCTCCTTTGTGATCTTCGTCTACCTTTACCTACATAGAAAGCTTAGGCTTCATTGCCCTTTGTCTTTGTGCATACGATACTCATCTCATTAGTCACTATCAAGGCCGCCACACACTCAAAGTTAGGAAGATTATCCTTGACATACATAGCTGATGTAGAAGACTTGCACTTCTCATCATACCAAGCCCATTCAAAGTGTATGCAACTAGGTAAACATCATCTATGTGACAATCTATAGCCAGAGATTCTACACCTCCATGGCTAATAATTATTTTTATCCACCTACTTGATTTGAGTGTTATATTTGAATATGGTGAACTCTAATGCACTCTTGTGGATCCCTTTGATGTAGAGGAAGTGACAAATAGTAATAGCCTTTACCCCTGTAACTCAAAAGTTTCCACTAGATAAGATTGATGCTTTCATATTCACAAGTTGAATCTACTTTGCTTGGTGTGTGATTTTGAACTTGATTTAGAAGCTCACCTTACTTCAAGATACTTCAATGGCTTCTCCTTGTCCTCATTGAATTCTTTTGTATGTTGAAAAGATCTAATAATGATGGGAGAAATAAACACCTTCCCTATGTAGCCTTGAAGCATCGATGACCTCACAAGAACACTCACAAAACCATTGTTCACACAGAGAATTTCTTATCTTCACTCTTGAAGAATGAACCCATGAGATTTTTGACATATCAATTATACTTAGAGACCTTGCTAATGCAAGTTATTTCACTAAAAATACTTACTCCTACTGGGAGAGCGAATGCCTTCAAGACAAACAACTTATGTCCTCCATTAGGCATATAGAGATAGACCACTACTCCCTTCGTGGCCTAGTTGTCTCACAATATGCTAAGATTAGATACAAGCTTTGAGAAACATTTATGTGACAAGAATAGCTTTCTAAAAACCAATGATTACAAGGAATGAGTATGAAATGATCAAGGACCCTTTCTTAGCATAAGAGCTATGTAGCTCATACACACTGAAAAAAAAGAAAATTATCTTTGTACTTGGGAACGGACTATTTTCTTTTAACTTATGTCTCTAAGCCATCCTTACTTCAAGTTCCTCGAATTTTGAGCCATGTTTACAAAGAAATAGCTTTTAAATTTCCTTTTATATCTTTGTACCATTGTAGTTTTTTAAAATACTATTTAGTTTTTTAAACTTTAACGAAACTCTCATACCTTGATTGACATTATCCATTCAGTTATTTTAAATTTTAAAAGTTGTCACTATTTACTGAGAGGACCATCTAATAAATTTATCACATTTTTTTCACTATTTACTAGGGAGATATTTTGTGCCCTCCCTTGGGATCTAGAACTAACCACTGCAAGAATGCCTTGAGATGCATCAGTCAAACACCTCCTTAGTCTCTCCATGAACAAGGTTGGTGGGGGTTCATTTTGGGCTATTACTCACCCAGCTCTGTATTTCATTGGGCTTGATGTCTCTCAACTCTGTATTTCAACAAACTGAACTGCACAAGTAGAATTAGAAAAATGACTCCATTTGGTCCCTGATATGTAGCATTTCACTAATTGAAAACTAGGCCCTCCAAATGGCTAAAGAAATATTATCAAAAGCATTCCAACAATGGAGCAATCTCTAGTACCAACGCCATAGGATTTTGATAATATTTAAGGTCATTGATCATATTCAAATAGTTGACTACAAGGACTAGTGCCTCTTTAAACAAAAGATAAATGCTTGGCAAGATTGAAAGATATGTATTGTTAAGTGTAGGAAAAGCCTAATCCAAAATGTATTAAATGGAGAAAGAGTTATAGGATTGAAGATATCTTGAGATTTAAGAAACCACCAAAATGTCTTGAAGTGATCAATAGAAAGTGGTTCTTAACTTGGTCTTCCATATGATGGAACCTTAAATTCAATGATCTTTGGTACCTCGTCTTGGAAATTAAGAAAGTAATCCACATGCATCGAAATTCCCACATGCGAATATGGACCAATATTAAATATGCTCAAAGTTGTTATGCCATCCATGGTGTGAAAAAATACCTTCGGGATGTCAGGACCTTATGCACCTATTCTTCGAATGCTGAAGAGGTTCCTTTATTTGGGGTGGACAATAAGAGTGTACGTTATGCTTGATTGATGGATAGAGTAGAGGGGAGCCCTACTTTGGGAGGTCTTGCAAAAGATTTGGAGAGAATGATGCTCTACCAAGTTTGAAATCCCAAACAAGAATGATTTATTGAATCCTTCCTAGAATTTGTGTTTAAAAGGATCGGAAGAACCAAGAGCTTCCACCCCTTCAAGCATCAAGAGTCTATTTAATAAAGAGAAACAAGCTTAAAAGAAATTGGCTCCAAGCCATCGTGAAGCTTGTTGGTGCTTTCTAGTGGCTTTTAACTTTTGGAAGGCATCAAGATTGTTAGGCTTCTTTATATCTCCTTCTTTTTGTTCTTGTATTCCTTCGTTATTAATGTATTTGTAGTTGGTTAAAAGAAACCTCCCCATAATCAGATCATTGATGAAGACGAATAGGTCACATATTGTTAATGCTTCTTACAACACACAAATGCTAGGTTGGATTCTTATGGAAAACAATTTAGATAAGACAAAGGTCTCCTATTCTTCGATTCATCCTTGGGTTAGTTTCTATGAATGAGCTTAATAGTGTTAGTTTTAATATTATCTAGAAGCTAATATATTCTAATAGCTTGTTTATGAATCAAGTTAATGTCTATTCTTGATACAATCATGCTCTAAAAGGTAAGGAACAAATGAGGAAAACCAAAATTGTAGTAAGGGAATTCCATCAAAAGGTAAATTCTAACTTGATAGTAATTATTAAAAGAAAAGGATTTGTTCACCTCACAAGACATGCTAATGTTTATGAAGGAAAGTAGAAGAAAGAAGAAATATATGCAATCTATCAATATCATAATAACACCCATTTTACCTAATTTTCTAAATAAATATAGTGTTGGAAGTTATTTCAATAAGGTCATGGATGTTGATCAAATATCATAAGTAACAACCATATCAATATCGCCAAACAATAACATGGGAACTGTTAGGCTGGCTAACCCTTTCAAGAAAATAGTTCTCTTAGTGTAAGAATTAGATGTATACGTAAAGAAAACAATATGATTAATGGCACTTTTGAAAGAAACTGCAGATCATTGATTTGAAGAAGAGCTAACCTGAGTACAAGAAACATAATAACTTGTTCGAAATACGAACAATAGCTCCACCAATATCATCATCACATAGAAAACTAATAATGGCCTTGGGAGATCATGTTTATGTTGTTTTGAAGAGCACAAAAAGTTCACCTTAATCTATTGAGGATAGAAAAAAATAAGAGAAATAACGCAAATCAAGAATAATTGTTTTATTAGTTGACCTCTAATAGGATTATAAATCCCTTTGTAGTTCCTAAAATTTCATCTAGTTTTAACAAAGAAAATAAGTCTTATCGTGGTTTTAATTGATGTTTTCACCTTCTTCTTAGTTTTAATTTGAGGTTGGTCTTCATTCATTTGACTCGTGTGAACATTCTTGATATGTGATTCATGGCTTTGGTTGAAGCTTCCTAATTTAACAAAGAACATTATGTTTGTATATGTTAATTATATAGCATACTTGAAAGGACCTCATTATTTTGCATACTTGAAACGTCCTCTTTATGAGGAGAAACCAATTAAGCATTACTTGAAAGGTCCTCATTATTCAATTCACTTCAAGGACTCTAATTGCTAATTGTTTCTAATCAAGTCTCTAACTCATATTTCTATTGCACCTACACTTAAGATTTATATGTCTCTTATGTTGATATCCATTAAAGGTGAAGAACTAAACATATACTAAATAGCTCTATGTGTGAACCTTGAGATTTCCTAACCACCGTGAGTATGCTTTCCAATTTTCATGCGATTTTGGGACTTTGATCGGAGGGGTGTTGATGACACCCTACATGAAGCAACAACCTTCTTTGATATGAATTGTTGGAGTTTGAGGTCTAGAGAAGCGTGCAAACAACACAAGGAAGAAGAAGAATCTTGGAGCACAACACATAATACTGAATGTATTACCAAGTGAATGTACGAAGATAAGCGACCCATTATGGGTATAAGTGTATATAAGTTAACTTGTAATAGGATTATTCACTCCTTTGTATTTCATGTAACACCCTTAATCATATGTGTAAATCTCTTGGAATTTTGACCTATCTTTAGTAAGGAAACAAGTAGTGTGATGGCCTGATTTGAGCTTTTAACCTTCTTCATAGTTCCCTAGGTTGGGAGAGGTGAGGTGAGTCCGTATTCATTTATCTCATAGAAAAATCTTGACGGTTCTTTGATTCTTCAGATGTAATTCATGCCTTTTTCTTTAAAGCTCCTATTTCAACAAAGAAGATTATGTTAGAATATGTTCAATACCCATCACTCATGGATGTACTCTGTTGTATACTTGAAAGCACCTCATTTTGATGACAAGCCAATTATGCATTACCTTGTTCATAGGAATCCCAAATAAGATGATGCTTGAATCTTGAATACGAGGCTTCATGGTTTATAGATGATGACGATATTACAAGGAAAGGGAGTTGTTTGTGTCTTCACTTATGGAATTCGGGGCAATGCTAATACAACCTAAGTCCTTCTAATATTTCCTATCTTATTTAGAAACCATTCGATTCAATTATTTGACCTAATATAAGTTGCAAAAGGGTAATATTTGTTTGATGGCCATGCACACTCTACTACCCTATCTAGTGATTTATAGAAGTCCATAGTTGACCTTTGGCCTATATCTAAATGTGTTCACTACTAGTGAAGGCATTACACTAAGTCATCATAAATCTATCTTGTGTACCCCTATCTAGAGTTTTCTAGACAAAAATTAGAGCTCTACCTTGACAGGATACAAGTGGACAATTCCATCACCTTTATCATTGCTTAATAGTGATTCATAGTTTTCTTCTAGGTGCGATCTGGGCACAAACATGTGAACTGGGTGGATTCAAATTACTAGTCCATTTCTAGGCATGACCGGTGCATGGACTTAGTAACGAAGGTGGGATTCTTATCCCCCACAATTCACTTGAATTTGATTTGGAGCACTTAACGTTTGGTTGTCTCAAATATCTAACTTGTATGTTTGTTCAATGGTTTACTCTTATCCAACAATTACTTGATTTTTTCACCGAACTAGAGGACTACTTTATCCTAATGAGTTTAAAAATCCTATGTAAACTGTAGGAGAAAGGTTACCACTTTCTTTGAGTCAACCATACTATAACTTGACCAATTTAAATTCAAAATGAAAATTGTCTAGCTTGGGATAATTTTCTCAAAGACTTGAGCTAGAAGTTCTTTGGGAATTTTCAATCTGATGAGCAATTCCTAACTTCTCTATTCTAGAGTATATTGGACTCTAGACAATCATTTATTCTATAACTTGAAGCAAACTCAAATAAATAAGTCCACTTACAGTTATTATCTTTTGAAGATTGAAAAGGTTCTTGTACATAACATCTATCTAGGATGTTCAATTTCGTTATCTTGTTCTAACCGGCTAACCTTGGTCTTTTGCAAAAGGACTTAGTCAATCAAATCCTTGGTTGAAAAGTTGAACTCAAAATCAAAGTCCAACTTCTTTCAGAAATTTATGAAGTATTTTCAAATTAACAACACTTTATCTTGAAGTGTTTCACAAAGATCTTGGAAGTTACTTACTTCATATCTTCTATTTCCTTTATCTTGAAGTTATCTTGAAGTAACTTGAGATACTACTTTTATTCTCCTTGAATTAAACTCCTTCTATGAAGTCTTTATTCTCTTGAGGATCAAACCTAACTTCAAGATCCATGGTCCCATGTACCATACCATCTTTCCTACATCAACCTAAGCATAAGATCTTGTGTCCCACACCACCCTATTTGATATCCAAATTAATCTGTGGGTGATACTTATCTTAAAGTCTAAACATCTCTGGATAGAGTATTCTTGCTTCAATTCCTTACAAGGATTTTGAAGTTTCAGATGGCCACAAGACTCAAACATAGAACCATAGGTTGCAGGTTCGTCTTCTATAGCAATAAGACATGCCACTTTTTGATTCTTTCAACCAAGTAAAAAACATAATATAGAGAAATGTAGAAATTCAAGCAACATAGATTGCTGCAAGAATGACTTCCATCATTACTGCCGCTGTGTGATAGATTAGAACTCATGGAAACAAGCTATGAGCAAGCTTCCATGGAGTTCTTGAAATACGTGGAGAAGAAGATACATCCATTGATGTTTTTATTCTTCATATCTATCGTTTTTTATGTTTGAATTTCTTACGGATTGAATTTCTATTCATTGCATTTGTAGTTCTGTAGTTATGAGCTCCCAAAGGTGAGGGGTGACCTCAAGGGAGGCCCTAAGCCCCAATGGTCGAGGGTCACCAAAGAGAGAACACCAATGCCAAGATGGCCAAATGGATGGGAAACCGGAGGAAGAGAATGAGTGCCTTGGCAATATATTTTGGCAAAACTAGAATGCTATAGATGCATGCTTCAAGCGTTTTCACCATCTCGGTGCAACCTTTCTCTTCATTTTCTACAGGTAAAGACTCTTTACCCTATGAGAAATTAATAATATCACAAAATTGCAGAAATGATCTTATGGTATATACAGTAAGTGATATCCCTCTTGCTTGCTTTAATTGAAGTAAACCTTCACCCTATGAATGTTAACAAGGCTCATTTTCTCACTCTTCAAGTCTTCCATCTCGATTACTCCTTTGGGTAATATCCTCATCACTTTATAAGGTCCTTCACACTTAGGTGCCAGTTTAGTGGGTATTGGCAAGATTTGATGCATCAAGGTCAAGGACCCTTCCTTCAATTCAATAGCCCTTAGATACCTATCACGAATTGGTTTGCACTTCTCTTGCTTCGCCTGCAATCTCTTCATTATTGCTTCCTTCTATTCGTCCAATGCTACTAGTTTCCTATTGTGAGGATCAATTCTGAGCAACTTGGCTTCAACTTGTTTTATGATGATGAATTTTAAGGGAGCGAGTGCCTCCTTACCATACACGGATCTGAAGTCGGACACCATTTCATCATCAGTATGTATGACCAGAGATCTCGGGTTTAGACTTACTAGGAGGTCTTGTCATTTTTATGAACAAGTGATCCACTTTAGCTTAGTGGTTAAGTCTCAAGGATGGAAAGGAGGAGGTCTTGCAAAAGCGAAAGCCCCTAGAAAGCACTAACGAGCTTCATGATGACTTGAATTCTTCATGCAAGAGCCAATTTCTTTTAAGCTTGTTTCTCTATATTAAAAAGACTCTTGACGCGTGAAGGGGTGGAATCTCTTGGTGCTTCTGATCCTCTTAGACAATAGGAAAGATTCAATAGATCATTCCTCTCGTGGGATTTAAAACTTGGTAGAGCATCATCCTCTCCAAATCTTTTGTAGGACATTCCTTCCAATACCATTCCAAAGGGCATGGCAGTAGCCAAGCACCTCCCAAAGTAGGGCTTCCCTCTAGATTATCCATCAATCAAGAATAACATACAGCCTTCTTGTCCATCAGAGTAGTTCCAATCGCACATTCTTTGACAATCAAGGCCAAGCTTGATCAAATGTGGTTGACCGATTGTCTATGTGGAGAGTGGTTTTGTGAGTGTGTTTGTGAGGTCATCTATGCTTCAAGGATGTATAGGGAAGTTGTTTATTTATCCCATAAGTGGTATGAGATCTTCTCAACATACAAAAGCATTCGAGGAGCATAAGGAGAAGCCATCGAAGTATCTTGAAGGAAGGAGAGCTACTATATCAAGTTCAAAATCACACACCAAGAAAAGGAGAGTAAGAACGTCTATTACAAAGGCTTTATGATTCTTGAAGAGTTGGAAGCTCTTGTTCATCTCGTAGCAAGATATTATAGGAAAGACTCAAAAAATCATTCTTTTCATGGGATGTCAAATGTAACAAAGTAAGTATATGATCTAAGCGTCCAGCTGATTCACACGGATCTGAAATCGGACACCATTTCATCATCAATATGTATGACTAGAGATCTCGGGTTTAGACTTACTAGGAGGTCTTGTGCTTTTATGAACAAGTGATCCACTTTAGCTTAGTGGATAAGTCTCAAGGATGGAAAGGAGGAGGTCTTGGGTTCAATCCCCATGGGGAACATGGAGAGAATGTTTTGCCGAAAGAGATCTAGAGCCTTCTAGAAGCATCCACTTGAGTTAGCTCGAGTTAAGTGGGACACTACGTGCACATGCAATTACATGGCTGACACATGGTTGGTTATTATCCACCTACCCAAGAAGGCGGTCCCCAGGAGAGAGCTATATATAGAGGCATTTGGTTGGGAGGAGATTCATCTCTCTAGCATGTGGTGGTCGTAATATATAGTTCTCTTGCATTGGCATCAGAGCTTCTAGGTTGAAGATCCATCGTGACCTTGATAGGTCCATCATCATTTTCAAATGATCTTTTTTCGTGTGATTTATTTTTCGAATGTAGACGAGTTTATTCCTCGCTTTTTTATGCCTCTCGCGCAAAAGTTTCAGGTATTATCTCTAACTAGATTTTCTAGGTTTTGATCCATTCACATGTTCATTTGACAATCTTGTGATTTTCTTTGGGAACTTGAAAACCTTTGTGATGGAACATCCATCCTTCTTTGCTATGGCTTTTTATGAAAAACCGATTATAATTCCAAGTTATTGAATTTCTCAAATCCAAGCCCAACTGGTTATTCTTGACCAATTTTGTAGCGACAAGAGCTTTTGAGTTCTTATCTTTTCGATTCCTTTCTTACTGATGCTTTAGGTAGTACCATGCAGACTACATTCTTGGAATTTCTTACGCCGTTCAGGCTTGGAACAACTTACTCTTTTCACAAATTTCCACTGGATAAATGGAACGTGAGTGAATAATTCCCGAAAGGAATTTTATTGCCAATACTTGGGCAACTTCAGAGTAGTCCCAATCGCACATTCTTTGACAATCATGGCCAAGCTTGATCAAATATGGTTGACCTTGCAACTAGAATAAAGACTTAGTCTTTATTATTAAGATCTCTAAACTAACAAAAGCATCTTTTTTTCTTACCCATGGGATTTTAGAGATCTTTCCCCTTCTAAGTCCAAGCATACACTAATGTCTCTAAGATTCCAAAGCTAAGAATCTTTGATATACCTTTGGGTTATATCACTATTTGAACTTTAGGTAACCATACCAAAGGTTTTGGAACTCTTAGGAACTACTTGCTATTAAACTCATTTGAGAGATTCTAGTCTCACATATAGGAAGATATATTTCTTTCAAGAGCTTTAGATTCCTACCAAGGAATCAAGTAATAGATAAGCCAATGATTCATCTTGGAATCTTTTACTTTCCAGCACAATGATTCATCTTGGAATCTTTTTCTTAACTGAAGTGATCTTCAAAAGAAATTCTTGAATTTTGGACAAGACCAAGACTTAAGGCTTTCTTCCTTGTCCAAAACATATTTCTTTTAATCGAGGGAAATAGTTAACCAGACTATTTTCTTTGTTGGCTTATCTAAAGGAAGTAGCTTAATTCCTAAAGATTACTTTGATGTATCTTTTAGGAAAATATCTTGATTCCTAAAGATGAATTGGGTTTCTTCATTAAGCTCTATTTAGCTTAAACAAAACTAAGCAAAGCTCTATTTTCTTGCCATGCAATGAGCAAGAAAATAAAATACTTACTTTTGAAGGGCTTGCTTTTCCTAATCAAGACTCCTAATTCATGATATCTAAGTATCACATCTCGGGAAAAAACTAGTTACTTGAGTTGCATGGTAGCCAGGAGCCTTGCAACTATCTACTTTGCTATTTTCTTAGCTATCTAAGTCAAATTAGAAAAAGGCGGTAACAAAACTATAAGTACATAACGAACAATCATGCATGTGCAAATGTCTGTTCTTGCATGCAAATGCATGTGAGTACATGCACATGCACATTCTGGCATTCTCCTTTCATGAGATAAAACTCATTAGGATAAAGTAGTCCTCTAGTCCGGTGAAAAAATCAAGTAATTGTTGGATAAGAGTAAACCATTGAACAAACATCCAAGTTAGATGTTTGTGACAACCAAAGATTAAGTGCTCGAAATCAAATTCGAGTGATTCAAGAGTTCTCAAAGTTTTATGAGGGATAAGAATCCCACCTTCGTTACTAAGTCCATGCACCAGTCATGCCCAAAAATGGACTAGTAATTTGAATCCACCCAGTTCACAAGTATGTGCTCAGATTGCACCTAGTAAAAACACTATGAATCACTACTAAGCAAGGATAAAGGTGATGGAATTGTCCACTTGTATACTCTCAAGGTAGAGCTTTAATTTTTATCCAAACAACTCTAGATAGGGGTATACAAGATAGATTTATTATGACTGAGTGTGATGCCTTCGCTAGTAGAGAATGCATTTAGATATAGGCCAATGGTCAAGTATGGACTTCTACAAATCAGTAGATAAGATAGTAGAGTGTGGGTGTTCAATAATCTAATATTACACTTTTGCAACTTATATTAGGTCAAATAATTGAGAAAAATCCAATCGTCTCTAAATAAGATAGGGAATATTAGAAGGACTTATCTTGGATTAGCATTGCCCCGAATTCCATAAGTGAAGACACAAACAACTCCCTTTCCTTGTAATATCTTCATCATCTCTAAACCATGAAGCCTCGTATTCAAGCTTCAAGCATCATCTAGTTTGGGATTCCCATGAACAAGGTAATGCATAATTGGCTTGTCATCAAAATGAGGTGCTTTCAAGTATGCAACACAGTACATCCATGAGTGATGGATATTGAACATATTCTAACATAATGTTCTTTGTTGAAATAGGAGCTTTAGACCAAAAGGCATGAATTACATATGAAGAATCAAGATTTTTTGTTGAAATAGGAGCTTTAGACCAAAAGGCATGAATTACATCAAAGGAGCATCAAGATTTTTCTATCAGATAAATGAATACAGACTCACCTCACCTCTCCCAACCTAGAGAACAATGAAGAAGGTTAAAAGATCAAATAAAGCCATCATACTACTTGTTTCCTTATTAAAAACAAGTCAAAATTCCAAGAGATTTACACATATATGATTAAGGGTGTTACATGAAATACAAAGGAATGAATATTCCCATTACAAGTTAACTTATAAAAATTTGATTCTTGATTATTCTTATCTCTCTTATTTTCTTCTAGCTTCAATACCTTATGGTGAACTTGATATGTGGTTCAGATAAACTTAGTAAGTATTACCGAAGGACATTATTAATTGTCTATATAATGAAGGTTTTGGTGGCGCTAGCTTTTGTTGGTAGTTCTAACAGTTATATATGTTTATGTTTCTTGTGCTCAGGTTAGCTCTTCAAACCAATGGTTTGCACAGTCCCATTTACCATATTGTCTTTTGTATGTATGGATCTAATTCCTACAATAGGAGAACTTTGTTGGGAAAGTTTAGGTATCCTAAAACATCCTTGTTATTGGTTGGTGATATGGATATGTTCATCAATAAAATTCCTGGAGATGAGCATAGAGGATCTATTTACGTTTCCAAAAAACAATAATGAGTTTATTTGATCAACATCCATTTCCTTATTGACATAACCTCTTACATAGAATCTTATTATGCATGCATATTTTGTTTTTCTATTTGTTTCCTTTATATGCATTAGCATGTCCTTTTAGATCAGCAGTTCCTTGTGCTAGAACTTACGTTTTTGTGGAGTTCCGTTATTATGAATTTGGTTGACCTCATTGTTCCTTATATCTTACAACATCATAGTTTCAATAAACGAACTATGTATGGCATTAAGAACGGATTTTTCGCTTAACATTCTCCATTCAAAGCTAGGAAAAACCATAATTAGAGGTATACAAGACATGTTGTTTCACTTTAAGAAGAACACTAGAGATCTAACAGCCATAAGAAGGGCGATGACAAAGAGGAGAAAATTCATAAATAAATATTTGAGCTTCTTAATTCATTTGTTGAGAGAAAACGGTGTTAGCAATACTACCAACCCCCTAAGGCGTATTTAGAAGTGGCTATCTAAGTCAAGTTAGAAAAAAGAGGTAATGAAAGTATGTATTTAACAAACAATCACGCATTGTAGGCCAACAAAATCAGCCATCATTAAATTCTTCCTCGTGCCCCTATTCCAAATTCTTCCTAAATGCCTAGTAAATTCATCCTTATCGCAATTCCTCCAATCTATCTCCAAATTCGTCTAATGGGTCTAAGTGCATTCCTCCCTATTCAAATTCATTGTTTTAGGAAATCCCTCCAAATTTGTTAGGAGATGGTCTTGCCAATCCATCTTGGGAGGCTAGAACAAAAATCATCTTGAAACTTCTTGCAAATTTGCCTTGCGAATTCCACTACAGATTCACATACCAAATTATTGTCACCAAAATGGAAAGCTTTACACTATCCAACAGATACACTTATTATTTGATTACACCCCAAATAATGGCACCTCTTCAGCAAGCGAAGAATAGGTGCATAAGGTCCTCACACCCCGAAGGTATTTTTTCACACCATGGATGGCATAACAACTTTGAGCATATTAGATAGTGCTCCGCATTCCCATCCGGGAATTTCGATGCATGAGGATTACTTTCTTAATTTCTAAGAGAAGGTACCAAAGATCATTGAACTCAAGGTTCCATCATATCGAAGACCAAGTTAAGAACCACTTTCTATTGATCACTTCAAGACATTTTGGTGGTTTCTTAAATCTCAAGATATCTTCAATCCTATTACTAATTCTCCATTTAATACATTTTGGATTAGCCATTTCCTACACTAAACAAGACATATCTTTCTATCTCCCCAAGCAATTATCTTTTGTTTAAAGAGACACTAGTCCTTGTAGTCAACTATATGAATATGATCAATGACCTTAAATCTTATCGAACTCCTATGGGGTTGGTACTAGAGGTTCTTCCATTGTTGGAATCCTTTGGATGAAATTTTTTTAGCCATTTGGAGGGCCTAGTTTTCAGCTAGTGAAATGCTACATATCGGGGATCAAAGAGACATCAAGCCCAATGAAATACAGAGTTTCCTGACTAAGTAGCCCAAAATGAGCCCCCACCAACCTTGGTCATGAAGAAACTAAGGAGGTGGTTGAGTGATGCATGTCAAGGCATTCTTGCAGTGGTTAGTTCTAGATCCCAAGGGAGGGCACAAAATATCTCCCTAGTAAATAGTGAAAGAAATGTGATAAATTTATTAGATGGTCCTCTCACTAAATAGTGAAAACTTTTAAAGATAATGTCAATCAAGGTATGAGAGTTTCGCTAAATTTTTAAAAAATGCATAGCATTTTAAATTTCAATGAATTTTGAGTAGAAATATTTCAACCATACATTTCAGAAAATCAACACCAAAGGTTTTGGAAGATCTTTGTAGAAACAATGGTACAAAGATATAAAAGGAAATTTAAAAGCCATTTCTTTGTAAAGGTGGTGAAAAATTTGAGGAACTTGAAGTAAGGATGGCTTAGAGACATAAGTGAAAAGAAAATAGTCAGTTCACAAGTACAAAGATAATTTTCTTTCTTTTAAGTGTGTATGAGCTACATAGCTCCTATGCTAAGAAAGGGTCCTTGATCATTTCATACTCATTTTTTGAAATCATTGGTTTTTTAGAAAGCTAATCTTGTCACATAAATGTTTCTCAAAGCTTGTATCTAATCTTAGCATATTGTGAGAAAACTAGGCCACAAAGTGAGTAGTGGTCTATCTCTATATGCCTAATGGAGGATATAAGTTGTTTGTCTTGAAGGCATTGGTTCTCCTAGTACCAGTATCTATTTTGAGTGAAATAACTTGCATTAGCAAGGTCTGTAATTATAAATGATGTGTGAAAAATCTCATGGTTTCATTCTTCAAGAGTTTAGATAAGCAATTGGTTGTGCGAACAATGGTTTTGTGAGTGTGCTTGTCAGGTGATCGATGCTTCAAGGCTACATAAGGAAGATTTTTTCTTCTCCCATCATTATTAGATCTCTTCAACATACAAAAGCATTCAAAGAGGACAAGGAGAGCCAGTGAAGTATGCTGAAGTAAGGTGAGCTACTAAATCAAGTTCAAAATCACACACCAAGCAAAGGACATTCAACTAATGAATATTAAAGCATCAATCTCATCTAATGGGAAATTTTGAGTTATAGAGGTAAAGGCTATTACTATTTCTCACTTCCTCTACATCAAAGGGATCCACAAGAGTGCATTAGAGTTCACCATATTCAAATATAACATTCAAATCAAGTACCTGGAGAAAAATAATTATTAGCCATGGAGGTCTAGAGTCTCTGGCTATTGATTGTCACATAGATGATGTTTTCCTAGTTGCATACACTTTGAATGGGCTTGCTATGATGAGAAGTGAAAGGCTTCTACATCAGCTATTGATGTCCAGGATAATCTTCCTAACTTTGAGTGTGTGGCGGCCTTGATGGTGACTAATGAGATGATTATTGTATGCACAAAGACAAAGGGCAATGAAGCCTACACTTTCTATGTAGGTAAAGGTAGACGAAGATCACAAATGAGCTAGGGAAAAGGAAGAGGTAGACAAGGGTGAAAATCAAATGATGATCATGATTAAGAACAAGGAAGCAAATACTCTTCGTCAAGATGGATAGACAAATTATATGTTAGACGAGGAAGGTTTAACTAGAATAGAGAAAACGAAATCTTAGAAGCCTCCTTCATTGTGGCATATATGGCCCCTATGCAAGGCATTGCTATCAAACAAACAAAGAATAATTCAAACTACAATGGTCAAGGTAATTATGCATCTACTTCAAATGAAGATGAGAGCATGCTAGCTATGATGCAGATAAGTGAATATAAGACACAAGGGTCAAGCACATGGTACGTTAATAGCGCATGTAGCAACCCCATGAGTGGCAACAAGGAGTTCTTCTCAAACATGCAAGGGCCATTGATTAAAGGTCATGTGGATATAGGTAATGACACTCCTAATGCTATTGCACACATAGGTGATGTTATGTTGGATGGATCTCACAAAGCCAAGTGTTTGAAAGATTTTTTCATGTTCAAAAATCACAAAGAATCTAGTCTATATGGTGAAATGGTTGAGAGACGACTTCAAGTCAAGTTCAACTAGAAGGAATGTTTTGTGGAAAACCTTAAAGAGGGCTATAGATTGATAGCCAAATGCAAAAAGGAGGGAAGGCTATTCTTTTTGGATGTGAAGCCTAGCGTGGACCATACAAGCTACTTCACATTTGGAAACAAGAAGGTAGCAAAATTTTGTCTCCCTACATTAAATTAATCTAGAAACAAGGTATTAGAGTATGTATATGTAGAAGAGTAGTTGCCCAAGATTTGTGTCAACACATAGAGAATTTGAAGAAAATATTTGAACAGTGTTTCAACACAGGCTTGAAGTTGAACCTTGCTAAATGTCAATTTTCATTCACAAAAGGTACACTCCTTGGCCACATAATTATGGCCAAAGGGTTAAGTGTTGTTCTGGCTAAGGTAGCTACGATCCTTTCCATGCCCATTTTGTAGATTCCTAAGGAAGCGCAAAGATTTTTAGGTCATTCAAGATACCATAGGAGATTTATAAAAATGTATGAGCGACTAGTTAAGCCTCTATCAAGTCCTACAAGCAAGAAGATCCCTTTCTCTTGGATAAATAAAGAGGAAAAACATATAATGAGCCAAAACTAAGGTTTTGTAATGCACGGCTACTAACTATTCCTAATTATTCACTTGAGTTCCATGTGTATACAAATGCAAGTCTTCATGCAGTTGGAGTGGTTCTAGCACAACCATGCTCACATAAGGTGCAAAACCTATTGGTTATGCAAGAAATTTACTTACAAAGGTGGGAAGAGATTATAGTTCCCTAGAAATAGAATGTTTGTCTATTGTACTTGCACTTCAAAAGTTTTGCCATTGCCTTCTAGGAGTACATTTTATTTTCATCTTGGACTATATAATGTGATAACTTGCATTGACAAGATCCCTTAGTGTAGCTTATATGGGTGATCAGAGACTCTATGAGTGTGTGGAGGAGGCCATCTATTCTTCAAGGCTGCATAGGACATACAAACATGGGCATTTCGACATACAAATGCACTCAAGGAGGCCGCCTGATCAAGTTAAGTGATGAATCTTAGGCCCCAAGGAAGGGCAAGAATATCTTCTCAGTAAATAGTGACAACATTGCGATTACGTTATAAGATGGTCCACTTAGTAAAAGGCAAATTTTCAAAATGACTCAATAAATAAATGGATTGTTTCAATTCAAATGAACTCTAAGCATAAGACTTTAAATTCAAATGAACTCTAAGCGTGACTCAATCCGCTTAGAAAACCAACATAATCGACGAGGTGTCGGAAGGTCGGTGTTTGTGTATTGTATTCAACGTTTCTTCAGAATACAAAGAACTTCACGAAGTATGGAACCCGCAAACCACAGAACGTATTGAAATACTGAAAATGTACTTCCGCATCTGCACCGAAGTGTGCTCTGCCGGATCGCTAAATGGAAGCTCAACATGATCTTCCTCGCTAAATGGAAGCTTAAAATATTTGTTTATAATATACAGAAAGAGAGAGAGAGACAGAGAGAGAACAAACACATTCCCTCAGATATGGTGTGGGAAGGTGGGAAAGATATGGTGTGGGAAGGTGTGTGTGAGAGAGAGAGAGACAGAGAGAATCACGAAGTATGGAAACATTCCATTCAGCTAACTACAGGAGGTATTATCTGTTTCCTTGACCTAATTATTCGTTCCTTGAAATGCTCTTTCAATGCTCTTTCACAAAAGATTTCAACTCCTGCAAAGCTCCTTCCGCATCGCATAATGGACGCTGAACATGATCTTCCTTAGAACTTTCATCCTCGCTTGCCAAAAAGTCATGGTTCGTGGTACAGTTTTCGACCTTATCTGCTTTCCTGTCACTCCGCATGCTGCGTTGAAGGTGCCCAGGTCTGGAGCTGTCGCGAGACGTCTGAACAGAACCCCTCCATTGCTCACTGATGCTTGCGTCGCGAGAAAGAGAGAAACTTCGCGATGTATGTTTAAAACTTCGCCCAATTGCTGAAAAGGGACTAATAGACCCAGTTCCGACGAGCTGATTATGTAGGTCGGACTAAAAAGGAGACTCGTAGTACAAAAAATAGATCAACTAAATTTTGAAAAAAGAAAAAGTGAGTCCGTATGTTAGTTATGGCATTATACAAAAGGACGTCACATTTTCTTTTCTAAGTTGATCTATACTGTTTTTTAAACTTTGTTGGGAAATCGCATCTTCATGTCTCTCAAACAACACAGCTTAAAACCCTTTTCAACATAGAAGTTGGATATGGACTCTCACAGTACTATGTGGAAAAGTAAAGTATTTTTCAATGTTAAAAGCATTATTTTGGCATGTTTCCATCTTGTTTTTGCTTCATAATAATTACAATATGTCTTTCTCAGAATACTGGAGGCTCTTCCATGCATGCTATTTCTTGCAAGTCATTAACTAGAAAGACATGTTTCTACGTCAAGTTGATATACTTGTCCACCTTTAGCTCATTCACAGAAGAGAACTATGGGATGAATTCAACAATTGGAGACCTTTCTCTTGTCTGACTTGCATATACTTTTATGGAGGAGATTAATGCATAGAAACATCTCAGAGGGACAAAAGGGTTTTGTGGAGGATAATAATGTATTGTTGATGACATCCTCACCTAGTGTAAGGGTAAAGTGTGCTAAAGAGCGTGAGCAAGACTTCTAGATTTTCATGACTTCATTTCAACAAAACCTACAATAAGATGGAGTGGGTGTGCGAGAAACATTTTTCTCATTCATGTATGTTGTATTTGAAAATGCTAATGCTAAGGCTTCTGTTAATGGTGCCCCACTTCTTTTCCGTTCTAGTTAGGTTGTGCACCCGACACCGTTAGTGAGGTTGTGCAACTCACGGAGAAAGTGCAAACCGAGGAAGTGATTGTGCAACCCGATATCCAGCCTATTACTGTAGCAACTCTTGCCATACCATCTTCACCCAAAAATCCACCTCTCCCCCTTTCTCCATCCAAAGTACCTTTGCCACCTAGCCCTCTTCATTCGCCATGCACTACAACGAATATGGGTGTATAGCGACGGTTAAGGTGACACAAATTCGTCGCTATAAAATTGCAACATGCATCGTAATGAGCATCGCGCGCGGACCGTCAATTAAACGACGAAGTGAACGACACGTTTTGGGACTTGTACCGCGACGGGACCTGCGACGCTTCCCTGTAGCGTCGCTTATACGTGGGTTCGAAAAGCGTCGCTTAAGCGACGCTGTCTGGACGTCGTTTATGCGACACATCTAGCATCGCTTACACGACGGTCTCTTGACGGGAAAAAATTAAAACATTGGAGGCTCTTCGATCGGCGTTTTCACGCATCTGATTGAAGAGCTCTCCAACGTTCGCAGTTGCGCTGTGCTTACGAGCTAAAGCAAGTATATGCAGGTCTCTGTTTCTCTCTTTCTACATCTTTTTCGCTTTGAATTCTCTCTCTCTCTCTCTGTCTGTCTCTCGCTTTGTTGACTCTCTCTCTTGTTCTCCTCATTGTTGACTCTTGTTCTTGAAATGTTATAGAAGTTCAAGTTTGCCAACATCTATATATCTACATCTTAAGAATACAACATGAACGAAAGCAAGGAGAAAATAACACTACATACATGCAACTTTGCATCGGTATATTTATTGTGATATTATTGGTTAAGATTTCAATCATCCACAATCTACTAGAGTGGTTCACAATTCATGAGTAGTTGCTTACATGGATATAGGTGACATGATATTTGGAGAACTCCAAAAAGAATTTTTAAAAATATTGAAATAAAAAAAACAACATATTGGGTGTCATTAGCTAGTATGAATATGATGTTTGATATTCAAGAACTGTGGTGATAGGGTTCTTCCATCTGCAAATATCAGAAAACCACCTCCCAACAGCGATCATACCGGATAGAACACCCAAGATCCTGAACCACTTAGCCTTGCTCTTGCGCATGCTCCACAGATTGCTATCCACATCATTGTCAACTACATCCTTGACAGTGAACTCGTGAATACTGGTGTCAATATCTTTCATATCTTCATCCATTAGTGTCAATATTCTACCCACAGAATGCCTTCATTCATAAAAAATATTATTATGAAAGTATTATTGTAATTAATACACACGTAGCATATGATCTCATTACATAAATTTGTAATTAACGTTTTCCAACAAACTCTAAACTTACTCTTACAAGTCTCATGGCCAGCAAAGTGCTTCTGTCATGGAAGCTAGATGAAGACCGAAACATACAAAGGCCTTCATTGTCCTTCCTCTTGGGCTAGCCATTCTCCTCATCACCACTCCCGTTCTTGAACCTTCCGACGGAGGAGCTTGCTGCTGTGATTTTTGGCTGTGACCATGCGACTTACAATGAATGCGTCACACAACTTCTGTTTGGTATACTTTATCTATCCTCTTACTTTCTATCACAGATATACGTCTCTCCCTTTAAACCATATGCATGAACAATAGCTTGGTCATCAGCTTTTCTCCATGTCCAGGCCTTCGAGCTTCTCATATCATCTATGTAAAGAATGTCCGACTAGGGATGCCACTATTTTTATTTAATTACATTCATAAAAAGTTGCATGGTATTTCTGAGGCAGATAACTATGGAGAGATGAACATCAATCCATATGCCTGGACTGATGGGAAGCAGAAGACACGTTTTTTAGCTCAGGTTCTTTGCTTAGATTTAATAATCTCTGATAGTACATTAGATCACTATTTGAGGTGTAACAAGGTTTTGTTTACATGTAGGCACGCATACGAGTGAGATGTCAGTGTGCACCATTGACCGAAAGCATATACAAGGGAGCATTAGCAACGAAGAGGAAATGGACGAGAACTATGGTGATAGGGTTCTTCCATCTGCAAATATAAGAAAACCACCTCCCAACAGCGATCATACCCGACAGAACACCCAAGATCCTGAACCACTTAGCCTTGCTCTTGTGCATGCTCCACATATTGCTATCCACATCATTGTCAACTAGATCCTTGACAGTGAACTCGTGAATGCTGGTGTCAATATCTTTCATATCTTCACCCATTGGTGTCAATATTCTATCCACAGAATGCCTTCATTCATAAAAAATATGATTATGAAAGTATTATTGTAATTAATACACACGTAGCATATGATCTCATTACATAAATTTGTAATTAACGTTTTCGAACAAACTCTAAAATTACTCTTACAAGTCTGATCACCAGCAAAGTGCTTCTATCATGGGATCTGGACGTAGGACCGAGACATACAAAGGCCTTCATTCTCCTTCCTCTTGGGCTAGCCATTCTCCTCCATTACGGCTCCCGTTCTTGAACCTTCTGGCAGAGGAGCTTGCTGCTGTGATTTTTGGCTGTGACCATGCGACTTACCATGAATGCGTCACAAGGCTTCTGTTTGGTATACTTTATACCACCTCTTACTTTCTATCACAGGTATACGTCTTTCCCACTAAACCATATGCATGAACAATAGCTTGATCATTAGCTTTTCTGCAGGGAGCATAAGCAGCGAATTATGTGAATTATTCACAAGAGAAAATCCTAATTGAGTTATTTCATGTGTGACAGATAAGATTATATCTCTTTTCACGTAGGCTCGTTGAGTGTCAGTAGATAGGTTGTGGGTTTACAACGGGGGTCCATCAACAAAGGAGAAGAATATACAAGGGAGCATTAGCAGCGAATTATGTCAATTATTCACAGGAGAAAAACCTATTTGAGTTAAATCATGTGCAGACAGATAAGCTTATATCTCTTTTCATGAGAAACTCGTTGAGTGTCAGTAGAGAGGTTGTGGGTTTACAAGGTGGGTCCATCAACAAAGGAGAATAATATACAAGGGAGCATTAGCAGCGAATTATGTGAATTATTCACAGGAGAATAACCTATTTGAGTTAATTCATGTGCGGACAGATAAGCTTATATGTCTTTTCATGAGAAACTTGTTGAGTGTCAGTAGACACCTTGTGGGTTTACAACGTGGGCCCATCAACAAAGGAGAAGAATATACAAGGGAGCATTAGCAACGAATTATGTGAATTATTCACAGGAGAAAAACCTATTTGAGTTAATTCATGTGCAGACAAATAAGCTTATATCTCTTTTCATGAGAAACTCATTGAGTGTTAGTAGAGAGGTTGTGGGTTTACAACGTGGGTCCATCAACAAAGGAGAAGAATATACAAGGGAGCATTAGCAACAAATTATCTGAATTATTTAGAGGAGAAAAACGTATTTGATTAGTTAATTCATGTGCGGACAGATAAGCTTATATCTCTTTTCATGAGAAACTCGTTGAGTGTCAGTAGACAGGTTGTGGGTTTACAACGTGGGCCCATCAACAAAGGAGAAGCATATACAAGGGAGCATTAGGAGCGAATTATGTGATTTATTCACAGGAGAAAAACCTATTTGAGTTAATTCATGTGCAGACAGATAAGCTTATATCTCTTTTCATGAGAAACTCGTTGAGTGTCAGTAGGCAGGTTGTGGGTTTACAACATGGGTCCATCAACAAAGGAGAAGAATATACAAGGCAGCATTAGCAGCGAATTATGTGAATTATTCATAGGAGAAAAACCTATTTGAGTTAATTCATGTGCGGACAGATAAGCTTATATCTCTTTTCATGAGAAACTCGTTGAGTGTTAGTAGACAGGTTGTGGGTTTACAATGTGGGCCCATCAACAAAGGAGAAGCATATACAAGGGAGCATTAGCAGCGAATTATGTGAATTATTCACAGGAGAAAAACCTATTTGAGTTAATTCATGTGCAGACAGATAAGCCTATATCTCTTTTCATGAGAAACTCATTGAGCGTCAATAGACAGGTTGTGGGATTACAACGTGGGTCCATCAACAAAGGAGAAGCATATACAAGGGAGCATTAGCAGTGAATTATGTGAATTATTCACAAGAGAAAATTCTATTTGAGTTAAATCATGTGCAGACAGATAAGTTTATATCTCTTTTCATGAGAAACTCGTTGAGTGTCAGTAGATAGGTTGTGGGTTTACACATAGACACACACATACACATAGATAAGCTTATATCTCTTTTCATGAGAAACTCGTTGAGTATCAGTAGATAGGTTGTGGGTTTACACATAGACACATAGACACACACGGATGGCAATCTGTTAACCATTTATTGCAAACAGGACACTGCATTATCTTGTTGTCATGCACAGCTACACTGCCTAAATATGTGTACTCTATACGAGGGAGAAAGGTCATATTTAAGACCAGTATCCCTGTGTGAATGCATGTGTATGTGTGTGAATGCAGCATTATGTGTGTATGTGTGTATGCATTTGTATGTGTGTATGCATCTGTATGTGTGTGAATGCATCATTAAGGTTGTATGTGTCTATGTGTGTATGTGTGTGTGTATATGTGTGTGTATGTGTGTGCACGTCTATGTGTATGTGTGTGTGTCTATGAGTGTGGATCTGTTTATGTGTGTGTATGTGTCTATGGGTGTGTATGTGTCTATGTGTGTGTGTGTATGCATGTATGTATGCATATGTGTGTGTATATGTGTGTATGCTTTATGTATGCATATGTGTGTGTATGCATTATGTATGTGTATGTATGCATGTGCATTATGTATGCATATGCATTATGTATGTGTATTTATGCATGTGCATTATGTATGCATATGCATTATGTATGTGTATGTATGCATGTGCATTATGTATGCATATGTGTGTGTATGCATGTAAGTATGTATGTATGTATGCATATGCATATGCATATGTATGCATGTATGTGTATGTGTGTGCATGTCTCTCTATGTGTGTGTGTATGCATATATGTGTGTGTATGTGTGTATGTGTATGTATGTGTGTGTATGCATATATGTGTGAGTATGTGTGTATGTGTGTGTATGTGTGTATGTGTGTATGTGTGTATGTGTATGTGTGTGTATGTGTGTGTATGTGTGTATGTGTGTGTATGTGTGTGTGTATGTGTGTGTGTATGTGTGTGTACGTGTGTGTATTGTGTATATGTGTGTATGTATGTGTATGTATGTGTATGTGTATATGTGTGTGCATGTGTATGCATGATGTATGTGTATGTCTGCATGTGCATTATGTATGCATATGTGTGTGTATGTATATATGTGTGTCTGCATGTATATGTGTGTGTGTATGTATGTATATGTGTGTGTATGCAACATTATGTGTGTATGTGTGTATATGAGTGTGTATTTGTGTGTGTATGTGTGTGTGTATATATGTGTATGTGTGTGTGTGTCTATGTGTGTATATGTGTGTGTATGCATATGTATGTGTGTGTGTGTATGTGTCTATGTGTGTATGTGTATGCATATGTGTGTGTATGTGTGTGTATGCTTTATGTATGCATATGTATGTATGCATTATGTATGTGTATGTATGCATGTGCATTATGTATGCATATGCATTATGTATGTGTATGTATGCATGTGCATTATGTATGCATATGCATTATGTATGTGTATGTATGCATGTGCATTGTGTATGCATATGTGTGTGTATGCATGTAAGTATGTATGTATGTATGCATATGCATATGCATATGTATGCATGTATGTGTATGTGTGTGCATGTCTCTCTCTATGTGTGTGTATGTGTGTATGTGTGTGTATGTGTGTGTATGTGTGTATGTGTGTGTGTATGTGTGTGTATGCATGTGTATATGTGTGTGTATGTGTGTGTATGTGTATGTGTATGTGTATATGCGTGTGCATGTGTATGCATTATGTATGTGTATGTTTTCATGTGCATTATGTATGCATATGTGTGTGTATGTATATGTGTGTGTGCATGTATATGTGTGAGTGTATGTATGTATATTTGTGTGTATGCAACATTATGTGTGCGTGTGTGTATATGTGTGTGTATTTGTGTGTGTATGTGTGTGTGTATATGTGTATGTGTGTGTGTGTCTATGTGTGTATATGTGTGTGTATGCATATGTATGCGTGTGTAAGTGTGTGTGCGCATAACTGGTCTCTCTCTCTCGCACGCTCTCTCTCTCTCTCTCTCTCTCTCTCTCTCTCTCTCTCTCGTTCTCTTGCTTTTGTCCAGATCTCGGCACAAATGTGCCAGGAGAAATCAAAATTTTTTTTGAACATTCTAGAGCGTCGCTTACACGACGCTTATCATGGGTTCATTCTTGGAGAGTTTAGATAAGTGATTATATGTGTGAATAATGGTTTTGTAAGTGTGCTTGTCAGACCATCTATGCTTCAAGATTGCATAGGGAAGTTGCTTATTTCTCGCATCATCGGTCTGTGATCTTTTCAAGCTACAAAGGCATCCAAGTAAGATGAGGAGAAGCCATTGAAGTATCTTTAAGCAAGGAGAGCTATTGTATCAAGTTCAAAATCACACCCCAAGCAAAGGAAAGTCACGTAGTGAATATGAAAGCATCAATCTCATCTATTGGGCATTTTTGAGTTATAGAGGTAAAGGATATTACTATTTCTCACTTCCTCTTCATCAAAGGGATCCACGAGAGTGCATTAGAGTTCACCATATTCAAATATAGCACTCAAATCAAGAAGTTGGATAAGAATGATTATCAGCCATGGATGTTTAGAATCTCTGGCTATAGGTTGTCATAGATGATGATATCCTAGTTGCGTACACCATGAATGGGCTTGGTATGATGAGAAGTGTAAGGCTTCTACATCATCTATGTATGTCAAAGATACTCTTCCTTACTTTGAGCACGAGGTGGCCTTAATGGTGACTAGGGAAATGGTTTTTGTAGGCTCAAAGACAAAGGGCAATGAATCCCAAGCTTTCTATGTAGGTAAAGGCTAAGAAAGAGGAAGGAGCTAGTGTAGAGGAGGAGGTACACAAGGGTAAAAATCAAATGGTGATTGTGATGAAGAACAAGGATGCAAATACTCTTCATTAAGATGGATAGAAAAATTCAAAGTTAGAGCAGGAAGGTTCAGTTAGAATAGAAAAAACCAAATCTCAGAAGCCTGCTTCATCTGTGGCCCATGTGAACCCTATGCAAGGCATTTATTTCAAATGGAAAAGAAAATTTCAACCTACAATGGTTAAGGTAATTATGCATCTACTTCAAATGAAGATGACAACATTCTAGCTACAATGCAGATGAGTGACTATAAGACACAAGGGTCAAGCACATTAAACTACTAAGTATTCCTAATGCAAGTCTTCATGGAGTTGGAGCAGTTCTAGCACAACCATGTTCACATAAGGTGGAAAACCTATTGCTTATGCAAGCAAATTACTAACAAACGTGGAAGAAATTATAGTACCATAGAAAGAGAATGTTTGGCTACTGTAATTGCACTTCAAAGGTTTTGGTATTGTATTGACGGAGTACGTTTTATTTTCATCCTATATTGTCAAACAATAATGTATTTCATCGATAGGCCTAAAGTACCTAGAAGTGTTTGATGGTGGCTCCTATTCTTTTAGAAATATTACTTTGAGATTGACACTAAGCTAGGTAAAGATCATCACATGGCAGACCAAGTGTCAAGGATGGCCATGAGTGAAAGCAAAGAGCTACAAGATGTTCCACAAGAATTCATGTGCCTATTATCCAAGAGAAAATGAGAAGGCAAAAAGCTCCAATAAGATCAATTTGGGCCTTTTCACATACCACAAGAAGAGGAACTACTAGCAAGAATTCATTCCCTTGGGTATATGGTAAGGAGGCACTCTCTCCCTTCAAATTCATCATCATAAAACAAGTTGAAGCCAAGTTGGTCGGAATTGATCCTCACAATAGGAAACGAGTAGGATTGGAAGAATACAAGGAAGCAATAATGAAGAGATTGCAGGCAAAGCAAGAGAAGTGCAAAGCAATTCGTGATAGGTATCTAAGGGCTATTGAAGTGAAGGAAGGATCCTTGGCCTTGATACATCAAATATTGCCAATACCCACTAAATTGGCACCTAAGTGTGAAGGACCTTATAAAGCGATGAGGATATTACCCAAAGGAGTAATCGAGATGGAAGACTTGAAGAGTGAGAAAATGAGCCTTGTTAACATTCATAGGATCAAGGCATACTTCAATTAGAGCAAGCAAGAGGGATATCACTTACTATATATACCATAAGATCATTTCAATTTTGTGATATTATTAATTTCTCATAGGGTAAAGAGTCTTTACATGTAGAAAATGAAGAGAAAGGTTGCACCGAGATGGTGAAAACACTTGAAGCATGGATCTATAGCATTCTAGTTTTGCCAAAATATATTGCCAAATTGTCTTCATGTAGCTTGTGGTTGGAACCACTTTTAATCACCCTATTGGGCCAAATGGAGGCACTCATTCTCTTCCTCCTGTTTCCCATCCATTTGGCCATCTTGGCATTGGTGTTCTCTCTTTGATGACCCTCGACCATTGGAGCTTGGGGCCTCCCTTGAGGTGACCCCTCACCTTTGGGATCTCATAACTACATGACTACAAATGCAATGAATAGAAATTCAATCCGTAAGAAATTCAAACATAGAAACGATAGATATGAAGAATAAAAACATCAATGGATGTATGTTCTTCTCCTTGTATTTCAAGAACTCCATGGAAGATTTCTCATAGCTTGTGTCAATGAGTTCTAATCTATCACACAACAGCAGTAATGATGGAAGTCATTCTTGCAGCAATCTATGTTGCTTGAATTTCTAGATTTCTCTATATTATATTTTTCACTTGGTTGAAAGAATCAAAAAGCGGCATGTCTTATTTCTATAGAAGACGAACGTGCAACCTAAGGTTCTGTGTTTGAGTCTTGTGGCCATCTGAAACTTTAAAACCCTCGTAAGGAATTGAAGCAAGAAGGTACTCTATCCAGAGATGTTTGGACTTTTTGATAAGTATCACCCACACATTAATTTGGATATAAAATAGGGTGGTGTGGGACACAAGATCTTATACTTAGGTTGATGTAGGAAAGATGGTATGGTACAGCAGACCATGGATGATAATTATCTTTTAGGCCTAGATTGGATCTTGAAGCTAGGTTTGATCCTCAAGAGAATAAAGACTTCATAGAAGGAGTTTAATTCAAGGAGGATAAAAGTAGTCTCTCAAGATACTTCAAGATAACTTCAAGATAAAGGAAACAGAAGATATGATGTAAGTAACTTCCAAGATCTTCTTGAAACACTTCAAGATAAAGTGTTGTTAATTTGAAAATATTGCATACATTTTTGAAAGAAGTTGGACTTTGATTTTGAGTTGATCTTTTCAATCAAGGATTTGATTCACTAAGTCCTTTTGCAAAAGACTAGGGTTAGCCGGTTAGAACAAGATAACTAAATTGAACATCCTAGATAGATGTTATGTACAAGAACCTTTTCAATCTTCAAAAGATAATAATTCTAAGTGGACTTATTTATTTGAGTTTGCTTCAAGTTATAGCATAAATGATTTCCTAGAGTCCAATATGCTATAGAATAGAGAAGTTAGGAATTGCTCATCAGATTGAAAATTCCCAAAGAACTTCTAGCTCAAGGCTTTGAGAAAACTATCCCAAGCTGGACAATTTTCATTTTGAATTTAAATTGATCAAGTTATAGTATGGTTAACTCAAAGAAAGTGGTAAACATTCCCCTACAGTTTACATAGGATTTTAAACTCATTAGGATAAAGTAGTCCTCTAGTCCCGTGAAAAAATAAAGTAATTGTTGGATAAGAGTAAACCATTGAACAAACATACAAGTTAGATATTTGAGGTAACCAAACGTTAAGTGCTCCAAATCAAATTCAAGTGAATCAAGAGTTCTCAAAGTCTTGTGGGGGATAAGAGTCCCACCTTCGTTACTAAGTCCATCCACCACTCATGCCTAGAAATGGACTAGTAATTTGAATCCACCCAGTTCACATGTTTATGCCCAGATCGCACCTAGTAGAAAACTAAGAATCACTACTAAGCAAGGATAAAGGTGATGGAACCGTCCACTTGAATCCTCTCAACGTAGAGCTTTAATTTTTATCTAGAAAACTCTAGATAGGGGTACACAAGATAGATTTATGATGACTTAGTGTGATGCCTTCACTAGTAGTGAACGCATTTAGATATAGACCAAAGGTCCACTATGGACTTCTATAAATCACTAGATAGGGTAGTAGAGTGTCAGTGGCCATCAAACAAACATTACCCTTTTGCAACTTATATTAGGTCAAATAATTGAATCGAATGGTTTCTAAATAAGATAGGTAATATTAGAAGGACTTAGGTTGTATTAGCATTGCCCCAAATTCCATAAGTGAAGACACAAACAACTCCCTTTCCTTGTAATATCCTCATCATCTATAAACCATGAAGCCTTGTATTCAAGATTAAAGCATCATCTAGTTTGGGATTCCTATGAACAAGGTAATGCATAATTGGCTTGTCATCAAAATGAGGTTCTTTCAAGTATGCAACAGAGTACATCCATGAGTGATGGATATTTAACATATTCTAACATAATCTTCTTTGTTGAAATAGGAGCTTTAAACAAAAAGGCATGAACTACATCTGAAGAATCAAAGGAGCGTCAAGATTTTTCTATGAGATAAATGAATAGAGACTCACCTCACCTCTCCCAACCTAGGGAACTATGAAGAAGGTTAAAATCTCAAATCAAGCCATTATACTACTTGTTTCTTTAGTAAAAACAGGTCAAAATTCCAAGAGATTTACACATATATGATTAAGGGTGTTACATGAAATACAAAGGAATCAATACTCCTATTACAAGTTAACTTATATACACTTATAGCCATAATGGGTCGCTTATCTTCGTACATTCACTTGGTAATACATTCGGTATTTTGGGTTGTGCTCCAAGATTCTTCTTCTTCCTTGTGTTGTTTGCATGCTTCTCTAGACCTCAAACTCCAACAATTGGTATCAAAGTAGGTTGTTGCTTCATGTAGGGTGTCATCAACACCCCTCCAATCAAAGTCTCAAAATTGCATGAAAATTGGAAAGCATACTCAAGGTGGTTAGGAAACCTCAAGGTTCACACATAGAGCTATGTAGTATATGTTTTATTCTTCACCTTTAATGGATATCAACAGAAGAGACATGGAAATCTTAAGTGTAGGTGCAATAGAAATAGGAGTTAGAGACTTGATTGGAAACAATTAGCAATTAGAGTCCTTGAAGTGAATTGAATATATGTGCAAACTCATGAGGATATTGTAAGTACATGCTAAAAGATTACTCTCGAACTGAGAACACTAAAAGAACATATGAAAGTTACAAGTAACAAAACTTGATTAGATTTAAGGTAATGATAAGCTATTGTGATTTTCATGAATTAGTAATGCTTAATTGGCTTCTCCTCATAATGAGGACCTTTCAAGTATGCAAAATAATGAGGTCCTTTCAAGTATGCTATATAATTAGCATATTGATCTGGCTAAGGTAGCTATGATCCTTTCCAAGCCCATTTTGTAGATTCCTAAGGAAGCGCAAAGATTTTTAGGTCATTCAAGATACCATAGGAGATTTATAAAAATGTATGAGAAAATAGTTAAGCCTCTATCAAGTCCTAGAAGCAAGAAGATCCCTTTCTCTTGGAGTTTTAAAGAGTAAAAGTATATAATGAGCCGAAAGTAAGGTTTTGTAACGCACCGCTACTAACTATTCCTAATTGTTCACTTGAGTTCCATGTGTATACAAATGCAAGTCTTCATGCAGTTGGAGCGGTTCTATTACAACCATGCTCACATAGGGTGCAAAACCTATTGGTTATGCAAGAAAATTACTTACAAGGGCAAGAAGAAATTATAGTCCCATAGAAAGAGAATGTTTGGCTATTGTATCTGCACTTTAAAAGTTTTGACATTGCCTTCTAGGAGTACATTTTATTTTCATCTTGGACTATCTAATGGGATAACTTGCATTGACAAGGTCCCTTAGTGTAGCTTATATGAGTGATTAGAGATTCTATGAGTGTGTAGAGGAGGCCATCTATTCTTCAAGGCTGCATAGGACATACAAACGCGGGCATTTCGACATACAAATGCACTCAAGGAAGCCGCGTGATCAAGTTCAGTGTGTGTGTGTGTGTGTGTGAGAGAGAGAGAGAGAGAGAGAGAGAGATGAGAGTGCATATTGTATTCAACCTTTGTTCAGAAAATAAAGAATTTCACGAAGTATGGAAACATTCAACTGGGCGAACTATAGGAGTTATTCAACCGCAAACCACAGACATAATAATTCTGTCACAAAACGTATTGAAATACTGCAAATGTACTTCCGCATCTGCACCGAAGTGTGCTCTGCCGGATCGCTAAATGGAAGCTCAACATGATCTTCCTCGCTAAATGGAAGCTTAAAATATTTGTTCATAATATACAGAAAGATATGGTGTGGGAAGGTGGGAGAGAGAGAGAGAGAGAGAGAGAGAGAGAGAGAGAGAGAGAGAACAAACGCATTCCCTCAGAACATACAGAAACATATCGTGTGGGAAGGGGTGTGTGTGTGTGTGTGAGAGAGAGAGAATATTGTATTGGACATTTCTTCAGAATATACAGAAGATCACGAAGTATGGAAACATTCCATTCAGCTATCTACAGGAGGTATTATCTGTTATTCCTTCCGGAAACCGCAAAGCGCAGAAATGATGATCCTGAAAACCTTGATTATTCAATTCCTGCAAAGCTCCTTCCGCATCTGCACCGAAGTGTGCGCGCTTATGAGTCTCTCGTGACTCTTAGTCGAGCGGAAGCAGCAGCTGTATAAAGATCAGCTGCTTTGCCGTATCGCTTAATGGACGCCTAAAGTCATGGTTCGTGGTACAGTTTTCGACCTTATCTGTTTTCCTATCAAGGTGCCCACGTCTGGAGCTGTCTACCAGGGACGCGGTTAAAGAACGGAACCCCTCCATTGCTCACTGATGCTTGCGTCGCGAGAAAGAGAGAAACACAGAGACAGGCTCGGATTTGCGATGTACGTTTAAAACTTCGCCCAACAAGTGCTCAAAAGGGACTAAGAGACCCAGTTGCGACGAGCTGCTTATGTAGGTCGGACTAAAAAGGAGACTCGTAGTAGGTATTCCCGGCCAAACGCAAAAGTGAGTCCGTATGTTAGTTATGGTATTATACAAAAGGACGTCACATTTTCTTTTTTCAAAATTAAGTTGATCTATACTGTTTTTTAAACTTTGTTGGGAAATCGCATCTTCATGTCTCTCAAACAACACAGCTTAAAACCCTTTTCAACATAGAAGTTGGATATCGACTCCTCACAGTACTATGTGGAAAAGTAAAGTATTTTTTAATGTTAAAAGCATTACATGGATGGGTTCCTACAACGACATTAAGGAACTATGATAGTCCTTATTTGTGATGTGACAAGATTCTTCACTATCTCATATTTAGGATCATCCACATGACTTTTGCAAATTTTCATACTCTATCTCTTCAAAACGAAGATGCGAGGGTCTTACCTCAACTGTCAAGAGTAGTTATCATCCACTTATTTGGTAGGAATAATTTTGACAAACCTATCAGCTTGTATTTTAGGCGTTATCACAACAACCAATATTACTACATTGTTGATATTGTGAGATGCTCGATTTCCTTGATTAATTCGTCACTCTTTTCTAAATCATCGTTCTTCTCTTACAAAGTCAATCCAAGTGTGCTTCATGGTCTCATATTGATAGCCCTCTAGGACCCAAGCTTCATGTGCTTTAGTAGTATATTGCACTACAGTAAGTGAAAAAGAACTTATACTTGTCACAATGGCACATAAAACATACGTATTCTACCCATTCAAAAGTTTAGCAAGATCTCAATCAAGATACTTGACGATTGTAGGCCAGCAAAATCATCCATCATTAAATTCTTCCCCGTGCCCTTATTCCGAATTCTTCCTTAATGCCTAGTAAATTTGTCCCTATTGCAATTCATCCAATCTATCTCCAAATTCGTCTAATGGGTTTGAGTGCATTCATCCCTATTCAATTTGCTTAGTGCTAAGCAAGGTTCTTATCATCTATTACTCATTTTTTGTAATAAATGGTTTCTTAGAAAGCTATTCGTGTCACATAAATGTTTCTTAAAGCTTGTATTTACTCTTTGCATATTGTGAGACAACTAGGAAACTTGCCATTAAGCTTGCTTCCTAAAGATTAATTGGGTTTCTTCATTAAGTTCTATTTAGCTTAAACAAAACTAAGCAAAGCTCTATTTTCTTGCCATTCCAATGAGCAAGAAAATAAAATACTTACTTTCAAAGGGCTTGCTTTTCCTAATCAAGACTCCTAATTTGTGATATCTAAGTATCACATCTGGGAAAACAAAAATCATCTTGAAACCTCTTGCAAATTTGCCTTGCAACTTCCACTACGAATTCACATAGCAAATTATCGTCACCAAAATGGAAAGCTTTACACTATCCAACACATACACTTATTATTTGATTACATGAATATTTTGGAACTTGTAGAGTTGGATCTTTATAGGTTTAAGCTTGTGGAGGAAACTCGTCATCATAAAAAATTCTCTTTCATGATATCAATGCTTGGAGAGAGAGAGAGAGGGGGGGGGAGGGAGATAGAGAGAAAGAAAGAGAGAGAGAGAGAGAGAGAGAGAGAGAGAGAGAGAGAGAGAGAGTTAGATCTATCTACTGCTGTTATGGCAATTGTCAGAGAGAGAGAGAGAGATTTTGAATGATTAGGGAGAGAGAAGTAGAAAAAAGGTGAAATAGATGTTCTAATGTAGAGAGAGAGAGAGAGTTGGATACACATAGGTGGATATGGAAATAAACATCTTATGAATCAATTAAGGAACATCAAGATGTTTGTTTTAGGAATTCAAGGAAGTTCATAATGTATAAAGACTGTTGGACTCTCATGAGTGGGGGAAACGCCTCTTGAAGAAGTAGTTTGAGAATTAGTAAATATTGATACAACTTTGGAGATCTTTTATGAGCCTTGAAAATTGTGCAATGATATATCCGTTTCTTTTTTCTATGTTCTCTTGTGTATGTGTGCAAAGATGTCCCGAGATATGTGCAAAGATGTCACGGGCATGATGTCATCACCTCTATCATGGTTGGACGATTAAGGTAATCGTTCTGCTTCATCTTTTGGAGCTTATAAAGTTGGATCCTTATTCATTTAAGCTTGTAGAGTTGGATCTTTATTCATTTAAGCTTGTGGGAGAAACTCCTCAACATAAAAAATTCTCTTGCACGATATGAATGCTTGGAGAGAGAGAGAGGGAGAGATAGAGAGAGAGGGGGAGAGAGAGAGAGAGATAGAGAGAGAGAGAGAGTTAGATCTCTCTATTGCTATTATGGTAATTGTGAGAGAGATGGAGATTTTGAATGATTAGGGAGAGAGAAGTAGAAAAAAGGGGAAATTGATGTTGTAATGTAGAGATAGAGAGAGGGAAGCAGTTGGATACACATAGGTGGATATGCAAAGAAACCTCTCATGAATCAAGTAAGTAAGATCAAGATGTTTGTTTTAGGAATTCAAGGAAGTTCCTAATGCATAAAGTGTGTACGACTCTCATAAATTGAGTATTTATTGTGTTGCATGCCAAGAAGCCGTGAGAATGATGTCATCACCTCTATCATGCTTGGACCATTAAGGTAATCGTGCTCCTATATCTTTTGGTAAAAAAGTCACCTTTGGATTGTTGCTTGTGATTGTAACGAAGTAAAGGAGTTTTTTAAAATACTATGTTGGGATAGAGAAGACTAGACATTCATGGAAGAGGTGACACGGAATTCTAGCAAAAGCTTGAGAGAGAGAGAGAGAGATTTCTCACTATCTACTATGTAGAGATTAGGAGGTAGAAAGAGAGATAAAGAGAGCGAGAGACAGAGGGAGCGAAAGAGATAGATAGATAGATAGAGAGAGAGAGAGTGAGAAAGGTAGAAGTTAATGTATAGAGCACATACAAGCTTAGATTGTTGCTCCAAATTGAAGTCGGTTGTAGATTCTAGGCACCATAGAAAGAGATGATTTTAGGATAGAGGACATAGAGAGAAAGTGCCTACTAAAATTCAAAGGTGATGTTGTAGATGAGAATGCAAAAAAACGAGAGATACAGAGAGAGAGATGTGCGGATTGATACTGAATAAATTTCAAATCTCAAGAGAGAGAGAGAGAGAGAGAGAGAGGCAGAGTAGAAGAAGAATAAGAAGAGATGTGTTGATTAATACACACAAAAGATCAAATCTCAAATTTAGAGACAGCATGAGAAGGAGAGAGAAAGAGGGAATTTGCTAGCCACACATGCGTAAAGTTTGATGACATAGAGAGAGAGAGAGAGAAAATAAAAGAGAGTTGATAGAGAGGCAAAGAGAGAGAGAAAGAGAGAAAGAGAGAGAGAGAGAGAGAGAGATAGTTAGAGATAGACAAAACGTAGGGGTTATGGAAGTGCTATAAGTTTGCGTAGAAGAGAATTAGTAGAGGGAGATTGTGTGAACTTCAAATCGATGGCACTGAAATCAGATGGAGGGATGGGTATGAGAATTCTGTTAATAATTTTAAAACTTATAGCATTTTAACTTTCAATGAGTTTTAAGTAGAACTATTTTAACTGCACATTTTGAAAATTAACACCAAACGGTGAAAGACCTTTGTAGAGTTGACAGTACAAACATGTAAAAGGAAATTTAAAATCTATTTCTTTGTAAATGTGGCTCAAAATTGAAAGAACTTGAAGTAAGGATGGCTTAGAGACATAAGCCAAAAGAAAATATTCAGTTCACAAGTACAAGGATGCTTTTTTTTAGTGTGTATGAGCTAGAAAGCGCTTAGTACTAAGCAAGGATCTTATCATTTATTACTCATTTCTTGTAATCATTGGTTTCTTAGAAAGCTATTTGTGTCACATAAATGTTTCTCAATGCTTGTATTGAATCTTTGCATATTGTGAGACAACTAAGCAACTTGCATTAATTAGCAAGGTGTCTAAATATAATTGATGTGTGAAAAAATTCATGGGTCCATTCTTCAAGAGTTTAGATAACCGATTGTGTGTGTGGAGAGTGGTTTTGTGAGTGTGTTTGTGAGGTCATCTATGCTTCAAGGATGTATAGGGAAGTTGTTTATTTATCCCATAAGTGGTATGAGATCTTCTCAACATACAAAAGCATTCGAGGAGCATAAGGAGAAGCCATCGAAGTATCTTGAAGGAAGGAGAGCTACTATATCAAGTTCAAAATCACACACCAAGAAAAGGAGAGTAAGAACCTCTATTACAAAGGCTTTATGATTCTTGAAGAGTTGGAAGCTCTTGTTCATCTTTATCCTTGTAGCAAGATATTATAGGAAAGACTCAAAAAATCATTCTTTTCATGGGATGTCAAATGTAACAAAGTAAGTATATGATATAAGGGTCCAATTGATTCAGACGGATCTGAAATCGGACACCATTTCATCATCAGTATGTATGACCAGAGATCTCGGGTATGAGGTCTTGTGCTTTTATGAACAAGTGATCCACTTTAGCTTAGTGGTTAAGTCTCAAGGATGGAAAGGAGGAGGTCATGGGTTCAATCCCCATGGGGAACATGGAGAGAGTGTTTTTTCGAAAGAGATCTAGAGCCTTCTAATAGCATCCACTTGAGTTAACTCGAGTAAACTGGGACACTTGGTGCACATGCATTTACATGGCTGACACATGGTTGGTTAGTATCCACCTGCCCAAGACGGCGGTCCCCAGGAGAGAGCTATATATAGAGGCATTTGGTTGGGAGGAGATTCATCTCTCTAGCATGTGGTGGTCGTAATCTATAGTTCTCTTGCATTGGCATCAGAGCTTCTAGGTTGAAGATCCATTGTGACCTTGATAGGTCCATCATCATCTTCAAATGATCTTTTTTGTGTGATTTATTTTTCGAATGTAGACGAGTTTATTCCTCACTTTTTCATGCCTCTCGCACAAACGTTTCAGGTATTATCTCTAACTAGATTTTCTATGTTTTGATCCATTCACATGTTCATTTCACAATCTTGTGATTTTCTTTGGGAACTTGAAAACCTATGTGATAGAACATCCATCCTTCTTTGCTATGACTTTTTTAAATGAAAAACCGATTATAATTCCAAGTTATTGAATTTCTCAAATCCAAGGCCCATTGGTTATTCTAGACCAATTTTGTAGCGACAAGAGCTTTTGAGTTCTTGTCTTTTTTATTCCTTTCTTACTGATGCTTTAGGTACCTACCCTGGTCGAGACTTAACAAGAATCTCTCTACTGCTTAAGTCTAAGCATCTGCTCATGCTTTCTAGATTTGTACCAAACTCCCTTTAAGGACAGACAAACATTATGTTTTACCTTGCACAGACTTAAGTACCATGCAGACTACATTCTAGGAATTTCTTATGCCGTTCAGGCTTGGAACAACTTACTCTTTTCACAAATTTCCACTGGATAAATGGAACCTGAGTGAATAATTCCCGAAAGGAATTTTATTGCCAATACTTGGGCAACTTCAGAGTAGTTCCAATTGCACATTCTTTGACAATCATGGCCAAGCTTGATCAAATCTGGTTGACCTTGCAACTAGAATAAAGACTTAGTCTTTATTATTAAGATCTCTAAACTAACAAAAGCATTGTTGTATATTATTGAACAATGCATTGTTAAAGTATTATATTCTTAATGTATTAATATGTTTTTGATATTTTTGATATATAGCAGCTGAAGCTTCGTGAGGAGCGTGCGTGAAAGGGCAGACATCAATAATCAGAATAATTATTATTTAGTTTGTAAATAAACCTGCGTAGAAGGTTCTATTGTTAGAAAAGTAATGGTTAGAATAAGGGTCGTTGTAGACCGTAGTTTCTGTTATTGAAAGCAATGGCTTTCTGTAAAAGTTATCAACTTTTAGTTTCATGCCTGCTTTTCGAAGCCGCACTCTTGTAACCACTCTTTTCGACGTAATCAAAAGTCCTATAAATACATGCACTCTATGGACTGTCGAAACAGATTGCATGGGGGGAGATTGCACCCAATCTTGCGTTCTGTCTCGTCTCCTATTTTCTCTATTTTCTATGTGTTTTACTGCGTCTGTAATCTCTGTATGCGCGTTAGCAAGATCCTGACAACAGTGGTATCAGAGCTCTGCACGCGTCAATACAGAGGGTTCTGCTCTCTGTTCGCGATTCTGAATTCCGATTCCATCTCCATCTCCGTCTCCGTCTCCGGTTTCGGTTTTGATTTCTGTTTCTATTTCAGTTCCGGTTTCGGTTTCGGTTTAGGTTTCGGTTTTAGTTCCAGTTCCAGTTCCGGTTTCTGTTTCTGTTTCTGTTTCTGTTCCAGTTCCAGAACCAGAACCAGAACCTACGTTTACACCTACGTTTACTCCTTCGGCTTACTCCAAGGCGTCGACTAAGGCATCGACTAAGGCAAATAACTTAGGTAATACATTGGCAACATTGGCAACATTGGCAACATTGGCACCCAAGGCTCCGTTGGCTACGCACGAGGCAATTTTAATTTTTGAGTGGTAATAGAGAGGTTTAGAGTCCCTAAGGTAGGAGGATTTGAACCCACAACCTCCTACTTTCAAGGGAAGTACTTTGAGCACTCCACCATCTCTTGGAGTTGTACTCAAGTCTCTCTCTCTCTCTTACTTGTGGAAGGCGCTCGCGGCGATTTCAAGGATGGACCCAACAAAGAATCAAGTGTAACTTTCAATCCGTAGGTCGGATTGAGGCGTGTAATATACCGTTGGAAAGCTCTCAGAACAAACTTTCCAATGAGCTAGCTTGGAAGTGTGAATTCCTTCAAAATCCTTGGGTGGCACTTGATTGAGTGTTCAAGATACCAAGCAAGGTTGAGAACACAGGATCGAGACACCAAGGTTGCAAACAAGAAGGTTCAATATACCAAGGTTGAGAGCAAGGGTCCAAGAGCACCATGGAAGATTTCTGTAATTCCCCTTTACCTGGAGTTTCATTCGAGCAAGAGTTAGAGATTATGAACCAAGAACTTCAAGCACTTCAACAAGCCATACAAGGACGTTATGCTATGCTTCAATTCGATGGACGAAAAGATGGCCGCTTTGTCCTATCATGGCTATCCCTATTCAACGATTTCTTTTCCAATGAGTTATATTCAGAAAATAAGAAAATCGAGTTTGCCACTAATTACTTAGTAGGAAGAGCAGAGCAATGGTGGAATGATCTTTCTCAGACTGCACATTGTCCACGCACATGGAAGGATTTTCAAGAAGAGTTTCGGGATTCATTTCTACCTTTAAATTTTACCCTACATGTTTGATAATTGTGATGCATTTACATATTGAATTTAGTTTATAGGAGCATATTCAAGTTTTGCTTGCCCAAATTCATTAGAAAGACTATGTCAGCATCTTACAGATACTCTTAATAATGTAACAGCTCCATGAATATTTCCATGCATGTATTTTTACATGGCACATGCTTTTTTCTTTATTCAGTGATGAAACATGTGAGTGGCCATCCATGTTTATTATTTTATCACCTGAGGTCAGTTGCTTGTTCAACTGAGGGGCATGTTATACCTTATGGAATATGTTGAACAATGCATTGTTGGATTGTAACATGCAATATGTTAGCCAATGCATTGTTGGATTGAAATATGGAATAGCCAATGCATTGTTGGATTGTAACATGGAATATGTTAGCCAATGCATTGTTGGATTGTAACAGTAACATGGAATATGTTGAACAATGTATTGTAATTGTTAGAGTGTTAAATTATTTTATCAACTAAGGTCAATTGCTTGTCAATTGAGAGGCATGTTGTATATTATTGAACAATGCATTGTTAAGTATTATATTCTTAATGTATTAATATGTTTTTGATATTTTTGATATATAGCAGCTGAAGGTTCGTGAGGAGCGTGCAAGGCGTGAAAGGGCGGACATCAATAATCTGAATAATTATTATTTAGTTTGTAATTAAATCTGCGTAGAAGGTTCTGTTGTTAGAAAAGTAATGGTTAGAGTAAGGGTCGTTGTAGACCGTAGTTTCTGTTATTGAAAGCAATGGCTTTCTGTAAAAGTTATCAACTTTTAGTTTCATGCCTGCTTTTCGAAGCCCCCCTCTTGTAACCACTCTTTTCAACATAATCAAAAGTCCTATAAATACATGCACTCTCTGGATTGTCGAAACAGAGTGCATGGGGGGAGATTGCACCCAATCTTGCGTTCTGTCTCGTCTCCTGTTTTCTCTATTTTCTGTGTGTTTTTCTGCGTCTGTAATCTCTATATGCGCATTAGCAAGATCCTGACAACAAGCATCTTCTTTTCTTACCCATGGGATTTTAGAGATCTTTCCCCTTCTAAGTCCAAACATACACTAATGCCTCTCAGATTCCAAAGCTAAGAATCTTTGATATACCTTTGGGTTATATCACTATTTGGACTTTAAGTAACCATACCATAGGTTTTGGAACTACTAGGAACTACTTGCTATTAAACTCGCTTGCGAGATTCTAGTCTCACATACAGGGAGATATATTTCTTTCAAGAGCTTTAGATTGCTACCAAGGAATCAAGTAATACTAAGCCAATAAATCATCTTGGAATCTTTTACTTTCCAACACAATGATTCATCTTGGAATCTTTTTCTTAACTGAAATGACCTTCAAAAGAAATTCTTGACTTTTGGACAAGACCAAGACTTAAGGATTTCTTCCTTGTCCAAAACATATTTCTTTTAATCGAGGGAAATAGTTAACCAAACTATTTTCTTTGTTGTCTTATCTAAAGGAAGTAGCTTAATTCCTAAAGATTACTTTGATGTATCTTTTAGGAAAATATCTTGATTCCTAAAGATGAATTGGGTTTCTTCATTAAGCTCTATTTAGCTTCAAAAAAACTAAGCAAAGCTCTATTTTCTTGCCATGCAATGAGCAAGAAAATAAAATACTTTCTTTTGAAGGGCTTGCTTTTCCTAATCAAGACTCCTAATTTGTGATATCTAAGTATCACATCTCGGAAAAAACTAGCTACTTGAGTTGCATGGTAGCCAGGAGCCTTGCAACTATCTACTTTGCTATTTTCTTAGCTATCTAAGTCAAGTTAGAAAAAGGCGGTAACAAAAGTATAAGTACTTAACGAACAATCATGCATGTGCAAATGTCTGTTCTTGCATGCAAATGCATGTGAGTACATGCACATGCACATGTTGGCATTCTCCTTTCATGAGATAAAACTCATTAGGATAAAGTGGTCCTCTAGTTCGGTGAAGAAATCAAGTAATTGTTGGATAAGCGTAAACCATTGAACAAACATCCAAGTTAGATGTTTGTGACAACCAAACGTTAAGTGCTCCAAATCAAATTCGATTGATTCAAGAGATTTCAAAGTTTTATGAGGGATAAGAATCCCACCTTCGTTACAAAGTCCATGCACCAGTCATGCCCAAAAATAGACTAGTAATTTGAATCCACCCAGTTCACATGTATGTGCTCAGATTGCACCTAGTAAAAACACTATGAATCACTACTAAGCAAGGATAAAGGTGATGGAATTGTCCACTTGTATCCTCTCAAGGTAGAGCTTTAATTTTTATCCAAACAACTCTAGATAGGGGTATACAAGATAGATTTATTATGACTTAGTGTGATGCCTTCGCTAGTAGAGAATGCATTTAGATATAGGCCAATGGTCAAGTATGGACTTCTACAAATCACTAGATAAGATAGTAGAGTGTGGGTGGTCATTAATCAAATATTACCCTTTTGCAACTTATATTAGGTCAAACAATTGGATTAGCATTGCCCCGAATTCCATAAGTGAAGACACAAACAACTCCCTTTCCTTGTAATATCTTCATCATCTATAAACCATGAAGCCTCGTATTCAAGCTTCAAGCATCATCTCGTTTGGGATTCCCATGAACAAGGTAATGCATAATTGGCTTGTCATCAAAATGAGGTGCTTTCAAGTATGCAATACAGTACATCCATGAGTGATGGATATTGAACATATTCTAACATAATGTTCTTTGTTGAAATAGGAGCTTTAGACCAAAAGGCATGAATTACATCTGAAGAATCAAAGCAGCATCAAGATTTTTCTATCAGATAAATGAATACAGACTCACCTCACCTCTCCCAACCTAGAGAACAATGAAGAAGGTTAAAAGAACAAATAAATCCATCATACTACTTGTTTCCTTATTAAAAACAAGTCAAAATTCTAGGAGATTTACACATATATGATTAAAGGTGTTACATGAAATACAAAGGAATGAATAATCCCATTACAAGTTAACTTATAAAAATTTGATTCTTGATTATTTTTATCTCTCTTATTTTTTTCTAGCTTCAATAGCTTATGGTGAACTTGATATGTGGTTCAGATAAACTTAATTAGTTTCACCGAATGACATTATTAATTGTCTATATAATGAAGGTTTTGGTAGCGCTAGCTTTTGTTGGTATTTCTAATAGTTATATATGTTTATGTTTCTTGTGCTCAAGTTAGCTCTTCAAACCAATGGTTTGCACAGTCCCATTTACCATATTGTCTTTTGTATGTATGGATCTAATTCCTACAATAGGAGAACTTTGTTGGGAAAGTTTAGGTATCCTAAAACATCCTTGTTATTGGTTGGTGATATGGATATGGTCGTCAATAAAACTCCTGGAGATGAGCATAGAGGATCTATAAATTACGTTTCCAAAAAACAATAATGAGTTTATTTGATCAACATCCATTTTCTTATTGACATAACGTCTTACATAGAATCTTATTATGCATGCATATTTTGTTTTTCTATTTGTTTCCTTTATATGCATTAGCATGTCCTTTTAGATCAGTAGTTCCTTGTGCTAGAACTTACGTTTTTGTGGATTTCCGTTATTATGAATTTGGTTGACCTCATTGTTCCTTATATCTTACAACATCATAGTTTCAATAAACGAACTATGTATGGCATTAAGAACGGATTTTTCACTTAACATTCTCCATTCAAAGCTAGGAAAAACCATAATTAGAGGTATACAAGACATGTTGTTTCACTTTAAGAAGAAATCTAGAGATCTAACACACATAAGAAGGGCGATGACAAAGAGGGAGAAAATTAATAAATAAATATTTGAGCTTCTTAATTCATTTGTTGAGAGAAAACGGTGTTAGCAATACTACCAACCCCCTAAGGCGTATTTAGAAGTGGCTATCTAAGTCAAGTTAGAAAAAAAGAGGTAATGAAAGTATGTATTTAACAAACAATCACGCATTGTAGGCCAGCAAAATCAGCCATCATTAAATTCTTCCTCGTGCCCCTATTCCAAATTCTTCCTTAATGCCTAGTAAAGTCATCCTTATCGCAATTCCTGCAATCTATCTCGAAATTCGTCTAATGGGTCTAAGTGCATTCGTCCCTATTCAAATTCATTGTTTTAGGAAATCCCTCCAAATTTGTCAGGAGATGGTCTTGCCAATCCATCTTGGGAGGCTAGAACAAAAATCATCTTGAAACCTCTTGCAAATTTACCTTGCGAATTCCACTATAGATTCACATACCAAATTATCGTCACCAAAATGGAAAGCTTTACACTATCCAACAGCTACACTTATTATTTGATTACACCCCAAATAATGGCACCTCTTGAGCATGCGAAGAATAGGTGCATAAGGTCCTTACACCCCGAAGGTATTTTTTTACACCATGGATGGCATAAAAACTTTGAGCATATTAAATAGTGGTCCACATTCCCATCCGGGAATTTCGATGCATGAGGATTACTTTCTTCATTTCCAAGAGAAGGTACCAAAGATCATTGAATTCAAGATTCCATCATATCGAAGACCAAGTTAAGAACCACTTTCTATTGATCACTTCAAGACATTTTGGTGGTTTCTTAAATCTCAAGATATCTTCAATCCTATTACTGTTTCTCCATTTAATACATTTTGGATTAGCCATTTCCTACACTAAACAAGACATATCTTTCAATCTCGCCAAGCATTTATCTTTTGCTTAAAGAGGCACTAGTCCTTGTAGTAAACTATTTGAATATGATCAATGACCTTAAATCTTATCGAACTCCTATGGGGTTGGTACTAGAGGTTCTTCCATTGTTGGAATCCTTTGGATGAAATTTTTTTAGCCATTTGGAGGGCCTAGTTTTCAACTAGTGAAATGCTACATATCGGGGACCAAAGAGACATCAAGCCCAATGAAATACAGAGTTGCCTGACTAAGTAGCCCAAAATGACCCCCCACAAACCTTTGTCATGAAGAAACTAAGGAGGTGGTTGAGTGATGCATGTCAAGGCATTCTTTTCAGTGGTTAGTTCTAGATCCCAAGAGAGGGCACAAAATATCTCCCTAGTAAATAGTGAAAAAATGTGATAAATTTATTAGATGGTCCTCTCACTAAATAGTGACAACTTTTAAGGATAATGTCAATCAAGGTATGAGAGTTTCGCTAAATTTTTAAAAACTACATAGCATTTTGAATTTCAATGAATTTTAAGTAGAAATATTTCAACCATACATTTCAAAAAATGAACACCAAAGGTTTTGGAAGATCTTTGTAGAAACAATGGTACAAAGATATAAAAGGAAATTTAAAAGCTATTTCTTTGTAAACGTGGTGCAAAATTTGAGGAACTTGAAGTAAGGCTTGCTTAGACATAAGTGAAAAGAAAATAGTCAGTTCACAAGTACAAAGATAATTTCTTTTTTTTTTAAGTGTGTATGAGCTACATAGCTCTTATGCTAAGAAACGTTCCTTGATCATTTCATACTCATTGTTTGTAATCATTGGTTTTTTAGAAAGCTATTCTTGTCACATAAATATTTCTCAAAGCTTGTATCTAATCTTAGCATATTGTAAGACAACTAGGCCACGAAGTGAGTAGTGGTCTATCTCTATATGCCTAATGGAGGATATAAGTTGTTTGTCTTGAAGGCATTGGTTCTCCCAGTACCAGTAACTATTTTGAGTGAAATAACTTGCATTAGAAAGGTCTGTAAGTATAATTGATGTGTGAAAAATCTCATGGTTTCATTCTTCAAGAGTTTAGATAAGCAATTGTTTGTGCGAACAATGGTTTTGTGAGTGTGCTTGTGAGGTCATCGATGCTTCAAGGTTACATAGGGAAGATTTTTTCTTCTCCCATCATTATTAGAGCTCTTCAACATACAAAAGCATTCAAACAGGACAAGGAGAAGCCATTGAAGTATCTTGAAGTAAGGTGAGCTACTAAATCAAGTTCAAAATCACACACCAAGCAAAGGACATTCAACTAATGAATATTAAAGCATTAATCTCATCTAATGGGAAACTTTGAGTTATAGAGGTAAAGGCTATTGCTATTTGTCACTTCCTCTACATCAAAGGGATCCACAAGAGCGCATTAGATTTCACCATATTCAAACATAAGACTCAAATCAAGTACCTGGATAAAAATAATTTTGGAGCTCTAGAGTCTCTGGCTACTGATTGTCACATACACGATGTTTTCCTAGTTGCATACACTTTGAATGGGCTTGGTATGATGAGAAGTGGAAGGCTTCTACATCAGCTATTGATGTCAAGGATAATCTTCCTAACTTTGAGTGTGTGGCGGCCTTGATGGTGACTAATGAGATGAGTATTGTATGCACAAAGACAAAGGGCAATGAAGAGTAAGCTTTCTATGTAGGTAAAGGTAGACGAAGATCACAAAGGAGCTAGGGAAAAGGAAGAGGTAGACAAGGGTGAGAATCAAATGATGATCGTGATTAAGAACAAGGAAGCAAATACTCTTCGTCAAGATGGAAATAGAAATTCTATGTTAGACGAGGAAGGTTCAACTAGAATATAGAAAACGAAATCTTAGAGGCCTTCTTCATTGTGGCATATATGGCCCCTATGCAAGGCATTGCTATCAAACAAAGAAGAATAATTTAAACTACAATGGTCAAGGTAATTATGCATCTACTTCAAATGAAGATGAGAGCGTGCTAGCTATGATGTAGATGAGTGAATATAAGACACAAGGGTCAAGCACATGGTACGTCAATAGCGCATGTAGCAACCCCATGAGTGGCAACAAGGAGTTCTTCTCAAACATGCAAGTGCCATTGATTAAAGGTCATGTGGAAATAGGTCATGACACTCCTAATGCTATTGCACACATAGGTGATGTTCTATTGGATGGAACTCACAAAGCCAAGTGTTTGAAAGATTTTTTCATGTTCACACAATCACAGAGAATCTAGTCTATATGGGGAAATGGTTGAGAGAGGACTTCAAGTCAAGTTCAACTAGAAGGAATGTTTTGTGGAAAACCTTAAAGAGGGCTATAGATTGATAGCCAAATGCAAAAAGGAGGGAACGCTATTCTTTTTGGATGTGAAGCCTAGCGTGGACCATACAAGCTAGTTCACATTTGGAAACAAGAAGGTAGCAAAATTTTGTCTCCCTACATTAAATTGATCTAGAAACAAGTTACTAGAGTATGTATATGAAGAAGGCTAGTTGCCCAAGATTTGTGTCAACACGTAGAGAATTTGAAGGAAATATTTGAACAGTGTTTCAACACAGGCTTGAAGTTGAACCTTGCCAAATGCCAATCTTCATTCACAAAAGGTAAACTCCTTGGCCACATAATTATGGTCAAAGGGTTAAGTGTTGATCTCGCTAAGGTAGCTATGATCCTTTCCATGCCCATTTTGTAGGTTGCGAAGGAGGCGCAAAGATTTTTAGGTCATTCAAGATACCATAGGAGATTTATAAAAATGTATGAGAAACTAGTTAAGCCTCTATCAAGTCCTACAAGCAAGAAGATCCCTTTCTCTTGGAGTCTTAAAGAGGAAAAGCATATAATGAGCCAAAAGTAAGGTTTTGTAACACAACCCTACTAACTATTCCTAATTGTTCACTTGAGTTCCATGTGTATACAAATGCAAGTCTTCATGCAGTTGGAGCAGTTCTAGCACAACCATGCTCACATAAGGTGCAAAACCTATTGGTTATGCAAGAAAATTACTTACAAAGGTGGGAAGAGATTATAGTCCCATAGAAAGAGAATGTTTGGCTATTGTATTTTCACTTGAAAAGTTTTGCCATTGCCTTCTAGGAGTACATTTTATTTTCATCTTGGACTATCTAATGTGATAACTTGCATTGACAAGGTCCCTTAGTGTAGCTTATATGAGTGATCAGAGATTCTATGAGTGTGTGGAGGAGGCCATCTATTCTTGAAGGCTGCATAGGACATACAAACATGGGCATTTCGACATACAAATGCACTCAAGGAGGCCACCTGATCAAGTTAAGTGATGAATCTTAGGCCCCAAGGAAGAGCAAGAATATCTTCTCAGTAAATAGTGACAACAATGCGATTAAGTTATAAGATGGTCCACTTAGTAAAATGCAAATTTTCAAGATGACTCAATAAATAAATGGATTGTTTCAATTCAAATGAACTCTAAGCATAACAGTTTAAATTCAAAAGAAAACCAACATAATCGACGAGGTGTCGGAACGTCGGTGTTTGTGTATTGTATTCAACGTTTCTTCAGAATAGAATAGGAAACCGCAAACCACAGAACGTATTGAAATACTGAAAATGTACTTCCGCATCTGCACCGAAGTGTGCTCTGCCGGATCGCTAAATGGAAGCTCAACATGATCTTTCTCGCTAAATGGAAGCTTAAAGTATTTGTTCATAATATACAGAAAGATATGGTGTGAGAAGGTGGGAGAGAGAGAGAGAAACAGAGAGAGAACAAACACATTACCTTAGATATGGTGTGGTAAGGTGGGAAAGATATGGTGTGGGAAGGTGTGTGTGTGTGAGAGAGAGAGAGAGACCGAGGTATATACAGAAGATCACGAAGTATGGAAAGATTCCATTCAGCTAAGTACAGGAGTTATTCCTTCCGGAAACCGCAAAGCGCAGAAATGATGATCCTGAAAACCTTGAAATGCTCCTTCCGCATCTGCACCGAAGTGTGCGCGACTGTGAGTCTCTCATGGCTCCTAGTCGAGCGGAAGCAGCAGCTGTATAAAAATCAAGCGGAAGCAGCAGCTGTATAAAAATCAGCTGCTTTGCCGTATCGCTTAATGGACGCTGAGCATGATCTTCCTTAGAACTTTCATCCTCGCTTGCCAAAAAGTCATGTATAAAAATCAGCTGCTTTGCCGTATCGCTTAATGGACGCTGAACATGATCTTCCTTAGAACTTTCATCCTCGCTTGCCAAAAAGTCATGGTTCGTGGTACAGTTTTCGACCTTATCTGCTTTCCTGTCACTCCGCATGCTGCGTTGAAGGTGCCCACGTTTTCGACCTTATCTGCTTTCGTGTCACTCCGCAGGCTGCGTTGAAGGTGCCCACGTCTGGAGCTGTCTACCAGGGACGCGGTTAAAGAACGGAACCCCTCCATTGCTCACTGATGCTTGCGTTGCGAGAAAGAGAGAAACACAGAGACAGGCCGGATTTGCGATGTATGTTTAAAACTTCGCCCAAGTGCTCAAAAGGACTAATAGACTAAAAAGGAGACTCGTAGTACAAAAAATAGATCAACTAAATTTTGAAAAAAGAAAAAGTGAGTCGGTATGTTAGTTATGGCATTATACAAAAGGACGTCACATTTTCTTTTCTCAAAATTAAGTTGATCTATACTGTTTTTTAAACTTTGTTGGGAAATCGCATCTTCATGTCTCTCAAACAACACAGCTTAAAACCCTTTTTAACATAGAAGTTGGATATGGACTCCTCACAGTACTATGTGGAAAAGTAAAGTATTTTTTAATGTTAAAAACATTATTTTGGCATGTTTCCATCTTCTTTTCGCTTCATAATAATTATAATATGTCTTTCTCATAATACTGGAGGCTCTTCCATGCATGCTATCTCTTGCAAGTCATTAATTAGAAAGACATGTTTCCACGTCAAGTTGATATACTTGTCCACCTTTAGCTCATTCACAGAGGAGAACTATGGGATGAATTCAACAATTGGAGACCTTTCTCTTGTCTGACTTGCATGTACTTTTATGGAGAAGATTAATGCATAGAAACATCTCAGAGGGACAAAAGGGTTTTGTGGAGGATAATAATGTATTGTTGATGACATCCTCACCTAGTGTAAGGGTAAAGTGTGCTAAAGATCTTGAGCAAGACTTCTAGTTTTTCATGACTTCATTTCAACAAAACCTAGGATAAGATGGAGTGGGTGTGCGAGAAACATTTTTCTCATTCATGTATGTTGTATTTGAAAATGCTAATGCTAAGGCTTCTATTAATGCTGCCCCACTTCTTTTCCGTTCTAGTTAGGTTGTGCACCCGACACCGTCAGTGAGGTTGTGTTACTTGCAGAGAAAGTGCAAACCGAGGAAGTGATTGTGCAACCGGATATCGAGCCTATTACTGTAGCAACTCTTGCCATACCATCTTCACCCAAAAATCCACCTCTTCCCCTTCCTCCATCCAAAGTACCTTTGCCACCTAGCCCTCCTCCTTCGCCATGACATTCGGTAGCCCTTGGCCATTCCCAACCCATCTCTTCCTCCCCCGATTATTCGCCCCCTTCTTCTTCCACCACAATCTCAGGTTATCCCTCTCAACCTCTCTCCGCCATCATGCCTGACTCCTTGGCTCAATTAGATCGAATTGGGAATTATCCAATCCACCTTTCCCAGCATCTCCCTCACCACTTACAAGCTACCCATCAATCCCTACGTACAGAGTATCAATCCAAGGTTTATCTCCTTGAAGCGGACATTGCACCACTCCAAGAAGAGGTGTAGCAATGAAAGGACATGCAAGCTCATTAGAGGAATAGCTCCAAATTCTCCAAGGACAGTTGACCGACAAGGATGCCATCATTGCAGCTCCGGATGATGAGATCAAACAACTGACTCAGACAGTGACCGATAAGGAGTATCCACTGAAGGCCTTGGGTGATCTGCTAGAAACAACACGCCTTCAACTCCTTACAGTTGAACAGAAGGGTCAAGAGATGGCTAAGAAAGCCTTAGAAGTAGAAACGGAATTAAAGAAAGTCATAGAAGAACCCTTCTAGAAAAGCCGGTCACTCGAATAGGAAATAGACTGAAATCTTAAGTTGAGGAAGGATGTTGAAGCTATCCAGAAAGAAAGGCAGGATTTTTTCAAAACAATGCAGTTTCAGTCACAAGAGCGTGAAAGAACAGAGAAACAACTTGGTATCCACCAAGAGCGATTATCTCATATTGATGCCGAGATGGAAGAAACGAAATTACGCCACGATGCTGCACTCACTAATGTTTTTTACCTCCAAGAAGCTTTTTTGTAGAATCAAGCCGAAGTATTACTCTCTCGGGTTATCGCTTCCAGCTCTCTACAGACTGATGCACACCTGGTCGAACCTCAAATTTTGGACGAGATGCTAGAATCCCTCAAGTACAAAATCTCCCGTACTTTTAAGTTAGCTCGAACCATGTATATCCAAGGAATCATGGATGATTCTTAACTCTTGTAATTACCCTACTAGGTTCAAGTCCACCGTGCATGCCAGTGTCAAGCCGTCGAAATATTATTTAGAAGAATAATTATAATTAAGAAAAAATCCTGCACTGAAAGGGTATGGTGCAAAACATTTTAACGTTTTCCTAGTTAATAGAAGCAATGTGTGGAAGAGAGGACAGAGGCATCGCTGGACTGTCTTGTCTGGGCGATCAGCTGGGGTTGATTCTGTCGCAGATTATTTAAACTATGGTGTGAGCTCTGTTGTTAAAGATTCAGTAATGAATGAATAAGGTATTGCATTAACAATTAATTGTGTAGTGAATGAAGCGCAAATATAATAGTAATACTAAATCAATAATAGAAGTTCTGCGCATGTGGTTACGGTGACTGTTAAGAAGTTGTTATGCGCTTGAAGTAGTAGTTGAATCTGTGGTAATAGCTAGAAGTTAATTAGTGACTGGGAAAATACATAAAGGGCCTCTGTATTACAGACCCCTGACCATCCCAAGCACCCACGTATAGACTGATTAATAATTTAGATTAACCATAGAAGATTAACAAGGTCCTTTCAAGTATGCAAAATAGTACATCCATGAGCGCTAGATAATTAACATGTACAAACATAATTTTCTTTGTTAAATTAGTAACTTAAACGAAAACGTATGAATTAGAAAGAAGCCTAACCATCTTGATGCCTTGCACAAGCGAAAAGCCCCTAGAAAGCACTAACGAACTTCATGATGACTTGAATTCTTCATGCAAGAGCCAATTTCTTTTAAGCTTGTTTCTCTATATTAAAAAGACTCTTGATGCGTGAAGGGGTGGAATGTCTTGGTGCTTCTGATCCTCTTAGACAATAGGAAAGATTGAATAGATCATTCTTCTCGTGGGATTTCAAACTTGGTAGAGCATCATCCTCTCCAAATCTTTTGTAGGACATTCCTTCCAATACCATTCCAAAGGGCATGGCAGTAGCCAAGCACCTCCCAAAGTAGGTCTTCCCTCTAGATTATCCATCAATCAAGAATAACATACAACCTTATTGTCCATCCCAAATAATGGCACCTCTTTCGCATGAGAAGAATAGGTGCATAAGGTCCTCAGACCCCCAAGGTACTTTTCACACCATGGATGGCACAACAACTTTGAGCATATTCAATATTGGTCCATATTCCCCTCTTGGGAATTCAACACATGAGGATTACTTTCTTGATTTCCAAGAGTAGGTGTAAAAGATCATTGAATTTAGGTTCCATCATATACAAGACCAAGTTAACAACCACTTTCTATTGATCAGTTCAATACATTTTGGTGGTTTCTTAAATCTCAGGATATCTTCAATCCTATTACTATTTTTCCATTTAATACATTTTGGATTAGCCACTTCCTACACTTAAGAAGGCAACTCTTTCAATCTTTCCAAGCATTTATCCTTTGTTTAAAGAGGCACTAGTCCTTGTAGTCAATTATGTGCATCATATCAATGGCCTTAAACCTTATCAAACTCCTATGGTTTTAACTGTACATTTTGGAAGATCTTTGTGGAAATAACGGTACAAAGATGTAAAAGCAAATTTAAAATCTTTTTCTTTGTAAATGTGGCTCGAAATGTGAACTCGAAGTAAGGATGAGTTAGAGACATAACAGAAAAGACAATATTCAGTTCACAAGTACAAGGATAAATTAATTTTTTAAGTGTGTATGAGCTGGATAGCTCTTAGTGTGCTAAATAAAGATCCCTTATCATTTGGTACTCGTTTCTTCTAATAATTTGTTTCTTAGAAAGCTACTTTATGTATGCCTAGTGGAGGATAGAACTTGTTTGTCTTAAAGGCATTGTCTCTCCTAGGTATGACTAACTATTTTGAGTGAAATAACTTGCATTAGCAAGGTCTCTAAGTATAATTGATGTGTGAAAAATATCATGGGTTCATTCTTGGAGAGTTTAGATAAGTGATTATATGTGTGAATAATGGTTTTGTAAGTGTGCTTGTCAGACCATCTATGCTTCAACATTGCATAGGGAAGTTGCTTATTTCTCCCATCATCGGTCTTTGATCTTTTCAAGCTACAAAGGCATCCAAGTAAGATTAGGAGAAGCCATTGAAGTATCTTTAAGGAAGGAGAGCTATTGTATCAAGTTCAAAATCACACACCAAGCAAAGGAAAGTCATGTAGTGAATATGAAAGCATCGATCTCATCTATTGGGCATTTTTTAGTTATAGAGGTAAAGGATATTACTATTTCTCACCTCCTTTTCATCAAAGGGATCCACGAGAGTGCATTAGAGTTCACCATATTCAAATATAGCACTCAAATCAAGAAGCTGGATAAGAATGATTATCAGCCATGGATGTTTAGAATCTCTAGCTATAGGTTGTCATAGATGATGATATCCTAGTTGCGTACACCATGAATGGGCTTGGTATGATGAGAAGTGTAAGACTTCTACATCATCTATGTATGTCAAAGATATCTTCCTAACTTTGAGCACAAGGCGGCCTTAATGGTGACTAGGGATATGGTTTTTGTAGGCTCAAAGACAAAGGGCAATGAATCCCAAGCTTTCTATGTAGGTAAAGGCTAAGAAAGAGGAAGGAGCTAGCGTAGAGGAGGAGGTACACAAGGGTGAAAATCAATTGGTCATCGTGATGAAAGAACAAGGATGCAAATAATCTTCATTAAGATGGATAGAAAAAATTCAAAGTTAGAGCAGGAAGGTTCAGTTAGAATAGAAAAAACCAAATCTCAGAAGCCTGCTTCATTTATGGCCCGTGTGAACCCTATGCAAGGCATTTATTTCAAATGGAGAAGAAAATTTCAACCTACAGTGGTTAAGGTAATTATGCATCTACTTCAAATGAAGATGACAACATGCTAGCTACAATGCAGATGAGTGACTATAAGACACAAGGGTCAAGCACATTAAACTACTAACTATTCCTAATGCAAGTCTTCATGGAGTTGGAGCAGTTCTAGCACAACCATGATCACATAAGGTGGACAACCTATTGCTTATGCAAGCAAATTACTTACAAACGTGGAAGAAATTATAGTACTATAGAAAGAGAATGTTTGGCTATTGTATTTGCACTTCAAAGGTTTTGGTATTGTATTAATGGAGTACGTTTTATTTTCATCCTATATTTTCAAACAATAATGTATTTCATCAATGGGCCTAAAGT
>CM035433.1:81255864-81448364 GCA_020310875.1 Ceratopteris richardii
TGTAAGAAGTTAGGATGGACCGAAATCGAACCAGTTCAGTTCTTTGTCAGAATGGCTGACCAGTCAAGAGTCCATCTAGTAGGACTTGTACGAAATGTACCAATAACTTTACAAGGTACCACATTTAAAATGACCTTTGTCGCCCTAGAATTACCGGAATCCACCCTTGATTATAATCTTCTTTTTGGCCGTCCCTGGCTGAAGCAAGCTAAGGTTATACAAGATTGGTCTACACAGGAACTCACTTTCAAAGATAATAATCGTAAATATGTTGTAAAATTAGATGCTATACAGCCCTGGAAATTGCATGCTAGACCGTATTTTGCAGAACCAGTTCATATGTTAGATGGTCTGTCAGATGATGAAGAAGAAGAGTTTTTAAAGAATAATATTGACTTGATCTCCCTAGGAACTATTGATCTACAATCTGTTGTAGATAATTGGAAGCCCGCCGTCTGTACGGTGATGTCTGTAACGGAAGAAGATAAGAAAGAAGATACCACTGCTATGGATGACACTGATCTACAACAACTTTTTAAGCCAGCTGATGATGCAGAGAAGTCCCGACAATTCTATGTTCCAGAAGATCAGTTGATCACTTATAATTTAGGAGATGAGGACCATCCACGTCTGTCAAGATAAAGGAAAGCTTACCGGAATTATTTCAAGCAGACTTAATCCAACTACTCCGAGAGTTCTCTGACATTTTTGCATGGGATTCCAAAGATATGAAGGGTTTGGACCCTCGCATATACCAACATAGAGTCATGCTGAAGCCGGAAGCAAAACCAATTAAGCAACCCAGCTACCGGATGAATCTGAACTATGCATCACAGGTAAAGGCGGAGCTTGATAGGCTACTCAAAGTCGGATTCATTGTACCAATAGAGCATGGTGAATGGATATCACCAATTGTTATTGTTCCTAAAAAGAATAAGCAACTACGAATCTATGTGGATTACCGGAAACTGAACGCAGCTACGGTGCCTGATCCATTTCCGCTACCTTTTCTTGATACGATGCTTGATAGAGTAGCAGAACATGAAATGTATTCATTCCTAGATGGATACAGTGGGTATAATCAAGTTAGAATGGCTGAGCAGGATATACCAAGATTGCTTTTATTACCAATTGGGGTGTTTTTGCGTGTACTGTTATGTGGTTTGGATTAAGAAATGCCCCTAGTACTTTTCAAAGATGCATGCATGAAATATTCTCACCATACCTTACCTCTTTTATGCAAGTGTACCTTGATGATTTTTCGTTATTTGGAAAAATGGTAGCACACTTGTTCCATTTACAGTGTTGCTTTGAGAAGTGCAGAAAATACAGACTCTGTTTGAACCCAAACAAATCTGTGTTTGCGGTTTCATGTGGAAGGCTACTTGGCCACATTGTATCTGCACAGGGTATATAGGTGGATCCAGATAAAATTACAGCTGTGTTAGAAGCACCTGTACCCACTACACCCAAGGAAGTAATGCGCTTCATGGGCCAAGTAAGATGGCATGGTCGGCACTTACGGTGGCTTGCTCATTTAGCGATACCACTGAACCGGTTAATAACCAAGACTCCTCGACAATTTGAGTGGACTCAAGAATGTCAAATTGATTTTGATCGTCTAAAGGGATTACTAACACAGGTTCCAATCTTACAGCCTCCTGACTGGGATCGCTCGTTTCATGTATTTGTTGATGCTTCAGATATAGCAATTGGGAGCGTTCTAATGCAACAAACAGATAAGTGGTTCAGGCATGTTTACTATGCAAGTCGAAGGCTTGCCCCTGCTAAAAAGAATTACTCTGTACCTGAAAGAGAATGTCTGGGTTTAGTATACTCTGTCAAGAAATTTAGGCATTATTTACTTGGCCGCAAATTTACTTTTCATGTAGATCATGCTACACTTGTCTATCTGGTTCGGCAACAGCATTTAGGTGGTCGATTAGTGCGATGGGTTCTGTTCTTACAAGAATTTGATTACGAAGTGATTCATCGGCCAGGCAATTCACATGCCTTAGCAGATTTCCTCTCTCGTTTAGATTCAGGTAAAGCACCAGTCGGTGTTGATGACACCACACCAGCGATTTACAGCACTGAACCAACTAATGATGAAATTGCAGATCCTCCTGCGACAACTAATTACTATGATCAGTTGTTAACTTTTTTGACTGATGGATGCCTTCCTTCTACAACATCTCCTGCAATGCGTAGGAAGATTGCAGTATACAGTCGCAAATTTCGATTGATTGCTGGGGAGTTATACTATATGGATAACACAGGAGTTTTACTTCGTTGTATTCCACCACATGAAGTTAACTCAGTCATTATGTTGGCTCATTCAATTCCATCCGGAGGGCATTTTGCTGCAGATTTAACACACCGAAAAATTATGCAAAGTGGGCTTTGGTGGCCTACTATGTACAAGGATGTATTGCAGTTTGTCAAAAAATGTGATAATTGTCAGAGGTCTGGACAGCCCTTACAACGTCATTTTTTCCCTCTACAACCTATCTTGCCATTGAAGCCTTTTCAGAAGTGGGATCTAGATTTCATTGGACCTATTACACCTCCGGCAATCCTCACTAATAATGGTTATATTCTGACCTGTACAGACTATGCAACCAGATGGGTAGAAGCTTGGGCTTTAAGCTCTGCCACAGCTGTTTCGGTGGCAAAATGCCTAATGAAAGATGTCTTTCCGCGTTTTGGATTACCTCTAGAGCTTGTTACAGATCAAGGCACTCATTTGTCAACAATTTAATGAAAGTACTTACACATTCTTTTCAGATCACGCATAAATTCAGTTCACCATATTATCCTCGTGCAAATGGTTTGGCTGAGAGTACGAACAAGACCCTGTTGAATATGCTTCAAAAACTCATTCTGGAAGCACCGAAAAGATGGGACCAACTGTTACCTACAGTCCTATGGGCATACCGAACTACCTACAAGGTAGCAACAGGACTAACACCTTTCAAACTAGCTTATGGATTGGAAGCCATAGCACCAATGGAGATTGTTGTGCCAAGTCTACGCGTAGCTCTCACTCAGAAATTGATACTAGAGGATTCTTTATCATTTCGGCTAGATACACTCAGAGGACTGGATGAGCATCGATGGCACAGTTTTCTGACTATTCAGGAAGTACAGATAAGACAAGCTCAAACACATGATCGATATCTAAAGACTCTAGTTTTTACGGTGGGACAACTTGTACTCTTCTACAATGCCAAGTTGAATCGCTCTACTCGCAAATTCAAGTTACGATGGTTTGGTCCCTACCGGATTTCTGAAAAGGTGGGCCCAACCACTTTTTGGTTGATTACTTTGACCGGAATTCCTCTTCCAAAGGTGATAAATGGATCAAAGCTCCGGCCGTATCAACAAGCATCCGATCCACACTGAACGTTCTGCAGATTTGCCGCACATTTTTGCGTTTTCTTTTCTTTTCTTTTATTTTCTTTTAATTTTTCGTGCTTAATAAAATAATACCTAATTATGTCAACAGCCGCCCTGTCCTTTCCAGCTGCTCATACATGCACACCGAAGTTAAGAAGCTATCAAAATACCCGCATTTTGATACCTAATTATGTCAACAGCCGCCCTGTCCTTTCCAGTTGCTCATACATGCACACCGAAGTTAAGAAGCTATCATCTCAACGTTGCACGATGATTAGTGATTTTGATCGCTCTCCACTGCAGCGCATCTACTTGACCTTCCCCGTTTCGTCGAATATCGCTATTGTGTTTGCGTGATTTGTGTGATTGTGTAAACCCTGTGTTTTGTTTCTTGTGCTTGCGTTTACTGTGTGCGCCATGGAAGCTCTAACAAAATATGCCGCTTTCCGTGATGGACTCCCTTCCGAGGTACGATAGTTCCTGCGCATCCGTGGGTTATCCAATTTCCATTACATATGTGATATATTTTGGAGTCGTCATGGTCATGGGCTCCCCAAGGCGTACATGGAGATCCCATCTGATCCAATGAGTGTATGCATATGCATCTGTGTACGCATATGCATATGTGTATGCATATGCATATATGTCTACGCATATGCATATGTCTACGCATATGCATATGTCTACGCATATGCATATGTCTACGCATATGCATATGTCTACGCATATGCATATGTCTACACATATGCATATGTCTACGCATATGCATATGTCTACGCATATGCATATGTCTACGCATATGCATATGTCTACGCATATGCATATGTCTACGCATATGCATATGTCTATGCATATGCATATGTCAATGCATATGCATATGTCTATGCATATGCATATGTCCATGCATATGCATTGTGTGTATGCATATGCATTTTTGTGTATGCATATGCATATGTGTGTGTATACATATGTGTATGCATACACACACATATGCATATGCATTTGTGTATGCATATTTGTGTGTATGCATATGCATTTGTGTATGCATATGCATTTGTGTGTATGCATGTGTGTATGCATATGTATGCATGTGTATATGCATATGCATGCATGTGTGTATGCATGTGTGTATGCATGTGCATAGATGTGTGTATGCATATGCATGTTTGTATGTTTATGATTGTGTATGCATGTGTGCATGCATATGCATTTGTGTGTATGCATTTGCATTTTTGTATGCATATGCATATGCATTGTGTATGTGTGTATGTGTGTATGTGTGTTTGTGTGTATGCATATGCATGTGTGTATGTATATGCATGTGTGTATGCATATGCATGTTTGTATGCATATGCATGTTTGTATGCATCTGCATGTTTGTATGCATATGCATTTGTGTGTATGCATATGCATATGTGTATGCATATGCATATGCATTGTGTATGTGTGTATGTGTGTATGCATATGCATGTGTATGTATATACATGTGTGTATGCATATGCATGTTTGTATGCATATGCATTTGTGTGTATGCATATGCATTGTGTATGCATATGCAGTGTGTATGCATATGCATTGTGTATGCATATGCATTGTGTATGCATATGCATTGTGTATGCATATGCATTGTGTATGCATATGCATTGTGTATGCATATGCATTGTGTATGCATATGTATTGTGTATGCATATGCATTGTGTATGCATATGCAGTGTGTATGCATATGCATATGCATGTTTGTGTGTATGCATATGCATGCTTGTATGCATAAGCATGTATGTGTGTATGCATATGCATGCTTGTATGCATATGCATGCTTGTATGCATATGTATGCTTGTATGCATATGCATGCTTGTATGCATATGCATGCTTGTGTGTATGCATATGCATGCTTGTGTGTATGCATATACATGCTTGTATGCATGTGTATGCATATGCATGCTTGTAGTCATATGCATGCTTGTATGCATATGCATGCTTGTATGCATATGCATGCTTCTATGCATATGCATGCTTCTGTGTATGCATATGCATGCTTGTATGCATATGCATGTGTATGTGTATGCATATGCATGTGTATATGCATATGCATGTGTGTATGTATATGCATGTGTGTATGCATATGTGAAGATTCCATCTGATCCAATGTGAAGATCCCATTTGATCCAATGTGTGTATGCATATGCATTTGTGTATGCATATGCATATGTGTATGCATATGCATATGCATGTGTGTATGCATATGCATTGTGTGTATGCATATGCATTGTGTATGCATATGCATTGTGTATGCATATGCATTGTGTATGCATATGCATTGTGTATGCATATGCATTGTGTATGCATATGCATTGTGTATGCATATGCAGTGTGTATGCATATGCATATGCATGTTTGTGTGTATGCATATGCATGCTTGTATGCATAAGCATGTATGTGTGTATGCATATGCATGCTTGTATGCATATGCATGCTTGTATGCATATGCATGCTTGTATGCATATGTATGCTTGTATGCATATGTATGCTTGTATGCATATGCATGCTTGTGTGTATGCATATGCATGCTTGTGTGTATGCATATACATGCTTGTATGCATATCCATGCTTGTAGTCATATGCATGCTTGTATGCATATGCATGCTTGTATGCATATGCATGCTTGTATGCATATGCATGCTTCTGTGTATGCATATGCATGCTTGTATGCATATGCATGTGTATGTGTATGCATATGCCTGTGTATATGCATATGCATGTGTGTATGTATATGCATGTGTGTATGCATATGTGAAGATCCCATCTGATCCAATGTGAAGATCCCATTTGATCCAATGTGTGTATGCATATGCATTTGTGTATGCATATGCATATGTGTATGCATATGCATATGTGTATGCATATGCATATGTGTATGCATATGCATATGCATGTGTGTATGCATATGCATTGTGTGTATGCATATGCATTGTGTGTATGCATATGCATTTGTGTGTATGCATATGCATTTGTGTGTATGCATATGCATTTGTGTATGCATATGCATATGTGTGTGTATGCATATGTGTATGCATACACACACATATGCATATGCATTTCTGTATGCATATTTGTGTGTATGCATATGCATTTGTGTGTATGCATGTGTGTATGCATGTGTGTATGCATGTGTGTATGCATATGCATGCATGTGTGTATGCATATGCATGTTTGTATGCATATGATTGTGTATGCATGTGTGTATGCATATGCATTTCTGTATGCATATGCATTTGTGTATGCATATGCATTTGTGTATGCATATGCATTTGTGTATGCATATGCATTTTTGTATGCATATGCATTTGTGTATGCATATCCATTTGTGTATGCATATGCATATGTGTATGCATATGCATATGCGTATGCATATTCATATGTGTATGCATATGCATATGTGTATGCATATGCATATGTGTATGCATATGCATATGTGTATGCATATGCATATGCATATGCATTGTGTATGTGTGAATGTGTGTATATGTGTATGCATATGCATGTGTGTATGTGTATGCATGTGTGTATGTGTATGCATGTGTGTATGCATATTCATTTGTGTGTATGCATATGCATATGCATTGTGTATGTGTGTATGTGTGTACGCATATGCATGTGTGTATGTATATGCATGTGTGGATGCATATGCATGATTGTATGCATATGCATTTATGTGTATGTATATGCATTGTGTATGCATATGCATTGTGCAGTGTGTATGCATACGCATATGCATGTATGTGTGTATGCATATGCATGTATGTATGTATGTATATGCATGCTTGTATGCATATGCATGCTTGTATGCATATGTGTATGCATATGCATGCTTGTATGCATATGTGTATGCATATGCATGCTTGTATGCATATGTGTATGTATATGCATGCTTGTATGCATATGCATGATTGTATGCATATGCATGCTTGTATGCATGCTTGTGTGTATGCATATGCATGCTTGTATGCATATGCATGCTTGCATAAATGCAAATGCATGTGAGTACATGCACATGTTGACATTCTCCTTTCATGCACTAAACGTAAATCAAGCAATTCTTGAGCTTGAAAATGCATGTTCCCAATCATCCATGCACAAAAATTATACTTGCTAGCTTTTCTTTAAAAAGATATAAGCATTCATGTGCATAAACTTGAGTACTAACTATTTTTAAAAGCAAGACGAAAACGTGTTTTGTGCATATAAACATTCTTTCACAAGGACAAATGCACCAACTTTCTTTTGTAGATGCATGCCTATGTTGTGTTTAATAAGTGTTTTAATATCTTTATGCTCTTTCATGTAGGTTTCCATAATCTGTATCAAGATGATCAAGAATGAAGTTGACTACTATAGTTGAACGATAAAGTTGCGTCCTACATGAAATAAAAGCAGAGAGCAGAAAACAAATATTGAAAACAATCATTAACCTGGAAAATACTTATCTCCTATTTGTGCTACATCCTTCCATTGATCCTTGGGAAGAGCCATTCTCCATCTTATGGTCTATGAGAAAAACTACATACTTTTCCCTGAAGGCCATTGCTTCTATAGATGGTGAATTCCAATGCCCTTCACTTGATGGAGTGGAAAAGTCACTTACTTTGAATGTGATGCAGAAAATTCAAGAGAACGCAAAGAACTCTAGAGAATTGGGGTTGGAGATAGATTGACTTTTGTTGTAGCAATAGGTAAGAAAATTGATCCCGGCTGAGCACCACACGAAGGCACGATGGTCTCACGGATAAGAGGAACAATCCTCCTAAATGAGGTTACAAGTTCAAGCTTCCTCTATCCCTTTGAAAGAATCAATTGTCTTTTTGATTACTCCCTATAAATTAGAACCCGGCAATACTTATACTCTAAAAAGCATATTGGGTTGGTGGTGAAGACACTAGTTCTTTCTTTATAGTGTCTCAGGTTCGCATCCCGAGAACCACCATGCGAGTATATCTCACCTTTGCACCTGCTCTATAAGCATCTACAATATCCGGATAAGATATTATTATTAAAAGCAATTCATTTAATTAATGAGCCATGACTGGGTGGCGTGGATAACGGCGCTCTTCAGTCTGCGTGACTTCGTGGATTCGAATCCAATCAACTACAGGCAGAGAAAACTCTTGCCTTTGTTTTGCTTTCTATGGCCTTCTCTACAAATCACCATTTTCACATGTTCTCTGGCTGAAGCCCTCATACAATATTTAAATGCTATAGAGCGATACAAAGTTCTGTACGCTATTTGGATAGCACAGCAGAGTGTTATGCATCTTCTCTGTTCCTATGTCATGGGTTCAATACCCTGGTAGGTGCATGTGTTTGAATCCATCAAGCCGCCTCACCGTCGCTGATAGATTGCTTTTCGTTTTCTGCAATCTTCAAAAGCTGCTCAAGTACTATAATTGAATTGATAATATTCTGAATCTTTATAGAATCGCATAGCTGACAGGGGCATACCAGATAGACGAGCAGACCTCACCTCAAGGAAGCGGATTCAAAACATGTCTTATGCAGCATCTGTCGATGGCACATCTAGGATGATAATTTCCACTTTAATCTTTTGCCTCATTATGCAGTGACAGGCTTAACACAGCTGATATAGGCTATGGGCATTGTGGTTAGACAAAAAACCGAGAGAAAATGAGATGAGTTTGTTTTCACAGCGAGCACTTCCTTCTTCACTACATAGAAGAGCTTTTCTTCTGGATATAGTAAAATATCTCTGATAGACATTACTCATTCAAGCCCCAAGAGTGTTTAGACTTTAGGATAAGTATCACCCACACATTAATGTGAATATAAAAGAGGGTGGTATGGGACACCAGATTTTATACTCAGGTTGATGTAGGAAAGATGATATGGGACATTGGACCGTGGATGATAATTATCGTTTAGTCCTAGATTGGATCTTGAATTTAGGTTTGATCTTCAAGAGAATGAAGACGTCAAAGAAGGAGTTTAATTCAAGGAGGATAAAAGTAGTATCTCAAGATACTTCAAGATAACTTCAAGATAACTTCAAGATAAAGGAAACAAAAGATATGAAGTAAGTAACTTCCAAGATCTTCTTGAAACACTTCAAGATAAAGGATAGGGGTACACAAGATAGATTTATGATGACTTAGTGTGATGCATTCACTAGTAGAGAATGCATTTAGATATAGGCCAATGGTCAAGTATGGACTTCCATAAATCACTAGATAGGGTAGTAGAGTGTGGATGACCATCAAACAAATATTACATTTTTGCAACTTATATTAGGTCAAATAATTGAACAAAATCGCATGGTCTCTAAATAAGATAGGGAATATTAGAAGGACTTAGGTCGGATTAGCATTGCCCCAAATTCCATAAGTGAAGACACAAACACCTCCCTTTCCTTGTAATAACTTTTTCATCTATAAATCATGAAGCCTCATATTCAAGCTTCAAGCATCATCTAATTTGGGATTCCCATGAACAAGGTAATGCATAATTGGCTTGCCATCAAAATGAGGTGCTTTCAAGTATGCAACACAGTACATCCATGAGTGATGGATATTGAACATTTTCTAACATAATGTTCTTTGTTGAAATATGAGCTTTAGACCGAAAGGCATGAATTACATCTGAAGAATCAAAGGAGCATCAAGAGTTTTCTATAAGATAAATGAATATAGACTCAACTCACCTCTCCCAACCTAGGGAAATATGAAGAAGGTTAAAAGCTCAAATAAAGCCATCATACTACCTGTTTCTTTAATAAAAACAACTCAAAACTCCAAGAAATTTACACATATATGATTAAGGGTGTTACATGAAATACAAAGGAATGAATAATCCTATTACAAGTGAACTTATAAAAAGTTAATTCTTGATTTTTCTTATCTCTCTTATTTTTTCTAGCTTCAATAACTTATGATGAACTTGATATGTTGTTCAGATAAACTTAATTAGTATCCCCCAAGGACATTATTAAATTTCAATATAATGAAGGCTTTGGTGGTGCTATTGTTGGTATTTCTAATAGTTATATATGTTTATGTTCCTTCTACTTGGGTTCGCTCTTCAAACCAATGGTTTGCACAGTCCTATTTATCATATTCTCTTTTGTACGTATGGATATAATTTCTACAATAGTAGAACTTTGTTGGAAAGGTTTAGGTATCCTAAAACATCCTTGTTATTGGTTGGTGATATGAATATGTTCGTTAATAAACTTCATGGAGATGAGCATAGAGGATATATAATTTACCTTTCCAAAAAACAATAATGAGTTTATTTGATCAACATCCATTACCTTATTGACATAGCGTCTTACATAGAATCTTATCATGCATACATAATTTGTTTTTCTATTGGTTCCCTTTATATGCATTAGCATGTCCTTTTAGATCAGCAATTCCTTGTGCTTGGCTAGTTACTAGAGTGTTAGAACTTACCTTTTTGTGGATTTCTGTTAGTATGAATTTGGTTGATCTCATAGTTCCTTATCTCTTACAACATCATAGTTTCAAGAAACGAACTATGTATGGCATTAAGAGCGGATTTTTTGCTTAACATTCTCCGCTCAAGGCTAGGAAAAACCATAATTAGAGATATACAAGATATGTTGTTTTACTTTAGGAAGAACTCTAGAGATCTAACAGCCATAAGAAGGGGGATGATAAAGAGGGAGAAAATTCATAAATAAGTATTTGAGCTTCTTAATTCATTTGTTGAGAGAAAACGGTGTTAGCAGTACCAGAAACCCTAAAGTGTATTTAGAAGTGGCCTTAATTTCTTATTATAATTTTTTTCTTTGGCACTCCCAACTGGAGAAAGGCATCCAAATTTTTCTTAGAAGGAAGAAAACTATCACTCGAGAAATGGTGAAAATCATGGACATGCCTCTGTCTACCATGAGATAATAAGGAGAAACCTCATTAACCTCTTGAGATTGATAACATCTCATATAACATTCATATGAAATTTCCAAAATTTTGGTTTCCCGTATAAACTTGATCTCGAAACGAGTTATTCGAATATATCTTCTTCCACATAATATTAAAACTAAGACTATCAAGCTCATTTATAGAAATCAACCGGGGATGAATTGAATATATCTTTTGTTGTTTATAAATATATTGTAAATTTTTCACAAAAGTCATATCCAATCTCTGCATATTTTGAGAGAAACAGTTCCAAAAGTGAGGAGTGGTATGTGTGTGCTTGGACCATTAAGGTAACCGTGCTCCTATATCTTTTGGTAAAGAAGTCACCTTTGGATTGTTTCTTGCGATTGTAATGAAGTAAAGGAGCTTCTTCAAATACATTGTTAAGATAGAGAGTACTAGACATTCATGGAAGAGGTGACATGGAATTCTAGCAAAAGCTTGAGAGAGAGAGAGAGAGAGTGAGAGAGATATTTCTCACTGTCCACTATGTAGAGCTTAGGAGGTAGAAAGTGAGACAAAGAGAGCGAGAGAGAGAGAGAGTGAGGGAGAGAAAGAGATAGATAGAGAGGGAAAGAGAGAGAAAGGTAGAAGTTAGTGTATAGAGCACATACATGATTATATTGTTGCTCAAAATCAAAGTTGGTTGTAGATTCTAGGCACCATAGAAAGAGATGATTTTAGGATAGAGTACATAGAGAGAAAGTGCCTACTAAAATTCAAAGGTGATATTGTAGATGAGAATGCAACAAAACGAGAGAGAGAGAGAGAGAGAGAGAGAGACAGAGAGAGAGAGATGTGCGGATTGATACTGAATAAAGTTCAAATCTCAAGAGAGAGAGGTAGAGCAGAAGAAGAATAAGAAGATATGTGTTGATTAATACACACAAAAGCTCAAATCTCAAATTTAGATAGAGCATGACAATGAGAGAGAAAGAGGGAATTCGCTAGCCACACGTGCATAGATTTTGATGACATAGAGAGAGAGAGAGAGAATAAAAAGAGAGTTGATAGAGAGGCAAAGAGAGAGAGACAGAGACAAAGATAGACAGAGATAGATAGAATGTAGGAGTTATGGAAGTGCTATAAGTTTGCATAGATGAGAATTACTAGAGGGAGATTATGTGAACTTCAAATCGATGGCACTCTGATCAGATGGAGGGATGGGTATGAGAATTTTGCTAATTTCTAAAAAAACTAATAACATTTTTGCTTTCAATGAGGTGTAAGTAGAAATATCTTAATCGCACATTTTGAAAATCAACACCAAACGGTGAAAGATCTTTGTAGAATTGACGGTACAAAGATGTAAAAGGACATTTTAAAGCTATTTCTTTGTAAATGTGGCTCAAAATTGGAAGAAGTTGAAGTACGGCTAGCTTAGAGACATAAGCCAAAAGAAAATATTCAGTTCACAAGTACAATGATGATTTTTTCTAGTGTGTATGAGCTAGGAAGCCCTTAGTGCTAAGCAAGCATCTTATCATTTATTACTCATTTCTTGTAATCATTGGTTTGTTAAAAAGTTATTCATGTCACATAAATGTTTCTCAAAGTTTGTATTTAATCTTTGCATATTGGGAGACAACTAGGCAACTTGCATAGCAAGGTGTCTAAATATAATTGATGTGTGAAAAATTTCTTGCATTCATTCTTCAAGAGTTTAGATAACCGATTGTCTATGTGGATAGTGGTTTTGTTAGAGTGCTTGTGAGGTCATCTATGCTTCAAGGATGCATAGGGAAGTTGTTTATTTATACCATAAGTGGTATGAGAGCTTCTCAACATACAAAAGCATTCAAGGAGCATAAGGATAAGCCATTGAAGTATCTTGAAGGAATTAGAGCTACTATATCAAGTTCAAAATCACACACCAAGCAAAGGAGAGTAAGAAACTCTATTACAAAGGCTTTATGATTCTTGAGAAGCTCTTGTTCATTTTTATCCTCATAGCAAGATATTCTAGGAAAGACTCAACAAATCATTCTTTTCATGGGATGTCGAATGTAATAAAGTAAGTCTATGATCTAAGGGTTTGGTCGGTTTAGACGGATCTAAAATCGGACACCGCTTGATCATCAGTATATATGACCAAAGATGTTGGGTTTAGACTTACTAGGAGGTCTTGTGCTCTTGTGAACAAGTGATCCACTTTAGCTTAGTGGTTAAGTCTCATGGATGTGAAGGAGGAGGTCATGGGTTCAATCCCCATGCGGAACATGGAGAGAGTGTTTTTCCCAAACAGTTCTAGACCCTTCTAGAAGCATAGAGAGTGGTTTTCCCAAACAGATCTAGACCCTTCTAGAAGCATCCACTTGAGTTAACTCGATATAACTGAGACACTTGGTGCACACGCAATTACATGGCTGGCACATGGATGGTTAGTATCCACGTGCCCATAAAGGAAGTCCCTCTGAGAGAGAGATATATAGAGGCATTTTGTTGGGAGGAGAGTCATCTTTGTAGCACATGGTGGTCATAATCTATAGTTCTCTTGCATTGGCATCAGAGCTTCTAGGTTGAAGATCCATCGTGACCTTGATAGGTCCATCATCATCATAGAATGATCTCTTTTCATGTGAGTTGTTTTTCGAATGCAAACGAGTTTATTCCTCGCTTTTTTATGTCTCTCCCCCAAACGTTTCAGGTATTATCTCTAAGTAGATTTTCTAGTTTTGATCCCTTCACATGATCATTTCACAATATTGTGCTTTTCTTCGGCAGCTTGAAAACCTTTTTTATGTGAAACATCAATCCTTCTTTGATAGGGTTTTTAAATGAAAAACCGGTTACAATTCCAAATTCTTGAATTTCTCAAATTCAAGTCCAATTGGTTATTCTTGACCAGTTTTGTAGTGAAAAGAGCTTTTAGCTTCTTATCTTTTCGATTCCTTTCTTACTAAAGCTTTATGTACCTACTCCAGCCGAGACTTAACAGGGATCTCTCTACTGCTTAAGTCTAAGCATCCGCTCATGCTTTCTGGATTTGTACAAAAATCCCTTTAAGGATAGACAAACATTATGTTTTACCTTCCACGGACTTAAGTACCATCTTCACGGTTGTAGACATTCTTGGAATTTCTTACTTTGTTTAGGCTTGGAATTTCTTAGAGTAGTTCCAATCGCACATTCTTGGACAATCATGGGCAAGCTTGGTCAAATTTTGTTGACCTTATGACTAGAATAAAGACTTATTCTTTATTATTAAGATCTCTAAACTAACAAAAGCATCTTTTTTTCTTACCCATGGGCTTTTATGGATCTTTCCCCTACTAAGTCCAAGCATACACTAATGCCTCTCAGATTCCAAAGCTAAGAATCTTTGAGATACCTTTGGGTTATACCACTATTTGGACTTGAAGTAACCATACCAAAGGTTTTGGAACTATGGGAACTACTTGCTATTAAACTCACTTGAAAGATTCTAGTCTCACATCTAGGGAGATACATTTCTTTCAAGAGATTTAGATTTCTACCAAGGAATCAAGTAATACTAAGCCAATGATTCATCTCATAATCTTTTAGTTTCTAGTCCAATGATTCATCTTGGAATCTTTTTCTTAACTGGAATGATATTCAAAAGAAATTATGGACTTTTGGACAAACCAAGACTTAAGGCTTTATTCCTTGTCCAAAAGATATTTCTTTTAATCCAAGAAAATAGTTAATCAAACTATTTTCTTTGTTCGCTTATCTATAGGAAGTAACTTAATTCCTAAAGATTACTTTGATGTATCTTTTAGGAAAATATCTTGATTCCTAAAGATTACTTGGGTTTCTTCATTAAGCTCTATTTAGCTTAAACAAAACTAAGAAAAGGTCTATTTTCTTGCCATTCCAATGAGCAAGAAAATAAAATACCTATTTTCAAAGCGCTTGCTCATTGATATCTAAGTATCACATATGGGAAAACAAACTAGAAACTTGAGTTGTATGGCCGCCAAGAGCCTTGCAACTATCTAGTTTGCTATTTTCCTAGCTATCTAAGTCAAGTTAGAAAAAGGAGGTAACAAAAGTATAAGTATTTAAAGAACAATCACGCATGTGCAAATGCTTGTTCTTGCATGCAAATGCATGTGAGTACATGCACATGATGGCATCCTCCTTTCATGCACTAAATGTAAATCAAGAAATTCTTGAGCTTGAAAATGCATGTTCTTAATCATCCATGCACAAAAATTATACATTCTCCGCTCAAGGCTAGGAAAAACCATAATTAAGAAAGATATGTTGTTTCACTTTAAGAAGAACTCTAGAGATCTAACAGCCATAAGAAGGGCGATGATAAAGAGGGAGAAAATTCATAAATAAATATCTGAGCTTCTTAATTCATTTGTTGAGGGAAAACGGTGCTAGCAATACCAGAAACCCTAAGGCGTATTTAGAAGTGGCCTTAATCCCTTATCATAATTTTTTTTCTTTGGCACTCCCAACTGGGGAAAGGCATCCAAATGTTTCTTAGAAGGAAGAAAACTATAACTCAAGAAATGGTAGAAATCATGGACATGCCTCGGTCTACCATGAGATAATAAGGAGAAACCTCATTAATCTCTTGAGATTGATAACATCCCTTATAACATTCATATGAAAGTTCCAAACTTTTGGCTTCCGGTATCAGCTTGATCTCGAAACGAGATATTCGAATATATGTTCTTCCAGAGAATATTAAAACTAAGACTCTCAAGCTCATTTAGAGAGAGAGATACTCAGTAAAGTTCAAATCTCAAGAGAGAGGAGAGGCAAAGCAGAAGAAGTATAAGAAGAGATGTGTTGATTAATACACACAAAAGATCAAATCTCAAATTTAGAGAGAGCATGAGAAGGAGAGGGAAAGAGGGAATTAGCTTGCCACACATGAGTAGAGTTTGATGAAATAGAGGGAGAGAGAGAAAACAAAAGAGAGTTGATAGAGAGAGAGAGAGATAGACAAAACGTAGGAGTTATGGCAGTGCTTTCCTGTCACTCCGCATGCTGCGTTGAAGGTGCCCACGTCTGTAGCTGTCTACCAGGGACGCGGTTAAAGAGCGGAACCCCTCCATTACTCACGTCGCGAGAAAGAGAGACACACAGAGACAGGCTCGGATTTGCGATGTATTAGACCGAGTTCCGACGAGCTGCTTATGGAGGTAAAGAAGTCACCTTTGGTAAAGAAGTCACCTTTGGATTGTTGCTTGCGATTGTAACGAAGTAAAGGAGTTTCTTCAAATACATTGTTGGGATAGAGAAGACTAGACATTCATGGAAGAGGCAACACGGGATTCTAGCAAAAGCTTGAGAGAGAGAGAGGGAGAGAGAGAGAGAGAGAGAGAGAGAGAGAGAGAGATTTCTTACTATCTACTATGTAGAGATTAGGAGGTAGAAAGAGACAAAGAGCGCGCGCGCGCGAGAGAGAGAGAGAGAGAGAGAGAGAGAGAGAGAGAGAGAGAAGTTAATGTATAGAGCACAAACATGCTTAGATTGTTGCTCCAAATCGAAGTGGGTTGTAGATTCTAGGCACCATAGAAAGAGATGATTTTAGGATAGAGGACATAGAGAGAAAGTGCCTACTAAAATTCGAAGGTGATGTTGTTGATGAGAATGCAACAAAACTCGAGAGAGAGAGAGAGAGAGAGAGAGAGAGAGATACTCAGTAAAGTTCAAATCTCAAGAGAGAGGAGAGGCAAAGCAGAAGAAGTATAAGAAGAGATGTGTTGATTAATACACACAAAAGATCAAATCTCAAATTTAGAGAGAGCATGAGAAGGAGAGGGAAAGAGGGAATTAGCTTGCCACACATGAGTAGAGTTTGATGAAATAGAGGGAGAGAGAGAAAACAAAAGAGAGTTGATAGAGAGAGAGAGAGAGATAGACAAAACGTAGGAGTTATGGCAGTGCTTTCCTGTCACTCCGCATGCTGCGTTGAAGGTGCCCACGTCTGTAGCTGTCTACCAGGGACGCGGTTAAAGAGCGGAACCCCTCCATTACTCACTGATGCTTGCGTCGCGAGAAAGAGAGCTTATGTGATTTGTTGGGAAATCGCATCTTTATGTCTCTCAAACAACACAGCTTAAATCCCTTTTCAACATAGAAGTTGGATATGGAAAATTAAAGTATTTCTTAATGTAAAGAGCATTATTTTGGCATGTTTCCATCTTCTTTTTGCTTCATAATAATTACAATATGTCTTTCTCGGAATACTTGAGGTTCTTCCATGCATGCTATCTCTTCCAAGTCATTATTTAGAAAGACATGTTTTTACAGCAAGTTGATATACTTGTCTAACTTTAGCTCATTCACAGAAGAGAACTATGGGATGGATTCAAGAATTGGAAACCTTTCTCTTGTCTGACGTATATGTACTTTTAGGAGATCAATGCATAGAAACATCTCAAAGGGACAAAAGGGTTTCACGGAAGATAAGGGTATTCTTGATGGAATCATCACCTAGTGTAAGGGTAAAGTATGCTAAAGAGCTTGAGCAAGACTTCTAGTTTTTCATGAGTTGATTTCAGCAAAACCTACGATAAGATGGAGTGGGTGTGCGAGAAACATTTTTCTCATTTATGTATGTTGTATTTCAAAATGCTAATGCTAAGGCTTCTACTATCTCATATTTAGGTTCATCCACATGATTTTTTGCAAATTTTCATACTCTATCTCTTCAAAAGTAAGAGAGGAGGGTCTTACCTCACTTTTCAAGAGTACTTACCATCCAATTATTTGGTAAGAAGAATTTTGACACACCTATCGGCTTGTTTTCTAGGTGTTATCACAACAATATTACTGGATTGTTGATATTGTAAGATGCTTGATTTCCTTTATTTTTTCTTCACCCTTTTCTAAACCATTGTTCTTCTCTTACAAAGTCAATCCAAGTGTGATTCATGGCCTCATATTTAGTAGTATATTGCACTAAAGCAAGTGAAAAAGAACTTATACTTGTCACGATGGCACATAAAACATCTATATTCTACCCGTTCAAAATTTTCACAAGATCTCAATCAAGATAAATTTTAACTTGAGGATTGTAGGCCAGCAAAATCAGCCATCATTAAATTCTTCATCCTGCCCTTGTTCATAATTCTTGCTTAATGCCTAATAAATTTGTCCTTATTGCAACACCACATAATACCTTGATCCATTTATTCGATAGTCCTTTGAAGGACCCCACACATCTGTATGAACCAATTCAAGCATATTTGAATACCTGTATCCTTGCTTATTGTATGATTTCTTGTGAGCTTTACCTAATTGGCAAGCCTCACATTTGTATATCATATGTTGACCTTCAATATTTGGTAGACCAAGCACTGCACCATTCTTTGTCATTTCTTTAATTCTGTTTTGATTTCCATAAGTCAACAATGCATGTCCCACATTACCTTGGACTTTGAGGGTGAATAATCTTCCTTCCTTTTTCCCTGTGACAATGCTTCTATATCCTTGACTTGGATCTTCAACATCAACACCATCACTTGTAAATCTGATTTCATATCCCTTCTCAACAATTTGCCCTACAGTTATTAAAGTTTTAGGGATTGTTGGAACATAAAGTACCTTGCTTAGGAGTGTACTTCCACACATTGTCTTCACTCGTCCAATGCTCTCAACTTTGTGTTTGGTGTTATCTTCTGCTTGAATTGTATGTCCATTCACTTTAGCTTCCATATAAATCATTAAATAAATATTACCACTCAAATGATAACTACATCCTGAGTCAATATAGAACACCATTTGATCTTCATTGATTACTTCATGAGTTGAAATAAGGATCAGAGTCAAGTCTTCCTTCTGATTTGAAGCATAATTGCAATATGTGTTGTTATAGGATTGAGATTGAAAGCTTCTTCCTCCTCCTCTAGAATATGAGGATCTACCATCTCTTCCTCTAAAGTTGCCTCTTTGATTTGTGCCTCCTTTTCCTCTAGGATTGAAATTCTGATTATGACTTCCACCATTCTGATTCTTATACCAACAATCATTTGCCAAATGATTTGTTCTACCACAAATCCAACAAGCTTTAGTATTATCTTTGTTCTTACCCCCTCTCCCTTTACCTCTGAAATTCATCTTCCCTTTCATGAAATTTACTTGATTTGAAGATCCTTCTTCATCATTTGTCTGCTTGCCTTTAGCATTCTTCTTCTTATCCTTTGAATACATTTCTTGACTTCAACCTCTTTCATTCTCAACTTCAATGTCATGTTCAAATGTTAGCATATGTCCTAACAATTGATTAAGATCAGGAGTAAAATGATCTTATGATAGTTTTGCAGACAATATGAAACGTTTCCACTTTTCATCTCCTCTTAGACATGTAAGTATTTGCCTTACCAACTTGTCGTCTTCAATTTCTTCATCTACTACTCCCAAACTATCTGTAATGTCCGTCATCTTTGTAACATAGTCAGAAATTGACTGAGAACCTTTGTTCTTGAATGTTGTACATTCAGCCCATAGTGAAGCCTTCCTTGATTTGGTTGTGTTTTGGAAATGTTCTTCCAAAGAATTCCATATATTTGCTGCACTATCTAATCCTCTAATGTGTGGTATAAGATAATCATTTACAACCATGTAAATGATACTCCTGGCTTGAGCATCTCTCTTCATCTAACTCTTCAATTTTATAAGTTCTTCTCTTGTTGGAACACTTGGATCCTTAAACTTAGGCTTTTCTTCTTCTCCTGTAATAAATAATATAAAATCTTTGCTCATGAGGTATGCTTCCATCCTCATGGACCATGCTCGATAGTTCTCTCTATCTAGCTTGTCAATCTGCAAGCTTTTTGCCATGTCTTGACTTCTGTGTCTGCAATTACTAAGATTTATGGTGATATAATGTACCTTTGATATGAATCTTTAATCCTTCTTGATCCTTTGAACTCCTGCTTTTTTCTTCTTTAGGTTTTTGTCCAAACTTTACTCTTTGATCCTTTGATTCACAAGATCTTTGATATCTGCAATAGTCCAGATTCTCCTTGCTTCTTCTTCACCTTGATTTGATATTTTAGCTCTGATACCACTGCTGGAGACCCTTAATTCTCCAAATGTCTGATCTATCTTGAATTAAGAACTCTTCTATATCAAGAATAAACCAAACTTTACACAAAATTCATATTATCTTTCATATGTATTAAGAAATACTTCTCTATATGATGTTTTCTTCAACTTCAAGAGTCTGCTTCAAAATGGAATTTCAATCTCTGCATATGACTTCGATTTTAATCATTCAAATGATACTCACATGTTCATACTCCCTTTGTGCAATCACAATGACCATTAGTTCTTCAAAAGAACTATTAGATTTCTAATTTGATCACTTAGATCAAACCTGTGTTAGAAATTGCCTTCAAAAAATGACAAATTTGACATGGTCAACTTCTTAAGTTGATTTCTCTCAGAATCTAACCCATTTTGCTAAATGCTTTTGAAAAAATCTTCCTTACCTTCTAACTTAGATTTTGAATGCTCAAACATAAGAAACTTTACACTGAGCAGTGATATCCAAGCAAATCTTTAGCAGTAAAATGTGCGATTCTAAGAACTTGTTATCGGCCGCCGGATTGGAAGTTGTATAACTGAATCTTTTTCGCACGCGCGAAAGGTTGTTACGCAGACACCTTGTAATATTTATATAAAGCAATGGAAAAGAGACGCAGAGTGACGTTTGTGGGATTCACCAGACTGTCTGTCTGGGTGATTGACTGAGCGTTGTTGTAGTGTTGTTGAAGCCATTCTGAGTATCCGTAGTGTATGGTTCTGATTCTGTTGTGTTGTCTATCGATACCTGTTTGTTGTGAGTTTCCTCGACATCCAGTAGATTGCCGGACTATTGTCTGAGTGAGTCGCTTGCGAGTCTCTATTGCGAGTGTTGTATTAATTACGCATATCGTGGTGTTACTCTTTCTTGGAATGTTCTACGAGTTGTTTGGTGAAGTCTGTGTAGTTGTGGTAGTGTTTCTGGTATTCTGATCTGTATCATGTTGTCTTCAGTATTGAGGTCTATCTTCATACAGTCAGGGTCTTCCCAAGTTGCGTACTGAATCTGCAGTAATGTGTATCTGAAACTATTGAGTTCTCTGTCTCTTCGGTGTCGTCTAATTGTTTGTACCTATTCGGTAAAGCTTGAAATACTGCTATTGTCTCTGGTATTTCAGTAAGTTTATGTGCAGAACAGTGTAGCAATTTAGTGTATTCGGTACACTTTGGACGGATTTTGATCGAGAACTGTAAGGCTCCTAAGCATAACAGAGTCTTAATAGAGTTCTGTGCATCCGTATAGTGCTGTATGGAATGGTTAGTTTGGGAACCAAGTATAGGGCCTTTGTCTAACAGACCCCTACCACTCCCAAGAACCCAATAAACGTTTAAATGTGTTTCTGACAGTTAGTCTCGCATTTAGCGTTTAACACTGGCGCCGCCCTGTCGAAAGGTGGCAACAGATCAGATTGTTGCAAATCGATTGTGGAAACGCGACTATAGATTGTAAATCGACAGTAATAGTACGCGATTAGTACAAAAGATGATACATGCCGGTTACTCGATCCGGTGAAACGTATCCGAAGACCTGACAGCCTTGGGTACCTAATTTGCTAAGGACGCCTCCAGGAGGTAGAAGCACAGATAGGTTTGAACCAGTTGTCAAGAAAGTGAAGAACGTTAGTAGTGATTCCGGTCATATTCCGATGGAACGCACTACATCTCTCGCAGATTCCGATGCGAGTTCGTCACAGTCTGTCGAAGATATAGTAACTCCAGAATCTACTGGGATGCAGCATGAAGTTAGTTTAACACCATTAGGTAAAGATTCGAATTTGTTTATGAATAGAAACGTTTTGGCCAAAGAAACTAGTGAAGGAGAAGGAGCACTTTCTTTTGGTGAAAAATTGACACCTTCCGGTGTTATTTCAGTACAAGTTACTGAGAATTCACAGTTTTTCGGTGACGGTTTACCATTTCTTGTTGAATCTTCAGTCCAGTCGCCGCTATTGGGAGTAAGCTTCCCCACAATTGACATCAAGAAGGAAGGTAGCTTGTTCAAAACTGAGATTCGAAACATACTGAACAAGATTATCGAACCAGAGAGTGCATAGGCTGACGATACAGATTCTGACAGTTCAGATATTCAGCCTCGGAATACAGAAGATAGTCCCAATACGACCGCCAGCAGGATGAGTGGGCAATAACAACAACAACAACAACAACAACAACAACAGCAACAGTTATTCCCACCCCGGCCGACTCCAACAGGAGTAACGTACACTAAATTTGGTGGATTTCCAAGAGATAACCCAGATGCTCATGTACGCACATTTGAGATAAGTTATGCAGTGCTCAATCATCCACCTGATCCGACGTATAAAGCTATTGTCTTCCAGTCTACATTGGTTAATGAAGCAGCCAGATGGCTTACAGAATATGATATTAACCACTTCCGCACCTATGAAGCAGCAAGGGATGCATTTTTACAGAGATTCAGGCTAAAGAAGAATCCAGCCAAAATTTTCGACTACCTACAAAACAATAGACAGAAGATAAATCAAACAGTGCAGGAATATGCCACCCTATTCAGAACTCATTTGAGGCAATTACCACCAGCACATGCCAACCTGCCGGATGACGTTATCACACAATGGTTTATCAATGGATTGACTCCGCAACTTAAACAAATTATGATCATATGCTGTGTAGGGGCTATGACACTAGATGCAGTGATTGCAATGGCTTTGCAGCTTGAGAACAAGGTTGGAGGATTTACAGAAGATTTGGAATGGTTAAAAGCAAATAAAAATGTTGCAGAAGATCCGACTAGACAGATGTACTGCACCACATGCAAAAATTCAGGCCATACTAGTGCCACTTGTGCACTTAATCAGTTGTTTTGCGCTATCTGCAATATGACCGGACATACCACCGAAAACTGTGCATATAACGCCAAAGTACAGGGACCAGCAACTGTCAATGCTATTATACAGGAACCAGGGCAACCAGCCAATCATTATGTACCTCCGCAAATGAGAAACAACTAGCAACAAGGTTACCAAAATTACAAAGGACAGAGAAATAATAACTACAATGCAAACCGCTGGCAGGTCTGACCAGCATGGGAAAATCCCAATTTGCCACCACCGTGTTGCCATTTTTGTGGTGAATTTGGTCACATTAGAAGATTTTGTAAGGATGCAGCTGAGTATGATCAGAGGAAGAAAAGAACGTCAAAACCCAATGACTAATATGGTACAAATCACACCAGTAGAAACGCAAGGTGCAGTAATTCAGACCCGATCTGGTAAGCAACTGTAACCAGCAGCAGAAGTATTTGAACCAGGCATACGTGAACAACAAGGGATGTATGATAAGGCAAGTCAATGGACTACCACAGAACCCCCGGTGTTTCCAAATCCTATTCCGGTGACCCAGGCTCCGTTAACCAAGGAAGGAACACAAAAACCAGATTCTAATTCAACAGCAGGATCATCATCTTCAGTAGATACATCATCGTCAACCGGCGCATCATCTTCAGACTCTGTGGAAAACACAATTCAATCACATAAGGCCTGGGAAATTTTATCTAAAGTGTCCATTACTCTTCCTCTTAGCCAATTACTTGCACTAGTACCAGGAGTTCGGCAACAATTCCAACAACAGTTCAGTCCTGTACCTTCTTGCATTCCAGCAACAGCGACAGTGCAACCAGAACCTGATTCTATGGTTGATCATTCGATTCCTTTAATTACGGTATGGTATAAAAATCATAAAATTACACAGGTACTAATTGATGGAGGATCTGGTGTCAACATTGCTACTGCTGCACTGTGTAAGAAGTTAGGATGGACCGAAATCGAACCAGTTCAGTTCTTTGTCAGAATGGCTGACCAGTCAAGAGTCCATCTAGTAGGACTTGTACGAAATGTACCAATAACTTTACAAGGTACCACATTTAAAATGACCTTGTCGCCCTAGAATTACCAGAATCCACCCTTGATTATAATCTTCTTTTTGGCCGTCCCTGGCTGAAGCAAGCTAAGGTTATACAAGATTGGTCTACACAGGAACTCACTTTCAAAGATAATAATCGTAAATATGTTGTAAAATTAGATGCTATACAGCCCTGCAAATTGCATGCTAGACCGTATTTTGCAGAACCAGTTCATATGTTAGATGGTCTGTCAGATGATGAAGAAGAAGAGTTTTTAAAGAATAATATTGACTTGATCTCCCTAGGAACTATTGATCTACAATCTGTTGTAGATAATTGGAATGCCGCCGTTTGTACGGTGATGTCAGTAACGGAAGAAGATAAGAAAGAAGATACCACTGCTATGGATGACACTGATCTACAACAACTTTTTAAGCCAGCTGATGATGCAGAGAAGTCCCGACAATTCTATGTTCCAGAAGATCAGTTGATCACTTATAATTTAGGAGATGAGGACCATCCACGTCCTGTCAAGATAAAGGAAAGCTTACCGGAATTATTTCAAGCAGACTTAATCCAACTACTCCGAGAGTTCTCTGACATTTTTGCATGGGATTACAAAGATATGAAGGGTTTGGACCCTCGCATATACCAACATAGAGTCATGCTGAAGCCGGAAGCAAAACCAATTAAGCAACCCAGCTACCGGATGAATCCGAACTATGCATCACAGGTAAAGGCGGAGCTTGATAGGCTACTCAAAGTCGGATTCATTGTACCAGTAGAGCATGGTGAATGGATCTCACCAATTGTTATTGTTCCTAAAAAGAATAAGCAACTACGAATCTGTGTGGATTACCGGAAACTGAACGCAGCTACGGTGCCTGATCCATTTCCGCTACCTTTTCTTGATACGATGCTTGATAGAGTAGCAGAACATGAAATGTATTCATTCCTAGATGGATACAGTGGGTATAATCAAGTTAGAATGGCTGAGCAGGATATACCAAAGATTGCTTTTATTACCAATTGGGGTGTTTTTGCGTGTACTGTTATGTGGTTTGGATTAAGAAATGCCCCTAGTACTTTTCAAAGATGCATGCATGAAATATTCTCACCATACCTTACCTCTTTTATGCAAGTGTACCTTGATGATTTTTCGTTATTTGGAAAAATGGTAGCACACTTGTTCCATTTACAGTGTTGCTTTGAGAAGTGCAGAAAATACAGACTCTGTTTGAACCCAAACAAATCTGTGTTTGCGGTTTCATGTGGAAGGCTACTTGGCCACATTGTATCTGCACAGGGTATATAGGTGGATCCAGATAAAATTACAGCTGTGTTAGAAGCACCTGTACCCACTACACCCAAGGAAGTAATGTGCTTCATGGGCCAAGTAAGATGGCATGGTCGGCACTTACGGTGGCTTGCTCATTTGGCGATACCACTGAACCGGTTAATAACCAAGACTCCTCGACAATTTGAGTGGACTCAGGAATGTCAAATTGATTTTGATCGTCTAAAGGGATTACTAACGCAGGTTCCAATCTTACAGCCTCTTGACTGGGATCGCTCGTTTCATGTATTTGTTGATGCTTCAGATATAGCAATTGGGAGCGTTCTAATGCAACAAACAGATAAGTGGTTCAGGCATGTTTACTATGCAAGTCGAAGGCTTGCCCCTGCTGAAAAGAATTACTCTGTACCTAAAAGAGAATGTCTGGGTTTAGTATACTCTGTCAAGAAATTTAGGCATTATTTACTTGGCCGCAAATTTACTTTTCATGTAGATCATGCTGCACTTGTCTATCTGGTTCGGCAACAGCATTTAGGTGGTCGATTAGTGCGATGGGTTCTGTTCTTACAAGAATTTGATTACAAAGTGATTCATCGGCCAGGCAATTCACATGCCTTAGCAGATTTCCTCTCTCGTTTAGATTCCGGTGAAGCACCAGTCGGTGTTGATGACACCACACAAGCGATTTACAGCACTGAACCAACTAATGATGAAATTGCAGATCCTCCTGCGACAACTAATTACTATGATCAGTTGTTAACTTTTTTGACTGATGGATGCCTTCCTTCTACAACATCTCCTGCAATGCGTAGGAAGATTGCAGTATACAGTCGCAAATTTCGATTGATTGCTGGGGAGTTATACTATATGGATTACACAGGAGTTTTACTTCGTTGTATTCCACCACATGAAGTTAACTCAGTCATTATGTTGGCTCATTCAATTCCATCCGGAGGGCATTTTTCTACAGATTTAACACACCGAAAAATTATGCAAAGTGGGCTTTGGTGGCCTACTATGTACAAGGATGTATTGCAGTTTGTGAAAAAATGTGATAATTGTCAGAGGTCTGGACAGCCCTTACAACGTCATTTTTTCCCTCTACAACCTATCTTGCCATTGAAGCCTTTTCAGAAGTGGGATCTAGATTTCATTGGACCTATTACACCTCTGGCAATCCTCAGTAATAATGGTTATATTCTCACCTGTACAGACTATGCAACCAGATGGGTAGAAGCTTGGGCTTTAAGCTCTGCCATAGCTGTTTCGGTGGCAAAATGCCTAATGAAAGATGTCTTTCCGCGTTTTGGATTACCTCTAGAGCTTGTTACAGATCAAGGCACTCATTTTGTCAACAATTTAATGAAAGTACTTACACATTCTTTTCAGATCACGCATAAATTCAGTTCACCATATTATCCTCGTGCAAATGGTTTGGCTGAGAGTACGAACAAGACCCTGTTGAATATGCTTCAAAAACTCATTCTGGAAGCACCGGAAAGATGGGACCAACTGTTACCTACAGTCCTATGGGCATACCGAACTACCTACAAGGTAGCAACAGGACTAACACCTTTCAAACTAGCTTATGGATTGGAAGCCATAGCACCAATGGAGATTGTTGTGCCAAGTCTACGCGTAGCTCTCACTCAGAAATTGATACTAGAGGATTCTTTATCATTTCGGCTAGATACACTCAGAGGACTGGATGAGCATCGATGGCACAGTTTTCTGGCTATTCAGGAAGTACAGATAAGACAAGCTCAAACACATGATCGATATCTAAAGACTCTAGTTTTTACGGTGGGACAACTTGTACTCTTCTACAATGCCAAGTCGAATCGCTCTGCTGGCAAATTCAAGTTACGATGGTTTGGTCCCTACCGGATTTCTGAAAAGGTGGGCCCAACCACTTTTTGGTTGATTACTTTGACCGGAATTCCTCTTCCAAAGGTGATAAATGGATCAAAGCTGCGGCCGTATCAACAAGCATCTGATCCACACTGAACGTTCTGCAGATTTGCCGCACATTTTTGCGTTTCCTTTTCTTTTCTTTTATTTTCTTTTAATTTTTCGTGCTTAATAAAATAATACCTAATTATGTCAACAGCCGCCCTGTCCTTTCCAGCTGCTCATACATGCACACCGAAGTTAAGAAGCTATCAAAATATCCGCATTTTGATACCTAATTATGTCAACAGCCGCCCTGTCCTTTCCAGTTGCTCATACATGCACACCGAAGTTAAGAAGCTATCATCTCAACGTTGCACGATGATTAGTGATTTTGATCGCTCTCCACTGCAGCGCATCTACTTGACCTTCCCCGTTTCGTCAAAAATCCCTATTGTGTTTGCGTGATTTGTGTGATTGTGTAAACCCTGTGTTTTGTTTCTTGTGCTTGCGTTTACTGTGTGCGCCATGGAAGCTCTAACAAAATATGCCGCTTTCCGTGATGGACTCCCTTCCGAGGTAGGATAGTTCTTGCGCATCCGTGGGTTATCCAATTTCGCTGAACTGTCATGGCATTCAGTGGAATCCCACCCGTTCTTTGCCCAAATAATCGCTGCCATCACTGCCACTCCTGCCAACGAGCAGAGTTGGTCGATTACCTCCCTACCATCCCGTACCGTAATCACCTTCCAAGCTTTTGTTGAGGCGTTTAGACTCCCTCGACAAGGTCAGCAAAATGGTCCAAATCTACTGATTTCCACCATGAATCGATTATTCCCTAGGAGTTCCTCTAACGAATACGCCATCCTCTACCGTCCTGAACCTGAGAGATCCACGCTACAATTCTTAGTAGCCATCCTTAATCTCCAAAAGCGTGCATATGAAATATCTCGTCCCTTCTACTCCACCATAGACTTAGCTACCCGAGAACCTATAAATTTTGCATCGTACTTTTTCCACTGCATTCACAAAGAATGCGTTTTCATCATCAAACAGGTAAACAAGGGAGGAATGACAAGGTCCAGACTGCCGCACATCATATCTTTCCTTTTTCCGGCCATTCTTGCAGTGCAACCACCACCCAGAGGCCCGGTCCTGCACCATGAAGAGTCGGCCCAATTATTAGAAGATGATGAAGAAGACGAAGAGGAACTCAATCAACTCTTCTGTCGCAAAAGAATTAGAATCGGTTCGTTTGAAAGTGAAGCACAAGATTCAGCCAAAGGAAATAAAGAAGAGGACAAAGAAGAAGAAAAACAGGATGAAGAAACCTTCCATGACACCGCAACATCTATGCAGCACGAATCATCAACACAATCTTCGTCAGAAGGGCAACAAAAACAGAAGGATCACACCGACTCTAACACAAGCTCGTCACAAGAAGCATCCCAGCAGCAATCTAAGCAGGAATGACAAGAGGCAGGAGAACGAGTCATTAAAGAAGTTTTCGAAGAGCTGTTGAAAGCAGTCGAGTCCACAGCTGCCGACACTACACAACAGACCATAGATAAGGTAACACAGTCTAACTCCGTTCTTCCCACTCCCCCACCGGATCCTCCAATCAACCCAATTATCCCTAATCCACCCATTCGTCCCGAAGAACCCACTACTTCTTCTTCCTCATCCTCAAACTACTCTCCATCGAACTCCTAGCAGCTACTCACCGCATCCTCATCCCAACCTTGTCAACATCTTCCACTCCCCTCCATGCTCGTATTTTCTGAGTTAGCATCCATGGGTCAACTGCTAATCAATTTATCACAACAACTGCCGCATCAAATGAAGCAAGTAACAGAGAATATTTGCGATGAATTTCAAGATAAAGTAGATGTACTAGAGATGGACATTAGTCCTCTACAAGAAGAATTGTTAGTAGCCAAAGCCGAAAATCAAGCATTACAAGAACAGCTGAAGGAATTACAAGCCCGAATGGCCGAACAGGTAGAAGTTAGAGCACAAAGAGATGCAGCACTAGCAGAGATCAGACAGAAACACGAATTATTAAAAGACGCAAAGGCCAAAGTCATTGAGTTAAAGCAAGAAATACAGGATAAAGAAGATGCAAGAATCGCCTTAGGGAATCTACTGGAAGAAACAAGACACACGTTAGATGAAGTGGTACAACGAGGCCAAGAACAGCACGATTTGGCTATGAAAACACTTGAGGAACTTCAAAGATGTAAAATAGATTTATCAGATGTTAACAGCATTCTAAAACGAAAATTGACCGAAGAAGCTCAAGTGCAAAAAGTCATATCAGATCTTCGCAGAGAACGGGATGCTTACTCTAGAACCATCCAGTTCCAGAATCAGTAGATCGACAGAAAAGACAACCAACTCGACAATCAGAAAGAAAGATTGGCCAACATGGGTAAACAACTTGCAAAGATGAAGATTTCCAGAGATGCAGCCTTATCGAACGATTTCTACTTACAAGAGGCTTTTCTACAAACGCAAGCAGAAATTTTGCTGACCGAAGCTATTGCATTAAGTTCTGTAAGAGTAGATGCATAATTAGTAGAACTGGATACTCTCAAACAGATGTTAGAAGCTTTGAAAAAGAAAATCGCCCGAACCTTTAGATTAGCCAGAAACATGTATTTAGATGGCATTATAGAAGAACAGTAATTTTGTAAAACCTGCGGGTTCGAGTCCACCGTGCGTGCCAGTGTTATCGGCCGCCGAATTGGAAGTTGTATAACTGAATCTTTTTTGCACACGTGAAAGGTTGTTACGCAGACACCTTGTAATCTTTATATAAAGCAATGAAAAAGAGACGTAGAGTGACGTTCGTGGGAATCACCAGACTCTCAGTCTGGGTGATTGACTGAGCATTGTTGTAGTGTTGTTGAAGCCATTCTGAGTATACCGTAGTGTATGGTTCTGATTTTGTTTTGTTGTCTATCAATACCTGTTTGTTCTGAGTTTCCTCGACATCCAGTAGATTGCGGGACTGTTGTCTGAGTGAGTCCCTTGCGAGTCTCTATTGCGAGTGTTGTATTAATTACACGTATCGTGGTGTTACTCTTTCTTGGAATGTTCCGCCAGCTGTTTGGTGAAGTCTGTGTAGCTGTGGTAGTGTTTCTAGTATTCTGATATGTATCGTGTTGTCTTTAGTGTTGAGGTCTATCTTCATACGGCAAAGATTAAGCTACAATGAGGGTCTTCCAAAGTTGCGTACTGAATCTGCAGTACTCTGTATCTGAAACTATTGAGTTCTCTGTCTCTTCGGTGTCATCTGATTGTTTGTACCTATTCGGTAAAGGTTGAAATATTGCTATTGTCTCTGGTATTTCAGTAAGTTTATGTGCAGAACAGTGTAGCAATTTTATGTATTCGGTACACTTTGGACGGATTTTGATCGAGAACTGTAAGGCTCCTAAGCATAACAGAGTCTTAATAGAGTTTTGCGCATCCATATAGTGATGTATGGAATGGTTAGTTTGGGAACTCGTTTCTGACAGTTAGTCTCGCATTTAGCGTTTAACAAACTTCACTTGCAGACTTCTACATATGAATGTTCCTACTTGTCATACACACAACCTGAAGAGAATTAGATCATCAACATTTGGTCATAGCTTGATTAGGTTCTGCATTAGATATGTACAGAAGATTTCTTGATCCACATGATCAGGCTGAGAAAATTATAGGAAAGACCAGTCGCTAACTCACGAGAAAACTCTCTACACATCTATCTCTTGATCAACTTGAAATCTATTGACCACTATTTCATCTATTCTCTTTTCTCTCTTTTATATCACGACTATACATGAGCTTATATATGCATGTGACTATAAACTCGTCACTACATCAAGTATTTTTGAAGTATTTTTCCAAAACTATTATACATAAATGTACAAAATATTTCTTCCTGATTCTTTAATTTACTTTATTCTTTGAGCTTGAGTCTTTCCTTCACTTCTTCATTCTTACTCTTCATGTAATCATCCATTGATGATTGTCTTGCTCCAACATAAATCTGTGTCTCCACTGATCAGATTTCCATCTAGTGTGCCATCTTGTGTTGAGCCTAGGGATGATCTTAGTAATAGAGCCCCTCAATTTCTTGAAGTGAAGTAACATATGTTTGGGAATGTCCAACTTCTTAATACTAGTCCTCCTTGAGCACATTTGCAACCTCCTTTCAATCATGTCCTTATGAGTCAGCAAGACCTGCAAACAACAAACAAACAAATGAGGAAGTTAGGACTGGTAGCTTCCTCTGTTCCAACTTCTTGACTATGCCGCACTTTCACATCCTCCTCAGTACCTTCTTGCGCTTCCTGCAATTCCATTGAATCAAGTAATTGTTGCTGCTCAACGATTGCATCCACTTTCTGCTCCAAATCTCTTTGCAACAATTGCTCTTGGAGTTCTTTGATTGTTTGCACATGCTCATCAATCTGCTTCTGATATTCTTCAACCATATGCAGTAAATCCTTCTCATGCTTTGAAACAAAACAGTTCTGTACGTGCTCAATCTAAACTCTACACAGAGTTTGCAAACGACCTTGAACCACCTTCCATATGTCTTGAACATATCTTTGCACTTGCTGCTTCAGTACTCCAACATCCGACTCTGTCATTAAAACTGCATTAAACTCCACATCCTCATTTTCAATTTTTTCCTGTATAGTGTCTTCCACTCATCAAACTCTTGTAATGACCGCTTCACTTTTGACAACTCGATTACCTGCTGCATTTAACTTTGTTGACTGTATTCCTCCAACGCCTGTGTTTTCTTGTTTACCTCTTCCTAAAGTAATTGCACCTGCTTCTGTAAGAATTGATAATTTTCTTCATTAACAGACTCTTTAGCTTGCTCATACTTTTTCAATTGTTCCTCTTGCCAATGCAAAAAAAAAAACAAAAATTTTGTGCATTTTCTCCTTCATACTCGATACATCAAAACCTGTTCGCAATATTGATTGTTGCTTAACCTCTTCTCCTTGTTTATTCTCCATTAGCTGCAAGTGCACTTCTAAGTTTCTCTTCTTAGATATTTTAAATACCTTACCTATTACTTTTGGCTGCTCCGAACTATTCGGAACATGCAAAAACTTATCATCATTTAGCATCTGTTTTTCATAATTCGTCTAAAGTGTTTGCATAACTGGTGCCAATTCTTGAGCCGTATATCCCACCCTCAGCAAATCCGTACACATCTCCAGCGAACCTTCCACTCCTTTCTCCATTACCTGCACTTGACCCCGAATTCCTGACTCATCACCTTCAATTTTGGTTTCCTTAGGACTTGGTAGCCCTTGATTATCCGTCTGCTCTAAAAACTGAAAAAGTGCTGCCATATACGCTGACATACGACTATTCAACAATGTTTTTTGCCTATCTCCCATAAAAAATTATTCATGCATGTGCTCGTATAGCTAGTGAACCCAACTTACCCTACCATTTGATTCAGCATAAGCTAATGGCGCAAATTTTTCTCTTGACATGTAGTCATACTTAATAATAAAACATAATCTTTCTAAATACCACTTTAGCTGCTCCCGTTGTGCATATCCTACGTTTTTCATCATATAATACTGTCTTCCACCTTCTCTTGTGCCAAATTCTTTTCTCAATGATTCCTCAGAACATTTCGGAATAACCACATCCTTATATATTCGTAGTTTAAACACCTCCGCCACTAACTCAGGCGAAAACTTTACTTGTAATTTCAATTGTCCTTTCATCTTCTTTAGAATCTCGAGCTAACTTTGGGCATAGTAATTGCATGGCCATTGTGCCCATGGCAACGCTGCAAACTATAGTAAACCTATCTTGTGGAGCCAAGCCACATTAATAGGAGAATGTACATCAATTTCTACCTTGAAATCCGTAAACGGATCCATGAGGGTCTGCATAAACTTTGTCGCGGTGGATGGTGTTGAAATCTCCTCCACCTCATCATGAAGCAGGCTATCATTCTCCTCTATTGTCCTATCCTCCTTACGCACCACTGCTTCTCTTCTTTTACAATGCCCCCTCATCACTCCTGTCTCCTGCAACGACACACTAGAACCTGCGACCAACATCACCTTTAGAGCCATGATATAAAACGCAAAACACAGGTACAAGTAGTGCAAACTTTCAAATCGCCATTGAGTTGAGAACTTCACATACTAGATCACGTGCCAACTCATGCAACTAAATAATGTTCGGACATAAGTTACCTTAATAATTATTAGGCGCATCTTTACACACATTTCCATGCCATGAGTAAAAATTATTCTACACGTGCAGTTAGTCGCATTAAGGCTTATGCGCAAATCGAAGAATAATTAACTGAGATCTTCTCCCCTTCACATTGGATTTTCCGATCCACCACCCTACAAGCTCCCACAAAACCTTGTTCAAGTGAACTGTACTCTCCAACAGACAATAAAACTAATGTTCTCCATTATCTGCATGTCTACCCAAGAACATTGATCCATGATGTTGGTGGCTACTTACTATCATCAGTGTCCATGCGCCTTGAGTTACATATCTTGCTGCTTTTGAATATTCATCTAATACTTCAATTTGATTCACCACCACTCCCTTCGTTGTTGTATGCTGACGAATAACTGTTAACAAAAATGTGAACCTCTAATTATAACCTATCCCCCAATGGATTCGTAAGAACGCGCTTAATGCCATTTTCAACCAACAACAATCCAGAAAACATGTCACCAAGGATGAAAATGCAAATAAATAAGCCTTCTTGCTCGGGTGATCAGACATGTTAGATATATGATTTTTAGACTTAACCATTACTTGCACTACATTAGAAGATAACCAATCCAAATGTGGCGGCTTCCCTTGAAATTTCTTTAACCGAAATCCATTGATTGGTTTTTCCATTCTTGTGCCAAATACATCTGCCAATAGAAAAGTTCCTTGCCCTAAATCTTGCACAATCTGATATGGACCTTGATATCTCAATGTGAGCTTTTCGAGATGTGATCCTAGCTTAGAATTATACACCATTACCCAATCTCCTTCTTTAAATAACTTAAACTTCACATTCTGATTCACCCAAGCTTGTCTTCGTCTTTGAATTACCTTAGTAATGTATGCACTTACCAAACGATCTTCTTCCAACTGCAGAAGATATTTGCTTCTGTGTTTAACCGATAAATCAGGAGACATCTTTTCCGCTGTGATTCGCAAACTTGGGACCACAAATTCCATCGGTACCACTGCCTCCAATCCATATTCTAGTCCGAATGGAGTATACCTGTTGTCACTTTAAATGCTGTTCTGAATGACCACAAAGCTGAGTCAAGTAATAAATCCTAATTTTTATGATTGTCATGCAATAGCTTCTTAAGAATATGCATTAATGTTTTACTTGTACTTTTAGCCTGACCATTCGCCTATAATCAAATGAGTTCGTGTTAATTCTGAAATTACTTCATTAAGGAAATGAGAATCTCTATCACTTACCAAATCAATAGGACAACCAAATCTGGTCGTAATATTATGATGAAGAAATTTTGCCACACTTGTTGCCTTATTATCTTTCAATGCCACTGCTTCCACCCACTTTGTACAACAATCTGTAGCTACTAAAATATATCTATTGCCCACTGAGTAATTGGTTTAATGGGGCCCACAAAAATCCATACCCCACTTTTGGAATGGATCTAATGGTAAAACCCGATGATCAGACATCCGATCTAAATTGCTTTGTTGGCCCATCTTCTGACAAATCACACATCTTTTTGCATACTCATCTGCATCCTTTAACACTATAGGCCACCATAACCCTACTTGTAACACTTTCTTTCCTGTAATTTCCCTAGACAAATGACCTCCTGTTGGACCTGAATGTGCCTCTTGTAATACTGATGGTTGCTCAAATTCTGGTACACACCTTCTAATAACCTGTTCCACCCCTTCTTTAAATAATGCGCCGGCTATGATCACATACGGTCTACTTTTAAGTACAAATTTCTTTCTCTGATCGGGTGAAGAATGTTGTGGTACTGACCCATCCATTAAGAATACTAATAACTGATCGTACCAAGAATCTGGTTCAGCAACTTGTGCATTAAACAATTCCGCATCAGGGAATTCATCATTGACACCTGAAGGTGTCTCTCCTGATTCCAATAGACTGAAATAGTTATCCATTGCGTGCTCTTTGCCTGGAGTATGAATAATCACAAAATCAAACTCTTGCAATAAAAGCATCCACCTGGCTAGTCTTCCTGTCAACGAAGGCTTCTTTATCAAATATATCAAAGCCTGGTGATCCACATGAAAATCCACTTTATTTCCTAACAAATAATCTCGAAACTTGTTGAGAGAATATACCATTGCTAAGGCTTGCCTTTCAGTCACCGGATAATTCCTTTCGACTGAAAACAATACCCTACTAGCGTAATATACTAGTCTATACCATCCTTTCTCCTTTTGCTGCATCAAAACTACTCCAAAAGCCACATCAGATGCATCAACAAATATGTGGAAAGGCAATGACCAATCTGGTGGTTGCAAAATTGGTGCCACAGACACCATCTTCTTCAAGAGTTGAAACGCTTTTTCTTGAGCATCCGCCCATACCAATGGAACATCCTTGTTTGTCAAATGTGTAAGTGGTAAGGAGATATTAGCCAAATATCGTAAGTATCTGGAGTGCCACTTAATCTGACCCACGAATCGCATTATTTCCTTCACATTCGTAGGTGCCTTTGCTGTTCTAATAGCTTCAATATTCTTGACATCTATGGCCATGCCTTGTTCAGAAATGACATGTCCCAATAAAATACCACTTCTGACTGCAATTACACTTTTAAACGGATTTAACACCATCCTAAACTATTGACATCTGTCAAAACATAATTTCAGATGCTGCAAATGCTGAACCTTCTTTCCAAAGACCGAGAAATTATCCATAAACACTTGCATAAACGCTTGTAGGTAAGGTTTGAACACTTTATGTGCCACAGAATTAAATGATGGTGGTCCAATCTTCAACCCAAAACTCATAACTATGAACACGTAAGCACCAAATTCTATAATAAACGCCATTTTATGCTGATCCTCTTAGCCACACTAATTTGATTGTACCCTGAAAACCCATCCAAGAAACTATACATTTCGTGTCCTGCTACTGCGTCCAATACGGCATCACAAAACGGCATAGGAAAAGGATCAATAATTGTTGCCGCATTTAACTTTCTATAATCCACACAAATTCTCAGGTTCCCATTCTTTTTGGGGACTACAGTAATAGCAGAAAGCCAAGTCACCTGATTAACAGGTTTAATAAATCCAATAGCCAATAGTTTATCAATTTCTTCTTTCACTTGTTTAGCAAAATTTGGATTCATCCTATATTGTTGTTGCACAACCGGCACTGCATCTATCTTCAAATTAATCTGATGTTGATGCAAATCTGGATCTATGCCCTTTACTTGAGAATAATCATACGTCTCATTATTTCTCCAAGTCATTATTTGTTCAAGATTGAGATAGGAGAAGAAGATACTGCAGAATCATTTGAGTGTTTTCCAATTTCCTCCTCCATGAATTCATCATCTTGCCTCTCAAAAATTTTCTAGTAGACGTGAGCCAGAGAGAGAAACTTTGTAGTAAATACTTCGAGCTCCAAATACATCTCAAGCAACAAAGATAATTCCTCTTGACTCCTCAAATTCATTTGTGAAGAACTCACTCTGAATGGCTACCCAAATTCTTTTCTAGAATGATGGAAGAATTCCTCAAGATAGAATTTCACCCAAGAAGTCACCCGATTCACTAGATTAACTTCTTCTATACAAGAGTAGAGAATTCACCCTTGAACAAATTTGTATGAATGAGCAACTATTTGTTATAAAAATCCTCCTATATTTGAATCTAGACTTGATGAAAATTCGTCTTTTTGAATTTTTTCAGTTATGAAGGGATTTCAGACCATTCGTTTTCCAACTCTGAAGCTAGAGCAAGTCCATTTATGTGAATTCATTGAAGTTTTTCTATTCCCTGATGGGCAAATATAGCTTCTTCTTCTCTTGGAAATAGCACAAAATCTATCTATTCTTGATGTTGTTCATAGAGGCGAAAGCCACTAGGAGTGACTAAGGAGCTCTTGGTACCACGACTAGTACAAAGATCATACTTGCCTAGTAAAAAGGCTCTATGATACTTGAACGGGGGATGCTCTTGGTGATTTTAATCATTTTAGACAAAACTTATAGGAAAGATTCAATAGATTATATTGTCCTAGGATGTCAAACTTGACAAAGAACCATCCTATCTAAATCTTTTAGAGGACGTCCCTTTGGATACCATTCCATAGGGTAGGGGAGCAACCAACCACCTCCCAAATTAGTAGGGCTTATCTCTAGTCCTTCTATTGTTCAAGCATATAGTGCACTATGACTCTACCCCAAATAATGGCAGTTTTTTCACATGAGAACAATGGGTGTGCAAGGTCCTCACAAGACTTCATGGGTTATTTTACACCATGGAAGGCATCACATATTTGGGAACCAATCCTTTGACCACTTTCTATTGATCACTTCGAGAAATTCTGATGCTTGCTTAATTCCTTGGATATCTTGAATCCTATGACTATGCTTTACTCAATATCTTTTGGACTAGGCACTTCCTACACTATAAGTAGAGAAATCTCCAAATGTTTCCAATCAATTATCCTTTTTCTAAAGAGCCACTACTCCTTGTACTTACTTGTATGAATCTAATCAATAACCTCAAATCTTATCAAGCTCCTATCGGGGTGGTACCAAAAATCCTTACATTCTTTGCTCCTTTCCAAACCCTAGAAAACTAAGAATATTAAAAGCTCAAATAAAGCCATCATTCTATTTGTTTCTTTACTAGAAACAAGTGAAAGTTCTATGAAATTTATGCTTGGTTAAGGGTGTTACATGAGCTAAAAAGGAACGAATAATCCTATTATAGGTCAAATTATAGAAATTTGACTCTTTGTTAGCCATATTTCTCTTATTTTTTTCTCACTTCAATAGCTTATGGTGAACTTGATATGCTATTCAAATTAACTTAAATAGTATCTCCCAAGGACATTATAAATTGTCTATATTATGAAGTTTTTGGTGGAGCTATTGTTGGTATTTCTAAGAGGCTAGATCTTGAAACCAATGGTTTCCACTTTTCCTTATAAAATCCTAATAATCATATTGTTTTCTATACTTATGCATCTAATTCCTACAATAAGAGAACTTTGTTGGAAAGGTTTAGCTAACCTAAAACGTCCTTGTTATTGGTTGTTGATATTGATATGGTCGTCAATAGAAATCATAGAGACAAGCATAGAGGATCTATAGTTTAGGATTCCAAAAGATAATAATGATTTTTTGTGAGAAACATGCATTACCTTATTGACATAACTTCTAACATAATTTTTTATTATGCGTACATTTTTGTTTCTCTTGGTTTTCTTTATATGCATTAGCATGTACTTTTACATCAGCAAATCCTTGTGTTTGGCTACTTACTAGCGGGTTTGAAGTTACCTTTTTATGGATTGCCCTTATGACGACTTTGGTTGACCTCATTTTTGTCCTTATGTCTTAGAGCATCAGAGTATCAAGAGAGGAACTATGCATGTCATTATGAACTAATGTTTCGCTTAACATTCCCTTTTGAAAGCTAGGAAAAACCAAAATTAGAGATATACAGGACCTGTTGTTCCACTTTAAGAAGAACACAAGTGAATGAAAAGCAATACAAAGGGAAATGATAAAGAGGGAGATTGAGGGACCTGAAGAGGTACAGTATGTTGTCTCCAACTTCTACTGAGAGGTACTTGACTTAAAGAAATGATCGAGACTTTGCGAATACCTTGATGTTGGTAGGATTGTCCTCTACTTATTACAATTTAGGATAGGAAATGTGGAGAAAATTAATATATAAATATTTGAGCTTCTTAATTCATTTGTTGAAAAAAAAGGTGGCATAAATAGAACCAACCGTAAGACGTATATAGAAGTGGCCTATTATAATTTTTTTCTTTGGCACTCCAAACTCGGGAAAGGCATCGAACAGAAAGATACGGTAATTTTTCTTAGAAGGAACAAAACTATCACTTACGAAATCGTAAAAAGCATGGACATGCCTCCGTCTATCATGAGCTGATTAGGAATTCAATTAGTGAGGGTCTTTTCAATGACCTTATATCAACTTTGAAGCATAGTTATTGGCCTCCACCTTTCTATTCTATTCTTGCAAGCTTTCTTTTTTATTAGCTTGATGACAACATTAATGTTCAATACAATAGAACCTTAACCGTTAAAATAAAAAGAAGAGGAAAAAAATGAAATGGAAAGTGAGAAAATAAAAAGGAAGCATAGAAAGAAAAAGGATAAATCCAAAATAGAAATGAACGTTGGAATTCTCCTAAAATTACAAAGCACTAGAAAGAAAAAGGATCCAAAGCTGTCCATGCGTATATGCATACGCGCAAATCTCGAAAATGCTTTGAAATTTGAAAAGATGATTTTTTGAAGCCTCATGTTTCCAAAGATTGGTTGACCAAAGCAATTTCCAAAGATTTTTCTTTTCAGCTACTTTTTGTTCCTCCTTTATATTTTTCTTTCGTACCTTTTCTCTAGTGATAGAGACATAGATTCCATCTCTCTAGCATCTCCCCTCCACTCAATTTTTACGTAGAAAGGAGAGAGGAAGGGTGAGAATGAGACAAAGATTAGTCTATCTCTCATCCGTCCTCTCAAATGTAGAGGGGTACACAAGATATATTTATGATGGCATAGTTGGATGCCTTGGATAGTATAGAAATAGTATAGAACACATTTCGATATAGGCCAATGGTCAAGTATGGCTTTCTACAAATCACTAGACAGGGTAGTAGAGTGTGGGTGGCCATCACACAAATATTTTACATATGTAATTTATATTAGCTCAAATAGTTGAAAAATCGCACACTTTCTAAATTAGATAGTGAATATTAAAAGGATTTACGTTGAATTATCATTGCTCCGAATTCCATAGCTGAGGACCCTAACAACTCCCTTTCCTTATAATATCTTCATCATCTATAAACCATGAATCCTCATATTCAAGCTTCAAGCATCATGTAGTTTGGCATTCCCATGAACAAGGTAATTCACAATTGCCTTGTCCTCAAAATGAGGTCCTTTCAAGCATGCAACATAGTACATCCATGAATGATGGATATTAAACATATGCTAACATAATGTTCTTTGTGTAACTAGGAGCTTTAAACCGAAAGGCATGAATTACATCTAAAGAATCAAAGGAGCGTCAAGATTTTTCTATGAGACAAAGGAATGAGGATTCACCTTACCCTCCCAAATTAGAAAACTAACAGGATGGTTAAAAGCTCAAAGAAAGCCATCATACTATTTGTTTCTTTACTAAAACCAAGTCAAAATTCTAGGAAAATTATAGATATATGAATAAGGGTGTTACATGAAATATAAGGGAATGAATAATCCTGTTATATGGCAACTTATAAAAAACTGATTCTTGATTAGTTTTATTTCCCTTAATTTTTTCTCGCATCAACAGCTTACGGTGAACTTGATATGTTGTTCAAATCAACTTAGATAGTATCTCCCAAAGACATTATTAATTGTCTATATTATGAAGGTTGTGGTGGTGGTATTGTTGGTATTTATAATAGTTATATATGTTTATGTTTCTTGTACTCAATTCAGCTCTTCAAATTGTCGTATTCTTCAAGGATTTCCTCCGCTTTTGCACTTCAATAGCTCCATTTTAGAGGAGGAAACCATCCGCTTTTCGGCTACTATCATGGAGATCAATCATTCTCTATATCCACCCAGCGGCATGAGCCCCTATGTAATTTTTTTTTTCCTCTCTCTCTCTCTCTCTCTCTCTCTGTCTCTCTCTAATCACCCACAAAGGGTAACTAAGCATGGCCTCTCATATGAGTGCCACTTGGCACTTATGTAAGTGTCTGTCTCAATATATCTCTTAAGAGGTGGTTCGCACATCTTTCTCAAGTATATCCCATGTCACATTTCCTTCCCCTTAACTCCTTTTTCTGTCCTTAAGAACGGTATGGGAGGATTTATGGGAAATAGAGATCTGATAGAAGAAACACTCCCACTATATTCCCATGTACGAAAAGTACATGGTCATATCTCTATGTTGTTTCCCTGTATCCTTACCCTGAAGAATACTTTGGGCAAGGTAATCTTAAATTTGGAAACCATCTCTGAAGGGTGCTAACTAGCTCCCATGTGGCACTATCTTCTGAACTATCCTTCCACTTTACTAAACACTATGTATATGAGTGACTTCTTGCCTTTTTTTTCTTGAGTGTGTAGTATGCTCTCAAGCTAATGTGGAATAGATTGAAGAGAAGTAGGCTCTACTACCTCACTATGTGGAATGAGGTTGTGATATTCACCTAGCCTTTTCTTAAGCTGGATAACATGGAATACTTGATGTATCTACTATTCTCTAGTAGTTGGAGTTGGTAAGAACCAAGCATTCAATCCATCTAGCAGAGGACATAAATCAAGAGGAATCCACAAAATTTGAGGAAGCCAGGAGGAAATTAGAATCGAAGCATGCAATGGAAGAGGAAATTGAAGCACTAGAGGAAAACAACACTTGAGAATTGGTTCCCAAGACTTCACCGATGAAAGTAATAGGTTCAAGATGGATTTACAAATTAAAGAAGAATTCTAATGGTTTCATTAACATGTATAAGCAAGAAGTTTGGCAAAACTCTTTGCACAAACTCAAGCAATTGATTATGAAGAAATTTTCTCTCCTATGGCAAAGATGCCTACAATCAAAGTTCTACTTAGTATTGCTTCTTCCAAGAATTGGAAGATACTCCAATTGGATGTACAAAATGCATTTCTTAATGGTTGGATAATAGAAGAAGTGTATATGGCACAACCACCTACTTTTTAGAATCAATTACATCCTACGTATGTGTGTAAGCTTAATAAAGCTCTATATGGACTCAAACAAGCTCTAAGAGCTTGGAATCACAAACTTGTTTCATTTTTGTAGGACAAATGTTTTCAATCTAGCAAAGCAGATCCATCGCTCTTTATCAAAAAGAGTAATTCTGAAGTCATCTATTTATGTGTGTATTTTTTTGTTGTTAGTTTTCACACAACCATTACTTAACAACACGTAGAATTTGAAATTAAATGATTAAGCGAGTATGATGTTGACGTTAAGTATCTAGCTGGTAAGGAAAATAAGGTCATTGATGCATTGAGTCCAAGACCTTTATGTAATCTCCTTTCTGTGAAAAAGTCTGATTTTCTTAATCGAATTCAAGAAGAAGTGAAACATGACTCCTTTTATGCACCTATTTTGAATTTCTTGAATGCAAACAGCGGATCGATGTATTAGGACAAATTTCATTTGCAGAATGGATCCTTGGATTGTAACAATTGATTATGCATATTTTCTGAGTCTCCGTTAAACGTTAGAATAATTGCATGATTGTCATGATGCACCTTTCTCCACACATCCAGGTTATTCAAGGACCTATTTTAAAACAAAATATTCTTACTTTTGGCCGTGTATGAAGCGGGATATTAGAAAATATGTTATTGAATGTTTAAAGTGCCAATAGGTGAAAACTGAGTTTAAGAGAATGTGTGGAATGCTTCAACCTTTGGATGTTCCAAATCAGAAGTGGGAATCTATTTCTATGGACTTTATCACTAAATTACTGACGAACAGAAGTAAGCATGATACCATATTTGTTGTAGTCGATCAGCTTACAAGATGACACATTTCTTCCCTATGAAAAAGAGTGATACTACTTTGGATGTTGCAAGAATCTTTGTAAAAGAAATTTTTCGATTGCGTGGAATGCCTAAAAGCATATTTTATGAAAGAGACCCTAGATTTACATCAAACTTTTGGAGAGCAACATTTGAATCGATTCGAACACCCCGTATGAGTACAGCTTTCCATCCACAAACTCATGGGCAAATTGAGAGGGTTAATCCGGTTATTGAAGATGTGTTGCATATGTATGTAAATTAATAGCAGGATAATTGGAGTGAATATCTACCGTTGGTTGAGTTTGCATACAATAGTGCATGGCATACATCTATAAAAATGACTCTATTCGAAGCTATGTATGGTTATAATTGTTTGACTCCATTGATGTATCAAGACAAATTTCATTTGTAGGATGGATTTTTGTATTGTAACAATCGATTATGCATATCTTTTGAGTCTCCGTTAAAATTTAGAATATTGCATGATTGTCATGATACACCTTTCTCTACACATCCAAGTTATTCAAGGACCTATGTTAAAACAAAGTGTTCTTACTTTTGGCCATGTCTGAACCGAGATATTAGAAAAAATATGTTAGTGGATATTTAAAGTGCCAACAAGTGAAAACTGAGTTTAAGAGAATGCCTAGAATGCTTCAACCTTTGGATGTTCCAAATCAGAAGTGGGAGTCTATTTCTATGGACTTTATCACTAAATTACCTACCTATGACCAAAACTAAGCATGAAACCATATTATTTGTAGACAATCGGCTTACCAAGATGGCACATTTCTTCCCTATGAAAAAGAGTGATACTGCTTTGAATGTTGCAAGAGTCTTTGTAAAAGAAATTTTTCGATTGCAAGGAATGCCTAAAAGCATAGTTTTTGGTAGAGATTGTAGATTTACATCAAACCTCTAGCGAGCAACATTTGAATCGATTGGAACTCAACTTCGTATGAGCACAAGTTTCCATCCACAATCTAACGAGGAAATTGAGATCGTCAATCGGGTAGTTGAAGATATGTTACATATGTATGTAAATGAAAAGAAGGATAATTCTAGTGAATATTTACCCTTGGTTGAGTTTGCATACAATAGTGCATGGCATGCGTCTACAAAAATGACTCCTTTTGAAGCTATGTACGGTTATAACTGTTTGACTCCACCTTTGTTTTCAGGTTTTCCAAATGAAGTAGAAGTGTACAAAGAAATGCTTGATAAGATGGATGAAGAACTTGGAAAAATTAAGAAATACATAAAAGAATCTCATAAAAGACAAAATAAATTCTACGATTTAAAGAGAAGACCACTTGAATCTCAAATTGATGATATGGTATTCCTTAAAGTTAATCCTCAACAATCTAATTTGTTGCTAGGGAAGGATCATAGACTTTCTCCTTGATACATAGGTCCTTTTAAAGTTTTGAAAAAGATTGGATCTCTTCCTTATTTGTTGGAATTACTTAAAGTTTTGCATCTTGTATTTCATGTTAGCTTACTTAAAAGATATGTACCTAATGTTGCTCATGTTTTGCAAGACAATTGTAAGCTGAAAGATGATGGCTCTTTTGAGCTTCAACCTAAAATAATTTTAGATAGGAAGGAAAGATTGCTTAGAAATAGATCTATCATAGAAATTTTGGTAAAATGGCACTCATACCAGTAGAAGATTTGATTTGGGTGAACATAGAAGATTTTCTAACACATTATCCTTCTTTCCAGTTCTAAGGAAAGAGTTCCTTAAAGGGGGAAGAATTGTAGTATCCTCTTTTCTAGTGAAATAATTCATTTTGAACTTTCTAAATTTCATTGTGGGGATAATGCTTAGAATCAATAATTAAGTTATTTTATGCATGTAGAAAAAAATTACAATCTTACAGCCTCCTGACTGGGATCGCTCGTTTCATGTATTTGTTGATGCTTCAGATATAGCAATTGGGAGCGTTCTAATGCAACAAACAGATAAGTGGTTCAGGCATGTTTACTATGCAAGTCGAAGGCTTGCCCCTGCTGAAAAGAATTACTCTGTACCTGAAAGAGAATGGCTGGGTTTAGTATACTCTGTCAAGAAATTTAGGCATTATTTACTTGGCCGCAAATTTACTTTTCATGTAGATCATGCTACACTTGTCTATCTGGTTCGGCAACAGCATTTAGGTGGTCGATTAGTGCGATGGGTTCTGTTCTTACAAGAATTTGATTACAAAGTGATTCATCGGCCAGGCAATTCACATGCCTTAGCAGATTTCCTCTCTCGTTTAGATTCCGGTAAAGCACCAGTCGGTGTTGATGACACCACACCAGCGATTTACAGCACTGAACCAACTAATGATGAAATTGCAGATCCTCCTGCGACAACTAATTACTATGATCAGTTGTTAACTTTTTTGACTGATGGATGCCTTCCTTCTACAACATCTCCTGCAATGCGTAGGAAGATTGCAGTATACAGTCGCAAATTTTGATTGATTGCTGGGGAGTTATACTATATGGATTACACAGGAGTTTTACTTCGTTGTATTCCACCACATGAAGTTAACTCAGTCATTATGTTGGCTCATTCAATTCCATCCGGAGGGCATTTTGCTGCAGATTTAACACACCGAAAAATTATGCAAAGTGGGCTTTGGTGGCCTACTATGTACAGGGATGTATTGCAGTTTGTCAAAAAATGTGATAATTGTCAGAGGTCTGGACAGCCCTTACAACGTCATTTTTTCCCTCTACAACCTATCTTGCCATTGAAGCCTTTTCAGAAGTGGGATCTAGATTTCATTGGACCTATTACACCTCCGGCAATCCTCAGTAATAATGGTTATATTCTGACCTGTACAGACTATGCAACCAGATGGGTAGAAGCTTGGGCTTTAAGCTCTGCCACAGCTGTTTCGGTGGCAAAATGCCTAATGAAAGATGTCTTTCCGCGTTTTGGATTACCTCTAGAGCTTGTTACAGATCAAGGCACTCATTTTGTCAACAATTTAATGAAAGTACTTACACATTCTTTTCAGATCACGCATAAATTCAGTTCACCATATTATCCTCGTGCAAATGGTTTGGCTGAGAGTACGAACAAGACCCTGTTGAATATGCTTCAAAAACTCATTCTAGAAGCACCGGAAAGATGGGACCAACTGTTACCTACAGTCCTATGGGCATACCAAACTACCTACAAGGTAGCAACAAGACTAACACCTTTCAAACTAGCTTATGGATTGGAAGCCATAGCACCAATGGAGATTGTTGTGCCAAGTCTACGCGTAGCTCTCACTCAGAAATTGATACTAGAGGATTCTTTATCATTTCGGCTAGATACACTCAGAGGACTGGATGAGCATCGATGGCACAGTTTTCTGACTATTCAGGAAGTACAGATAAGACAAGCTCAAACACATGATCGATATCTAAAGACTCTAGTTTTTACGGTGGGACAACTTGTACTCTTCTACAATGCCAAGTCGAATCGCTCTGCTGGCAAATTCAATTTACGATGGTTTGGTCCCTACCGGATTTCTGAAAAGGTGGGCCCAACCACTTTTTGGTTGATTACTTTGACCGGAATTCCTCTTCCAAAGGTGATAAATGGATCAAAGCTGCGGCCGTATCAACAAGCATCCGATCCACACTGAACGTTCTGCAGATTTGCCGCACATTTTTGCGTTTCCTTTTCTTTTCTTTTATTTTCTTTTAATTTTTCGTGCTTAATAAAATAATACCTAATTATGTCAACAGCCGCCCTGTCCTTTCCAGCTGCTCATACATGCACACCGAAGTTAAGAAGCTATCAAAATATCCGCATTTTGATACCTAATTATGTCAACAGCCGCCCTGTCCTTTCCAGTTGCTCATACATGCACACCGAAGTTAAGAAGCTATCATCTCAACGTTGCACGATGATTAGTGATTTTGATCGCTCTCCACTGCAGCGCATCTACTTGACCTTCCCCGTTTCGTCGAATATCGCTATTGTGTTTGCGTGATTTGTGTGATTGTGTAAACCCTGTGTTTTGTTTCTTGTGCTTGCGTTTACTGTGTGCGCCATGGAAGCTCTAACAAAATATGCCGCTTTCCGTGATGGACTCCCTTCCGAGGTACGATAGTTCCTGCGCATCCGTGGGTTATCCAATTTCCATTACATATGTGATATATTTTGGAGTCGTCATGGTCATGGGCTCCCCAAGGTGTACATGGAGATCCCATCTGATCCCATGTCAAGATCCCATCTGATCCAATGAGTGTATGCATATGCATCTGTGTACGCATATGCATATGTGTATGCATATGCATATGTCTACACTAGTGCATGGCATGCGTCTACAAAAATGACTCCTTTTGAAGCTATGTACGGTTATAACTGTTTGACTCCACCTTTGTTTTCAGGTTTTCCAAATGAAGTAGAAGTGTACAAAGAAATGCTTGATAAGATGGATGAAGAACTTGGAAAAATTAAGAAATACATAAAAGAATCTCATAAAAGACAAAATAAATTCTACGATTTAAAGAGAAGACCACTTGAATCTCAAATTGATGATATGGTATTCCTTAAAGTTAATCCTCAACAATCTAATTTGTTGCTAGGGAAGGATCATAGACTTTCTCCTTGATACATAGGTCCTTTTAAAGTTTTGAAAAAGATTGGATCTCGTCCTTATTTGTTGGAATTACTTAAAGTTTTGCATCTTGTATTTCATGTTAGCTTACTTAAAAGATATGTACCTAATGTTGCTCATGTTTTGCAAGACAATTGTAAGCTGAAAGATGATGGCTCTTTTGAGCTTCAACCTAAAATAATTTTAGATAGGAAGGAAAGATTGCTTAGAAATAGATCTATCATAGAAATTTTGGTAAAATGGCACTCATACCAGTAGAAGATTTGATTTGGGTGAACATAGAAGATTTTCTAACACATTATCCTTCTTTCCAGTTCTAAGGAAAGAGTTCCTTAAAGGGGGAAGAATTGTAGTATCCTCTTTTCTAGTGAAATAATTCATTTTGAACTTTCTAAATTTCATTGTGGGGATAATGCTTAGAATCAATAATTAAGTTATTTTATGCATGTAGAAAAAAATTTGGGATTAAAAGTTGCATATTCTATCTCTAGACATTATTTGCATCATGTGTTCTAGTTGAAATTTAAAGGTGAAGATGAAAGATTTAAGAAAAACTCTATACGAGAGAAAGGTAGAGCAAGTATAAGAGAATAAAAGTGTCTATGTGAAATTTTTGTGAATCATGTTTTAAGTACCTCGTTTAGGGCTCTACATTTAGCTCATTGTAAGAAAATGCCTTGATTTTACTCTCTCTCTAGAGCATATCATTTGAGTCTCCATTAAAATTTAGAATATTGCATAATTGTCATGATGCACCTTTCTCTGCACATCCAGGTTATTCAAGGACCTACGTTAAACCCAAGTATTCTTACTTTTGGCCATGTATGAAGCGGGATATTAGAAAATATGTTAGTGAATGTTTAAAGTGCCAACAGCTGAAAACAGAGTTTAAGAGAATGCATGGAATGCTTCAACCTTTGGTATGCCAAATCAAAAGTGGGAGTCTATTTCTATGGACTTTATCACTAAATTACCTATGAACAAAAGTAAGCATGATACCATATTTGTTGTAGTCGGTTGGCTTACAAAGATGGCACATTTCTTCCCTATGAAAACGACTTATACTACTTTGAATGTTGCAAGAATCTTTATAAAAGACATTTTTCAATTGAATGGAATGCCTAAAAGCATAATTTCTAATAGAGACTCTAGATTTACATCAAACTTCTGGAGAGCAACATTTGAATCGATTGGAACTCAACTTCATATGAGTACAGCTTTCCATCCACAAATGAGTACAGCTTTCCATCCACAAACTAATGGGGAAACTAAGAGGGTTAATCAGGTAGTTGAAGATATGTTGCATATGTATGTGAATGAAAAGCAGGATAATTAGAGTGAATATCTAGCCTTGGTTGAGTTTGCATACAATAGTGCATGGTGTCCATCTATAAAAATGACTCTGTTTGAAGCTATGTACGGTTATAATTGTTTGACTCCACCTTCATTTTCGGGTTTTCCAAATAAAGTAGAAGTGTCCAAAGAAATGCTTGATAAAATGGATGAAGAACTTGGAAAAATTAAGAAACACATGAAACAAGGTCAGAAAAGACAAAAGAAATTCTAAGATTTAAAGAGAAGACCACTTGAATTTCAAATTTATGATATGGTATTCCTTAAAGTTAATCTTCACGGATCTAACTTGATGCTAGGGATGGATCATAGACTTTCTCCTCAATAGGCAGGTCCTTTTAAAGTTTTGAAAAAGATTGGATCTCTTGCTTATTTGCTCGAACTACCTAAACATTTAAATGTGCATCCTATATTTCATGTTAGCTTACTTGAAAGGTATGTACCTAATGTTGCTCATGTTTTGTTGAACGATTGTAAGCTGAAAGATGGTGGCTCTTTTGAGCTTCAACCTAAAATAATTTTAGATAGGAAGCAAAGATTGCTTAGCAATAGATCTATCGTATAAATTTTGGTGAAATGGCACTCATACCCAGTAGATGATTCAACATGGGTGAACTTAGATGATTTCCTAACACATTATTCTTCTTTCCAGCTTTGAGGACAGAGTTCCTTTAAGGGGGGAAGAATTTTAATAGGCCTCTTTTCTAGTGAAATAATTCATTTTGAACTTTCTGAATTTCGTTGTGGGTACAATGCTTAGAATGAATAATTAGGTCATTTTATGCATGTAGGAAAGATGTTGGGAGTACAAGTCTCATATTCTCTCTCTAGACATTATTCGCATCATGTTTTCTAGTTGAAATTTGAAGGTGAAGATGAAAGATTTAAGAAAAACTACATACGCAAGAAAGGTAGAGCAAGTACAAGAGAATAAAAGTGTCTATGAATCATGTTTTATTTACCTCATTCAGGGCTCTACACTTAGTTCATTGTAAGTAAATGCCTTGATCTTACTCTCTCTTGAAACTTGTAAGGCTCAAAAGTGGCATTTTGAGGTGGATTTGGACCTAGGTCATCTCTAACACTATTGTACAGATCGAAAAATTGAATAAAAGTGTCTCTCACAAGCCCAAGTAATTCCTCACCGTTTTTGAGTTACACGGGTTTGAAAAGTGTTGTTTTTCAACACTAAAAAAAAAGAGAGGACCTTTCTAATTTTGTTCAAATCTGTGATTCTCATGCTGAGGTGTCACCATGTCTAATTATGGATATTTTTGGAGATGAATTTTCGGTGTTTTTCTCCTACTTTTGACACGTATGCAAAAGAAAGCACACTATGATCACATGGCTTTTTGTGAAAGTTTTGAAGAAACTTGATTTTTTTATAAATTTGGTGGATAGCATACTTCTTTGGGTGGCGATCAATCTCTGCTATTGGGAGACCTCCACATCAACAAAGAGGACACACAAAAATCAGGGAATTACCTTGTGATTGAGAGTGAGAGTGAGAGTGTGATTGAGGGTGTAAGTGTGAATGAGATTGTGATAGCTCGGGGGTGGTCGAGGGGTGGAGGCTTCCGTAAGAAGCTATTTTAGAATGCTATTTTAACCATTGATTCTTGTCTATGATATCAGAATTCCTATTTCTCTAAGTCATATCTTTTCTACTCCTCCGCATCAGAGTTTCTCTTGTCTTATGCAATCTTTGCATTTTTTTCTCTCCTCTGTTATTCTTGAGGGATCAAAAGATTGTGATTTGGGAATAGATTGTGATTGAGGAAATGCTAAAAGTGGTATCAGAGTAGAATTGATTCTCAAGAATGATGGAAGCTTTGACGTAGAAGGTGCGTGAGCAAGAGGAGCTTATTCAGAAGCTTTTTGGAGAATAATGCAAAGAACAAGGTGGAAAGCAACCAGAAGGTGCAACAAATTTATTCGCGGAACTGAATGTTGAAGTGGATGAAGGTGCGAGAACATCTAGTGTGCCTCGAGGAAAACAAAAACGCAATTTGGAAGATATGCAACTAGGTGAGTTTGTCCTTAACCAAGTCTTCAAGAAGGAAAAGTTGAGTGATTTTGATGGTGAGAAGAAGAGTGGCGAAGATCTTGAGGCATGGATTGAAGAGTTGGAAGATTTCTTTGATCTTCGACAATTTAGTGAGAAGTCCAAGGCAAAAGGTTGGATCTTGCACCTGTGTGGTATCGCGAAGCTATGTTGAAAGTCCTATATGCAGACTCAGACACATTCTGGTCTCGTTTTATGGAAGGATTTTAGAGAACAAGCTGAAAAACAATATTGTTCTCCACACTACCATATGGAGAGGAAGATGGATTTCTATAATTTTTGACAAGATGAAAGTGGCAAGCATAGATTGTCTGTTGATGAGTACAAAGAGAAGTTCCTACATCTTCATAAATATGCATTGGAGGTTAGTGGTGACTCTTTGAAGATCAAATTTATTCAAGGGCTTTGTGAGGAACTTCATTATCAAGTCAAGAGATCAGGATGCATCAACTTTCTCGTTGTTATTGCGATGGTCGAGAATTTTGAGAAGATGGAGATGTTGAATTTGCAGAAGATGAATAGAAGCAGATTCATTGTGATGGTACAAAGGCCACAAAGGCCTGTTGCAATGAACATGAACAATTCAAGGAAGACTCCATCTCCTAATAACCAAGGTAAGAATCCTGCACAGGTGAAAAATCAAAGGAGGCATCAATGAATCCAATGGCAATAAGACCTTGATTTTATTGAGAGGGCAAAAAGACTTGGTCTATGTTTTCATTGTAGGGAGCAAGGGCATCGGACATATCAATGCCCGAATAAGGAAGTCTTTCGGCCCGCACACTCGAAGGAAATAAACATCATCGAGGAAGGAACAACAATTGAGAGAGCAGATGATGGAGGTAAGTGCCCTAACTCTACTTCACCTTGCATGGTGGTTAATTCTTTCCCAAAGGCTTCTGTAATTATGATTTTGGGTATGCTTTCTATGCATAATTTGATTGATTCAAGTAGTAAAAATTGTTTTCTATCTTTCAAATTGGTACAGAATTTGGGGATACCTCTAAATATGCAGATAACCAGACTTGTAGAGATGCCCAATGGATGACTTTACTATATGAAAGGATACATTGAAAACCTTGCATTTACTTTTTTTTATAGGTCTTTTTCTAGAAGTTTTCAGGTGATTGAGATGAAACAGAGTGATGCAATCATAGGCATGGACTGGTTAGTGTAGAATTCTGCAACAAGTGATTGGGAACAAACAACAATCCCTTTAAGGCTAGATGGTGAATCTATCCACATTCTAGGTGATGCATATAATCCTAAACCTATTCTTATTTTTGCTATGCAGATAATTAGAGGTATGTGTGATGGTTGTAAAACATTTGTAGTGTATGTGAACAATTTGCACGAGGAAGATAATGATGAAAGTATTACAAATGATGTAGAAAATCTTTTGAAAGAATATGACGATGTATTTCCATAGGACTTGCCTAGTATACCTCCACCTAGGCGGATTGACCATGCTATTGACATATATCAGGGGAGTGAGCCATATTCTAGAGCACCCTATAGATTTAACATTGATGAATTAAAGGAGCTTAAGATTCAATTAGAGGATCTTTTGAAGAAAGGCTTGATAAGACCCAGTGTCTCACCTGTTGATATATTTAGGTAGTGATGTGTGTGAACACTCTAGGACCGCCGGGGCACTTTTTTCCCTCTTTAGGAGGTTTTTTTTTTCCCGGCTTGTATATACGCCTATTGCCCTAATGGGCTACTTATCTTTGTACATTCTCTAGTAATACATTCAGTATTGTGTGTTTGTGCTCCAAGCTTCTTCTTCTTCCTTGTGTTGTTCGCGTGCTTCCGCAGACGTCTATCTCCAACAATTGGTATCAGAGCAGGTCGTCGCTTCTTCTAGGGCGCCGTCGACACTCCTTCGTTTGCAATCTCAGATTCGCACGAAATTTGGCGATCTGAGCTCGTTTCGGCCTCCGAACGCACTATCGCAGTGCTTGTGCAGGCTATTTTGTCCTTTTGTGCCAAAGGTATATACCAGTTTCTGTTCGCCAGTTTAAGCGTCTCGAAGTCTGCTACAGGTCTAGTAGAACTCGTTTGGGTAGTTCCGTTCAACTTTTTGAGATACAGTCAATTTTCTGCATCAAGGTATGTTAGTCACCGGCCATGGCTGAAAGCAGTGATGTATTACATATGTTGGCTGTTGAGGATAAGTTGGATGGTACCAACTACCCATTATGGGCTTATATGATGCGACATGTACTGGTTGCAAAAGGATTCTGGAACATTGTGCAGGGTGTTGAAAGACGTCCTGTTACACCTGTAACGACAGGTACTGCAAATACAGGTGTTGGAGCTGATGAAGATGGTGTCGAAGATGATATTCCGCAGATTCCTGTTTGTGCTGCTGTTTCTATTGCACCTACTGCAGAGTAGATTCGTTGGGATGGCAGAGATGCCCAGGCACATGCATTGATATCTTTGTCTGTCAAACGTGCCATTATTCCTCACATTCGCTCTTGCAGAATAGCAAAGGATGCTTGGGATACACTTACCACTTTGTACCAGGCTAGGAATGAGGCTCTTGTTGCTTACCTCTGAAAACAGTTGGAGAGTGAGCACATGAATGAAGGTGATTCTATGGACAGTTTTCTTACAAAGATCAAAGACCTAAAGGAACAATTGATTTCTGCTGATGAGGTTATACCAGATAGCTCACTTGTGCAGACCGTTCTGAATGGTCTTCCTGATTCATATCAGAGTTTTGCCTCTACTCTTCGGTTGATGATGAAAGGCAATCCAAATGCCTTGTCATTTGAGGAATTAGTCTACAGAAATCTGAAATGGTGTCCTCTTTGCCCAAACTTGAGGCACCTGGAAAACATGTTTGTGAAGGCTGTATTTTGGGCAAAATGCAGCGTTCTTCCTTTCCAAAAGATGGTTCAGTTTGGGCTACGCAGAAATTGCACCTTGTACATAGTGATGTCTGTGGTCCTATTCAGACACCCTCTTTTGGAAATTACCTTTACTTCGTGAATTTCATTGATGATTTTTCCAGGCATGCATGGGTATATCCACTCAAAGCAAAGTCCGAAGTGTTCATGTGCTTCAAATAGTTTTTGGTTTTGGCTGAAAATCTGTCAGCATGTAAAATGGGCACCCTCCGTTCTGATCGAGGGGGGGAATATATGTCTTCAGATTTTAATGCATTTCTGGCTGAACGTGGGATAAAACACCAGTGTATAGTGCCGTATACACCTCAACAGAATGGAGTTGCTGAACGAAAGAACAGGTCACTCATGGAGATGGCGAGGTGCATGGTCAAAAGTCAAGCTTTACCACATAGTTTCTGGCTTGAGGCTGTCATGTGTGCAGCATATGTACTGAACAGGTGTCCCACTAAAGCGTTGCAGTCTATCACTCCATATGAGGCTTGGCATGACCGCAAGCCATCTGTTGCTCATGTGCGTGTTTTTGGTTGTTTGGCATATGCATTAGTGCCTGAACAACATCGCAGAAAATTAGATGATAAGGCAGTAAAATGTATTTTTGTTGGGTACAGTTCTGAAAGTAAAGGCTATTTTCTGTATCATCCACAGACTAAACGCATTCTTGTTAGCCGTGATGTTGTCTTTGTGGAAGATGCTATTCAGCCATTGCTTTCATGTACAAGGAGACATCTGTTAGCTCCAAAGACATGTATGATACTTTGATGCCTCTTTTTATAGGTGGACAGGCTAGTGCTGGTCCTAATGAGGCAACTTCTCACCCTTTGCAGGTTTCATATGATGATGCAGATCATTCCATTTCTGTTGCAGATTTACATGATGTACTTGTTGATGAGAGAGCTGATATTGAGCAGGCAAAAACTATGCCAAAATGGCTGGTGCAGACTTTGCGTGACAGCAAATTAGATGCACCTTTGTCATATCGTACTCGTTCAGGCTCTCATAGTGCCTCCTTTGCATCAGATTGCTATGCTATGGCTGCATCTAGTCTCTGTGATGAGAATGAGCCTGTTTCTTTTGATGAAGCACAAAATTCAGAAAATTGGATGGCTGCTATGCAATCTGAATATGATGCTATAATGAAGAATGGTACATGGTCTTTATGTGACTTGCCTCCTGGCAAGAAGGCGATTGGCACTAAGTGGGTATACAAGCTAAAGCGTAAACCTGATGGTACAGTTGACAGGTATAAGGTGAGGCTTGTTGCAAAGGGTTATGCACAGGAAAGAGGCATTGATTTTGATGAGACCTTTGCACCTACCTGCCGTATGACTACTGTTCGGAGCATTTGTGCACTTGCAGCCCATCATGGTTGGAATGTACATCAGTTGGACATTAAAACAGCATTTCTGAATGGTGACTTGCATGAAGAAGTGTATCTTTTTCAGCCCCGTCGATTTGTGCAGAAAGGGCATGAAAACCAGGTTTGCAGGTTAAAGAAGGCATTATATGGTTTAAAGCAAGCACCACATGCTTGGTATGAGAAGATACATGCCTATCTGATTGCACATGGTTTTGAGAACAGTCCAACTGAAAGCACCTTATATGTTAAACGTGCTAATGATGTGCTTCTGATCATTGTTGTCTATGTTGATGACATGTTGCTCACTGGTCCTATTGAGACACATATTGCTGATTTTAAGGCTGATTTGCATGCCTCATTTGAGATGTCTGATTTGGGGCATTTGCATCACTATTTGGGCATTCAGTTTATGCAAGTTGATGGTGGAATGGCTTTGTGTCAAACGAAATATATTGACACATTATTGCAGCGTTTTGGCCTTGAAGACTGTAAGCCTATTGCCACTCCTATGGAGACAGGTTTACGATTGAGTCTTCATGATGTTGGAGATGCATTTGATGTTGTACTCTATCAGCAGGCTGTTGGATGCTTGATTTACTTATGCATTACTCGGCCAGATATTCAGTTTGCTGTCTCACAGATGAGCAGGTTTATGCATTGCCCAGGAGTCACGCATTGGAAAGCGGTTAAGCGCATCTTTCGCTACTTGAGTGGTACTCAGCTACTTGGGTTGTTTTATCCCAAGGGGGGATCACTACCGCCAGATTTGCATGCTTTTTCTAACTCAGATTGGGCTGGTTGCTATGACACTCGTGTGTCCACCAGTGGTTTTTGCTTCATGCTTGGTAGCTCATGTATATCTTGGTTGAGCAAGAAGCAGCCTACTGTGGCCACTTCCAGTTGTGAGGCTGAGTATAGGGCAGCTTTCACAGCGACTGTTGAGTGTGTGTGGCTCAGACGCCTTATGGCTGATTTGGGTGTTGGCCAGTCTTCTGCCACCACCATCTTCACTAACAGTCAGAGCGCATTGGCAGTTGCGAGGAACCCTGTGTTCCATGCTCGCACTAAGCACATTGAGGTGCATTATCACTATGTCAGGGAGAGGTTCTCTGCTGGGGAGATCAGCTTGGCATATGTACCCACGCAGGAGAACATTGCAGACCTTTTCACGAAGGCTCTGCCTAGGGAGAAGTTTGAAGCTTTCCGCAAAGCTTTGGGCTTACTTCCTTTTGTGGAGTGATTTCCACATAGCTTGGCACTTCCTTATACATGAGTGCTAGCTCCTTGCTCACCGCATCACTCCCAGGGGGAATTTGTTGATATATTTAGGTAGTGATGTGTGTGAACACTCTAGGACCGCCGGGGCACTTTTTTCCCTCTTTAGGAGGTTTTTTTCCCCCGGCTTGTATATACGTCTATTTCCCTAATGGGCTACTTATCTTTGTACATTCTCTAGTAATACATTCAGTATTGGGTGTTTGTGCTCCAAGCTTCTTCTTCTTCCTTGTGTTGTTCGCGTGCTTCCGCAGACGTCTATCTCCAACATCACCTTGGGGTGCACCTGGATTATTTCATAAGAAGAAGCACGGCTCTTATAGATTATACATTTACTATAGGGGCTTGAATAAAAGAATAGTTAAAAACAAGTATGAAGAGCTGAAACATGACTCCTTCTATGCACCTATTTTGAGTTTTTTGAATGCGAGCATGGGATCAATGTATCAGGAAAAATTTCATTCACAAGATGGATCCTTGTATTGTAACAATCGATTATGCATATCTTCTGACTCTCCCTTAAAAGTTAGAATACTGCATGATTGTCATGATGCACCTTTCTATGCACATCCATGTTATTCAAGGACCTATGTTAAAACCAAGTATTCTTAATTTTGTCCATGTATGAAGCTGGATATAAGAAAATATGTTAGTGAATCTTTATAGTGCCAAGAGGTGAAAACTAAGTTTAACACTGCCTAGAATGCTTCATCCTTTGGATGTTCCAAATCAGAAGTGGGAGTCTATTTCTATGGACTTTATCACTAAATTACCTATGACCAGAAGTAAGCATGATACCATATTTATTGTAGTTGATTGTCTTACCAAGATGGCACATTTCCTCCCTATGAAAAAGACCGATACTTCTTTTAATCTTGGAAGAATCTTTGTAAAAGAAATTTTTCGATTGCATGTAATGCCTAAAAGCATAATTTCTGATAGAGACTCTAGATTTACATCAAACCATTGGAACTTAACTTTGTATGAGTATAGCTTTCCATCCATAAACTGATGGGGAAACCGAGAGGGTTAATCAGGTAGTTGAAGATATGTTGTGTATGTGTGTGAATGAAAAGTAGGATAATTGGAGTGAATATCTACCCTTGGTTGAGTTTGCATACAATAGTGCATGGCATGCATCTACAAAAATGACTTCGTTTGAAGCTATGTACGGTTATAATTGTTTGACTCCACCTTCATTTTTGGGTTTTCCAAATAAAGTAGAAGTTTCCAAAGAAATGCTATATAAGATGGATAAAGAACTTGGAAAATTTAAGAAACACATAAAAGAAACTCAGAAAAGACAAAAGAAGCTACAGGATTTAAAGAGAATACCACTTGAATTTCAAATTGATGATATGGTACTCCTTAAATTTAATCCTCACCGGTCTAACTTGTTGCTAGGGAAGGATCATAGGCTTTCTCCTCCATACACAGGTCCTTTTAAAGTTTTAAAAAAGATTGGATCTCTTGCTTCTATTGTGTGAATTACCTAAACATTTAAATGTGCATCCTGTATTTCATTTTAGCTTACTTAAAAGATATGTACCTAATGTTGCTCATGTTTTAGCTTACTTAAAAGATATGTACCTAATGTGCATCCTGTATTTCATTTTAGCTTACTTAAAAGATATGTACCTAATGTTGCTCATGAACGATGGAGTGGATGAAGGTGCACAAACATCTAGTGTGCCTCAATGAAAACAAAAACACAATTATGAATATAAGGAGCCTGGTGAGTTTGCCCTTGACCAAGTCCTCAAGAGGGCAAAGTTGAAAGATTTTGATGGTGAGAAGAAGAGTGGCAAAGATCTTGATGCATGGATTGAAGATCTAGAGGATTTCTTTGATCTTCGACAATTTAGTGAGGAATCCAAGGCAAAAGTTGTGATATTGCACATGTGTGGTATCGCGAAGCTATGGTGGAACTCCTATAGGTAGACTCGAACATGTTCTGGTCTAGTTTTATGGAAGGATTTTACAAAACAAGCTGAAAAATGCTATTGTTCTCCACACTACCATATGGAGAAGAAGATGGAGTTCTACAATTTTCGACAACATGAAAGTGGCAAGCATAGCTTGTCTATTGATAAGTACAAAGAGAAGTTCCTACATCTTCACAAAATATGCATTGGAGGTTATTAGTGATGCTTTGAGGAGAAAATTTATTGAAAGGCTTCGTGAGGAACTTCGTTATCAAGTCAATGGATCAGGATGCATCAATTTCCTCGATGTTGTTGCGATGGCCAAGAATTTTGAGAAGATGGAGAAGTTGAATTTGCAAAAGGGGAATACAAGCAGATTAATTGTGATGGGACATAGGCCACAGAGACCTGTCGCAATGAACATGAACAATTGAAGGAAGACACCATCCCCCTAATAACCAAGGTAAGAATCCTCCACAGGTGGAAAATCAAAGGTGTCAACCAATCCAATGGCAACAAGACCCTGATTTTATTGAGAGGGCAAAAAGACTTTGTCTATGTTTTCATTGCGAGGAACAAGGGCATCAGACATATGAGTGCCCGAATAAGGCAGTCTTTCGGCCCACACAATCGAAGGCAATAAACAACATCGAAGAAGGAACAATGATTGAGAAAGCAGATGATGGAGGTAAGTGCCCTAACTCTACTTTATGTTGCATGGTGGCTATATCTTTCCCAAAGGCTTCTGTAATTACGATTTTGGGTATGTTTTCTATGCATAAAATCATATTTATGATTGATTTAGGTAGTACACATTGTTTTCTATCTTTCAAATCGGTACAAAATTTGGGGATACCTCTAAATATGTAGATAACCAGATATGTAGAGATGGCCAATGGACGACTGCACTATACGAAAGGATACATTGAAAACCTTGCATTTAATTTTTCTCATAGGTCTTTTTCTGGAATTTTTCATGTGATTGAAATGAAACAGAGTGATGCAATCATATGCATGGACTGGTTAGTTCAGAATTCTACAACAATTGATTGTGAACAAAGAACAATCACTTTAAGGCTAGATGGTGAATCTATCCACATTCTAGGTGACGCATATAATCCTAAAACTATTCTTATTTCTCCTATCTAGATAATTAGAGACATAGTGATGGCTGAAAAACAATTGTAGTGTATGTGAACAATCTACATGAGGAAGATAATCATGAAAGTATTCCAAATTATGTAGAAAATCTTTTGAAAGAATATATCGATGTATTTCCAGAAGACTTGCCTGGTATACCTCCACCTAGCCAGATTGACCATGTCATTGACATGTATTCGGGGAGTGAACCATATTCTAGAGCACCGTATAGAATTAACATTGATGAATTAAAGGAGCTTAAGATTCAATTAGATGATCTTTTGAAGAAAAGCTTGATAAGACCAAGTATCTAACCTTGGGGTGCACTTGTATTATTTAAGAAGACGAAAGATGGCTTCTTATAGATTATGCATTGACTAGAGGGGGTTGAATTAAAAAAAATTAAAGATAAGTATCCACTCCCTCACATAGATGACTTATTAGGTAAATTAAGTTGAGCGACTCTATTCACTAAGATTGACTTAATATCTTGATATCACCAAATTAGGATCAAAAGAGAGAATTTTTGAACACGATATGGTCACTATGAGTTTACAATTTTACCTTTTGGATTACAAATGCTCCTGAAAAATTTATGTGCTTGATGAAGAATATTTTTCATGATCACCTAGACAAATTCATCTTAGTATTTCTTGATGGTATATTTGTATACTCTAAAGATGGTCCTGAGCATGCGGTACATCTCAAGAAAACTTTGCAAACTCTTAGAGAACACAAATTGTATGGAAAGAAGAGTAAGTGTTTCTTTGCTAAGGATAAACTTGTGTATCTAGAAAGAGTCATATCAAACGAACGAATCCATATAGATGAAGATAAAGTAAAAACAATAGTTCACTCGTCAATTCCTAAGATTGTAAGGGATGTTAGAAGTTTGCTGGGTTGGCGTAGTTTGAAAGAGCGCATATTAAGGATTTCTATAAGGTAGCTACTTCCCTCATAGAATTGAATAAAAAGAATGTAGGATTTGTAAGGAGTGATGTGTGTCAAAAATCATTTGAAACATTGCAACAGAAAGATGTTCAAAATTGTGTTTTGAAAAAACCAGAAATGGGAACTCATTTTGTTGTTGGATGTGATGCAAATGGTAGTCCAATGGGATGTGTTCTTTCACAAGATGGTAGGGTGGTTGCATATGAGTCTAGAAAATTAAGAAAACATGAAGTTAATTATCCTTCTCATGATCTAGAAATGCTTGTTGTTGTGCATGCACTTAAGCATTGGAGACATCTATTGTTAGGGGTTAAGTTTGAATTGAAAACAGATCATCAGAGTCTAAAATACATTTTCACACAATCATTATTTAACAATAGGCAGAAGCATTGGATTGAATTATTAAGCGAGTATGGTTTTGACATTAAGTTTGGCTAGTAAGGAAAATAAGCCATTGATGCATCGAATCAAAAGCCTTTATGTAATCTCCTTTCTGTAATAAATTCTGGTTTTCTCAATCAAATTCAAGAAGAACTGAAACATGACTCCTTTTATGCACCTATTTTGAATTTTTGAAATGCAAGTAGGGGGATTGATGTATCAGGACAAATTTCATTTGCACGATGGATCCTTGTATTGTAACAATCGAGTATGCATATCTTATGAGTCTCCGTTAAAAGTTAGAATATTACATGATTGTCATGATGCACCTTTCTCTACACATCTAGTTTATTCAAGGAATTATGTTAAAACAAAGTATTCTTAATTTTGGCCATGTATGAAGCGGGATATTAGAAAATATGTTAGTGAATGTTTAAAGTGCCAACAAGTGGAAATTGAGTTCAAAAGAATGCCTAGAATGCTTCAACCTTTGGATGTTCCAAATCAGAAGTGGGAGTCTATTTCTATGAATTTATCACTAAATTACCTATGACTAGAAGTAAGCATGATACCATATTTTATGTAGTCGATCAGCTTACAAAGATGGCACAGTTCGTCCCTATGAAAAAGGCTGATACTGCTTTGAATGTTGCAAGAATCTTTGTAAAAGATTGCATGGAATGCCTAAAAGCATAATTTCTGATAGAGACTCTAGATTTACATCAAACTTTTGCAGAGCAACATTTGAATCGATTGGAACTCAACTTTGGATGAGTACAGCTTTTCATCCACAAACTGATGGGCAAACCGAGAGGGTTGATCGGGTAGTTGAAGATATGTTGCATATGTATGTGAGTGAAAATCAAGATAATTGGAGTGAATATCTACCCTTGGTTGAGTTTACATACAATAGTGCATGGCATGCATCTATAAAAATGACTCCATTTTAAGCTATGTACGGTTATAATTGTTTGACTCCACCTTCGTTTTGGGGTCTTCTAAATAAACTAGAAGTGTCCAAAGAAATGCTTGATAAGATGGATGAAGAACTTGGAAAAGTTAAGAAACACATAAAAGAAGCTCAGAAAAGACAAAAGAAATTCTATGATTTGAAGAGAAGACAGCTTGAATTTCAAATTGATGATATGGTATTCCTTAAAGTTAATCCTCACCGATCTTACTTGTTGCTAGGGACGGATCATACACTTTCTTCTCGATAAGTTTTGAAAAAGATTGGATCTCTTGCTTATTTAGTGGAATTACCTAAACATTTAAATGTGCATCCTGTATTTTATGTTAGCTTACTTAAAAGACATGTACCTAATGTTGATCATGTTTTGCAAGACAATTGTAAGCTGAAAGATGATGGCTATTTTGAGATTCAACCTGAAATAATTTTAGATAGGAAGGAAAGATTGCTTAGAAATAGATCTATCGTAGAAATTTTGGTGAAATGGCACTCATACTGAGTAGAAGATTCGACTTGGGTGAGCTTAAATGAGTTTCTAAAACATAATCCTTATTTCCAACTCTAAGGATAGAGTTCCTTAAAGGGGGGAAGAATTGTAATAGGCCTCTTTTCTAGTGAAATAATTCATTTTGAACTTTCTAAAGTTCATTTTGGGATAATGCTTAGAATGAAAAATTAGGTCATTTTATGCATGCAGGAAAAAATTTGGGATTACAAGTTTCATATTCTCTCTTTAGACATTATTCACATCATGTTTCCTAGATGAAATTTGAAGGTGAAGATGAAAGATTTAAGAAGAAATTTGTATGAGAGAAAGGTAGAGCAAGTATAAGAGAATAAAAGTGTCTATGTGAAGGTACCTTGTTTAGGGCTCTACATTTAGTTCATTGTAAGAAAATGCCTTGATTTTATCTCTCTCTCTCTCTCTAGAATTTTGAAACTTGCAATGCTCAAAAGTGGCAGTTGGAGGCGGATTTGGACCTAGGTCATCTTTAACACTATTGTGCATATCAAAAAATTGAATAAAAGTGTCTCTCATAAGCTTAAGCCAATTCCTCCTCGTTTTTGAGTTACAGTTCTTTGAAAAGTGCCATTTACCAACACTTAAAAAGAGAGAGAAAGAGAGAGCTTCTCTAATTCTATTCGAATCCGTGATTCTCATGCTTATGTGTCACCATGTCTAATTATGGATATTTTTGGATATGTCTTTTTGGTGTTTTTCTCCTATTTGTGAGAGGTACGCAAAAGAAAGCTGTAATAAATTCTGATTTTCTCAATCAAATTCAAGAAGAACTGAAACATGACTCCTTTTATGCACCTATTTTGAATTTTTTGAATGGAAACAGGGGATCGATATATCAGCACAAGTTTCATTTGCAAGATGGATCATTCTATTGTAACAATTAATTAGGCATATCTTTTGAGTCTCTGTTAAAAGTTAGAATATTGCATGATTGTCATGATGCACCTTTCTCTACACATCCACGTTATTCAAGGACCTATGTTAAAACAAAGTATTCTTATTTTTTGCCATGTATGAAGCAGGATATTAGAAAATATGTTAGTGAATGTTTAAAGTGCCAACAGGTGAAAACAGAGTTTAAGAGAATGTCTAGAATGCTTCAACCTTTGGATGTTCCATATCAGAAGTGGGAGTCTATTTCTATGGACTTTATCACTAAGTTACATATGACCACAAGTAAGCATGATACCATATTTGTTGTAGTCAATCGGCTTACCAAGATGGCACATTTCTTCCCCATGAAAAAGACTCATACTGCATTCAATGTTGCAGGAATCTTTGTAAAACAAATTTTTTGATTGCATGGAATGCCTAAAAGCATAATTTCTGATGGAGACTCTGGATTTACATCAAACTTCTGGAGAGCAACATTTGAATTGATTGGAACTCAACTTGATATGAGTACAGCTTTCCATCCACAAACTGATGGGGAAACTGAGGGTTAGTTGGGTATTTGAAGATATGTTGCGTATGTATGTGAATGAAAATCAGGATAATTGGAGTGAGTATCTACCCTTGGTTGAGTTTGCATACAATAGTGCATGGCATGCATCTATAAAAATGACTCCTTTTGAAGCTATGTAGGATTATAATTGTTTGACTCCACCTTCGTTTTTGGGTTTTAAAGAAATGCTTGATAAGATGGATGAAGAATTTGGAAAAATTAAGAAACACATAAAAGAAGGTGAGAAAAGACAAAAGAAATTATACGATGTACAGAAAAGACCACTTGAATTTCAAATTGATGATATGGTATTCTTTAAAGTTAATCCTCACCGATCTAACTTGTTGCTAGGGAAGGATCATACACTTTCTCCTCGATATGCAGGTCCTTTTAAAGTTTTGAAAAAGATTGGATCTCTTGCTTATTTACTGGAATTACCTAAACATTTAAATAGGCATCCTGTATTTTATGTTAGCTTACTTAAAAGATATGTACCTAATGTTGCTCATGTTTTGCAAGACAATTGTAAGTTGAAAGATGATGGCTCTTTTGAGATTCAACCGGAAATAATTTTAGATAGGAAGAACAGATTGCTTAGAAATAGATCTATTGTAGAAATTTTTGTGAAATGGCACTCATACCCAGTAGAAGATTCGACTTCGTTGAACTTAGATGATTTTCTAATACATTATCCTTCTTTCCAACTCTGAGGACAGAGTTCCTTAAATGGGGGAAGAATTTTAATAGGCCTCTTTCTAGTGAAATAATTCATTTTGAACTTTTTTAATTTCATTATCGGAATAATATTTAGAATGAATAATTAGGTCATTTTATGCATGTAGGAAAAATTTTCGGATGGCAAGTTTCATATTCTCTCTCTAGAAATTATTCGCATCATGTTTTCTAGTTGAAATTTGAAGGTGAACATGAAAGATTTAAGAAAAACTATATATGAGAGAAAGGTAGAGCAAGTATAAGAGAATCAAAGTGTCTGTGTGAAATTTTTGTGAATCATGTTTTAGTACCTTGTTCAGGGATCTACATTTAGTTCATTGTAAGAAAATGCCTTGATTTTACTCTCTCTCTAGAATTTTAAAACTTGTAGGGCTCAAAAGTGGCATTTGGAGGTAGATTTGGACCTAGATCATCTCTAAGACTATTATGCAATTCAAAAAATTGAATAAAAGTGTCTCTCGCAAGCTTAAGCTAATTCCTCACCATTTTTGAGTTACAGGGCTTTGAAAAGTGTCGTTTTCCAACACTTCTTTTTCTAAGGAGGGCTTCTCTAATTCTATTTGAATCCGTGATTCTCATGCTTACGTGTCACCATGTCTGATTATGGATATTTTTGGATATGTTTTTTCAGTGTTTTTGTCCTATTTTTGACATGTAAGCAAAAGAAAGCACGGTTACATTCTCATGGATTTTTGCAAAAGTTTTGGAGAAACTTGATTTTTTTCTAAATTTGGTGGATTGCATACTTCTTTGGGTGGCTATCAAACTCTGCTATTGGGGGACCTCCACATCAACAAAGAGGATGCACAGAAATCAGAGAATTACCTTGTGATTGAGAGTGAGAGTGAGAGTGAGAGTGAGAGTGAGAGTGAAAGTGAGAGTGTGATTGAGAGTGCGAGTGTGATAACTCGGGGGTGGTCGAGAGGTGGAGGCTTCGTCAAGAAGCTATTTTCCAAAGCTATTGTAACCATTGATTCTCATCTATGATATCAGAATTCCTATTTCTCTGAGTCATACTCTTTTCTACTCTTCCGCATCAGATTTTCTCTTATCTTCATGCATACACACATGTAAACATATACACATACACTCATATACACATGCATACACACACATATACATACACACACATACACATGCATATACATACATACATACATATATACTTACGTACACACACACATGCATACACACATATACATACACACATGTATATATATACACACACACATACACTCACATACACAAATATACATATACATATACATGTATACACACACTTACACATAGACACACATAAACATACACACACATACACATACACACACATAGACACACACACAGACATATACTCACATGCATACATACACATAGATGCATATGCATATATACATACACACACATACAATCACAAACACACACACATACACATGCATATACATACACACACTCATACATACACATACACATACACACACATGTACATACACACACATAGACACACATGCATATGCATACATACACACACGCATACACACATATGCATACACACACATACACACACACACACATAAACTCATTTACACACATATACATACACATGCATACACACACATACACATACACACACATGCATATGCATAGTAGCATACATACATACACATGCATACTCATATATGCATACACACACACATACACATACACATACATGTACACATACACATACACATACACATACATGTACACATACACATACACATAGACACACATATACATACACACACATAGAGACACATGTACACATACACACACATACATACACACATACACACATGCATACACATTTACACTCACACATGCAATCACATACACACATATACATACACATGCATACACACATATACACATATACATACAAGCACATACACACACATACACATATACACATACACACACACATGTACATACACACACATAGGCACCCACACACATACACTCACATGTATACATACTCATACATGCTTACACATACAAATGCATACATACATAAACACATGCATACACACACATACACACATACAGATAGACGAGAAGAGAGAAAACAAAGGTTAGAAAAGTTTTGTGAGTGTCCAAAAGTGCAATTATGGAGAACTTGAAAAAATGTATACTTGAATGTGGCTCAAAGAAGTGGCTGAAAGACGGAGTATAAGTGTACAAGAAAAAATCTTTACACAAATCCATGAATAAATCCTAAGCACAATATATACTATGTGAGTGCATTATGAAAATATGTTTGCTTCTATTGAAGGATAGCGTGAAGCGAAAAGATTAAGATCTTTGCAAGACTCTGAGGTGATCAAATCTAAGTAGACTAGCCCTCCACAACAAGGAAATTTTAGAAAGTCTTGAGCAAGCAATACCTAGAGTGCAAAAGATGCGATGACTTCCAGAAAGTAGTAATAACTTTTTTAAAAAAACTTGAACAAGAACAAATGCAAAAGAATCGAAATAATATCACATAAACTTGATCTCAATGATGTGGAACATTCCACATCAGGTTCAATGTCGTAAAGGTGCATAGTTGGATTGATCAATTCCAACTATGATGCGTTCTGAGATATGGTGCACGGAGGGTGCTTTGGTCAAGTTCAAGTATATCAAAAAGTGTAGACCTGCATACAGAGTGCTTTAGTGAATGTAAGAAGCTCTACTTTTTAATGGATTTCCACATAAAAGAAATGAAAACCTTCACACGGAGATGACACAAAACACTTACACATCTTAATACTCACATATAAGTGCACACACATAAATACACACACATGAAAATACACACATGTTCACTTACACATGACATGCACACATTCATGACATGCACACATTCACACACAAATATATACATATACTCACATACACAAACACACATCGGTTCACTCGCACATTTACACTCACAAATATATTCATATATACACCTAACATGGATAAATCCAAATGTTTTCACATAGCATCACACACTAAGATATATGTATGCATGTAATGAACACACATGCTTACAAAATCACACATATACAATCACATGGGTTCAAATGCATTCACACACAAGGGTTTATTCACATGTACACACACATCAAAGTATTCACACTTACACATGCACATATTAGCACATATCTGAATGGGCCACATATACACGCATTACTTAAGAGTCACACACACAATGAACACACACCAATGTATACACATCCATACACATATTCATACATATGGTGATACACATCTCTCTCTCTCTCTCTCTCTCTCTCTCTCTCTCTCTCTCTCTCTCTCTCTCTCTCCCTCCCTCCCTCCCTCCCTCCCTCCCTCCCTCCCTCCCTCCCTCCCTCCCTCCCTCCCTCTCTCTCTCTCTCTCTCTCTCTCTCTCTCTCTCTCTCTCTCTCTCTCTCTCTCTCTCTCTCTCTCTCTCTCTCTCTCTCTCTCTCTCTCTCTCTCTCTCTCTCTCTCTCTCTCTATAACATCTTTTGTCTTATGTGGAGGTACAACTTCTAACAACTTGAATACATCTGTGAATTGAACTTATGCTTCTTGATAAGCGTGTCTATGAATGGGGTTCAGCATAAATTGATTTTCAGAAGTAGAGATGAAATCTCTATGACTTTGATCATTATTTCTTGAGCTTTGAGAAGATTGAAATAGGAGTATCATCAACTTTCCACTTTATATAAACTCTCTTGCCTTCATCCTGTCTCTTCTCAAACCAGAGCGAGAAACTACCGACAACTTTGACCGGAGTTTGTCAGATCTATCATGCGAATGCCCTCAAAGCTTGTCTGCTTACCCAAAAGAGGTTTAATCTGGTCACCCAAAAAAACATGCACGTGCCTTCCCAATCTATACAGCAGGCTGTTTGTCTTGAATCATTATATCATGCAGCAGTATATATGTGCTTTTGATACAAGGTTTTTAAAGGGAAGGATCACTCGTCTCCAAAAGCTTCCAAGGTCTCTGGGGATACATGTTGCTTCCCAAAAAGAGACAAGTATCTTAGTGTTATGTATGCTAAAAGAATGTCTAACATTCTGGCTGCTAAATGGATTTATAGAGCTGTTGATTCTATGGTCAGTTTGAATAAAAGGCACTCACCTTTTCTTTCTTGATAAAAATGATCTGTTCACTGTAACCTGTGGGATATCATGATCTCCCCCTTTTGCCTTCCATATTGTTGGAAGCTCCCTGACATGCAGAATGTTCAAAGCTTCAATGGAAGTTAAGAATCTCTTTCCTTCCATTGAATTGCATTCTGATTCCATATATGTTTGACACAAAAGGATGAAATTGCTTGCATAGGTGCTGTGACAGTGTGTTCGAAGGCCAAAACGAGCTCAGATCAAAATTTTGACGCCATATAGCAAAGCTGTTCTGAACTCCTAATCACCCTGAGTATGCTCATCAATTTTTGTGAGATTCTGAGATTGTAACTAGAGGGGTGTTGACAACACTTTAGATGAAACGGCGACCTTCTCTAATACCAATTGTTGGAGTTTGATGTCTATGGGAGCATACGAACAGCGCATGGAAGTAGAAGAAGCTTAGAGCAAAGAACAAATTGAATGAATTACCAAGTGAATGTACAAAGATCAGTAACTCGTTAGGGTTATAAGCATATATACAAGCAGGGGAGAAAACCCTTCTAAAGAGGGAAAAAGTGCCCCGACGGCCCTAAGTTACACATCACTACCGAAATATATCAAAAACAATTTCAATTCATAAGTCTGCCAAGAGAAGGGAAAGGGTGCCAATATCTTTTGCGGATGTTAACAACAACATTGAATGTGTTTCAGTTCAAACCTATGTAAGGCTGAACACGTGTGTGTGTGTGTGTGTGTGTGTGTGTGTGTGAGAGAGAGAGAGAGAGAGCGAGAGAGAGAGTACATGCACATGGGAATTGAAAATGATGCTGATATTGTGTGTAAGAACATGAATAATCATTATCAACCCGTTTCCCAATCCCCACACTGGGAATATGAATACTTTACTATAGACCGACAAATTTCGCATCTAGAAGCAGATATATGGAATGCATATAGTGTCAAGAACAGTGATGTACTTATTTTGGGTTTACAGCAATTGAAAGTTATGCAACTGTCCAACACAAAGAATACATTGGATGATATGTGCTGGAAGTTATATAAAATGATCCAACTGTCAGAATCCAAATCAATAGAGATTAATATGAATATTCCTCCCATAAAAGAGGGAATGTCCATGCTCCCCTGGTGCCTGAGAAGCATCAACAGGCTGACCAATTCTTGTGAGTGCTGATAAGAGCTGATAGCAGCCCACAACTAGAAAGGATAAGAGGGTTTGATAGGACACCTTTCCCATCCCTTATATCACTGAGAGCAAGAAATGAATCTGCAACATCCTGTATCAAGGACAAGGTTTTCAATGTACATTTTTTACGGATCTCTCCAAGTGCTTGAGCTGTTTGCAGGGAAGATGAAGAATCATCCTTGTCTTTTCCATCCCTAAGAGCAACTACAAGTTTTGCTTCTTTTGCAAGCATTGCCCTAATCTGCAGGCCTTTCAATGTCACACTGCCAAAATAGCCTATGAACTCAGCCCATGCACTCCACAGCTGTAACCTCTTTTGGTAACGTTTATCAAGGAGTCCAGCCTTCACCTGTGCATTGCAATGAAAATATTTATCAATACAATGGCACTGGATATTTAGACCACAATACTCAATTTCATTTGCAATAAACTTCTGAATTACACTAAAAAGTTAGCATACAAGAGCCAGGACATGCATAGTCTGAATACACACATGTGATACACACATATATACATACATCCATACATACACACACACACACACATGAATCCGGGCAAACCCCAAATTCACATTCAAGTGAAAGTGCTACCATTAAGCTCATGGTAATCAACCACAAGACTACATAGCCATCAGCTTCATTATGCATACATACATACACATTTAGTTGAATATTCTAAGTCTAGCGCTCCAAGAGTTCATGTGCTGCTGTGTGGAGATTACATAACTGTTTTGAAGGAGTTCAGCTGCTGCCCACTTCTTTACACATATCTTGTTTTCCAGCCTACTACTGAAGAGGAGAAGCGTTTCTAGCTGCTTATATCAGAGGAGTATTATTCTGATTTTGTAGCGGATTTTTACCCTGATTTCCAGCACATTGACTGTATCTTCTATATACAGTCAATTATACTTCCATATTTCAGCACACACTTATATTCTATAACTCTTAGGCACATTTATCCCAAATTTTGCACCTAGATCCATTCTCTATTCAGCCTTTTATGCAATTTCATTATAGTTATTCTTTCATCAAATATTTTTATATAGAGTAGCCTCTTTGCTACTTCTTCATATCTCTTGTCTCTTGTCTATCTATCTTATTTGGTTCAAGGTGTGTATGTGTGCAGAGTTCTTAAGTGTTGGCAAAACCCTGTGATTTGTATATTGTACCAACCTCACTTCCAACATTTAAAGCTCCTTTGATGTATATATTGGACCTGCCTGTCCTTTCCAAACATAAAAAAAGAAGAAATAGCCCTTCTATAATGTCAATTCGAATGACATATAGTCTTGGACACCGGGAGAATGTATTGGCTCATCTTTTGTCTCTGGGAGTGATGTTCAGTTGTGATTTTTTGTGAGAAGGGCTCCCCTTAAAATTAATTGCATTCAGTTGACGACATGTCAGCATACCGTTCAGGCAGTGTGGAAGACTAGATAGAAATTGGGACAGAGAAGCACACTTATGAGGGGCCAAGGCAAAAAAACAAAGAGGTTTTTTAGGTGTGTGTGTGTGTATGTGTGTGTGTGTGTGTGTGTGTGTGTGTGTTCTTTTTTTTTTTTTTTTGTTTGGGGGGGGGGGGGGGGGGGGGGGATCATGAGAAACTTGCCCCTTCAAGCACCAAAAAAAGAACACAAAACAAAGTGCATGCATGAATATGTAAAGGTATGGAAGTCCTTCAGTGGTCGCATCTTATGCTACAAACCAACCAAGTGTGTGCAGTAATGGACTAAGTGTCACTGCTTCAATAAATTTATTGAAAAATAAAAATAAAGACAATAGGCAGTATGTTGATGGTTGTTAAACATTTTATATGACAATCTTAAGCTCCAGAGAGGCATGAGAGATTAAGGCTCAGAAGAAACATTTTTATTATGAATGCGCTCCCTGTCATATAGGCAAACATAAATGCTGCAGTTAAATGCAAAAGCTCTGTACATCTTGTCAATCCCCGGATATATATCATGTAATCATAGTACAGAGCCTTTCCTGAAAGTATCAGTATAACCTCCTAATGACACGTTCATTATCATGGAGTCTTGTGATTTCTATGCTAGAAGTTATGGTACCAATGAAACGAAAATTCATCTCAAATTACCATGTTACGCGAGACATTTCAGAATGTTCCAAATATTCCCTTCAAAAACTGCTGTGTTGTATGAAATATCGCAGCTCAAAGATGAGAAATATACCAGCCACACAAACTGTTCGATAAAGTAGTATATGCCTTCACCACCACTTGAGATTAGCTGCAAAAAGCCGTCGCGTGAGGAAAAGGATGGAGCAACTCGTAAGGCGTTGATATCTTGCACGAACTTGCCCAATCGGAATGCTTTACGGCTTGTGCCAACGCTAGCCTCAAAATCCTTAAGGCGAAGTGCGAAGAGAAGGACCGCGGGCGAGACGTGATTGGGACCGCGCTTATTTGCAGCAAGGGCGGCTTGAAAAAGAGGAGTAGATAGCAGGAGCTTAGAAGTGTAGCGGGTAATCTTCAGAAGCTTGTCAACTCCATCACGCCTGCTCAAGTACGCTTCGAGATGATCTAGAAAAACACGATCACCGGGCTCTTGTTGAGCCATTTCCTTGTGCAGCTTGCTCCCCTCCGTAACAAGTAGGTCACTGTTGGAGACCCGTATGGGCTTGAATCACCGCCGACGAAGTCTTCGTCCCCGTCTTCATCGCCGTTTTCTATATCTGCAGACGAGACAAAAACAAAAGCACTTGTAGACTTTTCATCCTCCCGAATTTTAGGATCTCTTCGCTTTGAGTTTTCTGATTTATTCTGAATAATCTCCCTAAACGACACTCCTGATCATGATCATGATAAGATTAGAGAACTGCATGCTCAAGGTGAATTGATGAATTAATGATGAACAAAAAGTGTTTTATTTCTTCATTGATTATGCTAATGATAACAAAAAAACAAAGGAAGAAACATATACCAAGTAATGGAAAATGTATATTGATACTCTAGGCCCAAGGTGAGATGATCTTAGAAAAAAACATATATGGGCAAAAGATATGAGAAAGAAGGGACAAAGATGATTTATGTGAGAATCCATTGTATTTTTCATGGTAATATGATGGCATGGTTGATAAATATATATGATTTATAGCCTATTTCACTTCACGAGAGAGAATGTATATCTCACGGGTAGATTTTAAGATAGTTTAAAATAAAGCATATTTATGTTACCATTAGATTGCAAGATAAATATTATAAGTTCTCTATATTTGTTATGTCTTTATGTTTCCTTATCCCCTTTGAGCAACTTGTAGTAGATTTGCATGTAAATTTCTTCATCGCTCAATGTGGGTTATTGGGTCACACAGCATGGCAACCCAAAAAAAAAAATACTAAAGACCATGCTTCTTCATGCTTGAAGATACAATGGTACCATTACCCATATAGAAGATTTTTTATGACTTCATAGAATAGGAATGAAGAAAAATAAGAGTGGAACCACAACACATAATGTATCACTAAGTGTGAAATACACAAAGATAAGTAGTACATTAGGCTTATGGTTGTATATAAAAATTAGAAAGGGGGTAGGACCTCCTAAAGAGGGGAAAAGTAATGTTCATAAACATCACCATCAAATTATACTAACAATTCCCCTTTGGGGAGTGATGCAATGAACAAAGAGCTTGCACTCGTGTATAAAGAAGTGTCAAGCTATGTGGACCGAGACTAATTTGTAAAAGGGAGTAAGCCCAAAGCTTTGTGAAAAGCTTTGAAATAATAAGAAGGAAAAGCCTTTTTGAAAAGTTTTATAGCATTCTCCTATCATGTACACAAAAGAAACCAACCTAGACCTTAGATTTCAACTGACTTCCTATATCTCATGATTGGTTTAGAATTTGGAGAAACTAATGATATGATCATATCTAGAACATGCCAAAACCATAAGATCAATTGTCTACTTGCCGAATTTTGACATTTGGAAGTTCTGTTTTGAATTGCTGACATCATCATTGACATCAATTCATAACGGCACTTCAATTCAGAGATCCCAAGATTGGTATCTAGAACACTAAGGATATGAATGACCAAGAATCCTAAGATTGGTATCTAGAAGACTAGGGATATGAACGACCAAGAATCGAGAAGTAGACACTTGATCTTAGGGTTTTGGCATGTTCCACATGCGATTGTATCATTAGCTTCATGTGACTTCCTGTATCTCATGATTGGTTTAGAATTTGGAGAAACTAATGATACCATCACATGTGGAACATGCCAAAACCCTAAGATCAATTGTCTACTTCCTGATTCTTGGTCATTCATATCCTTAGTCTTCTAGATACCAATACTGGGAGATCTAAATTGAAGTGTGGCTATGAATTGATGATCTCAACAATGATGTCAACAATTCAAAATAGGACCTCCAAATGTCAAAATTTGGCAAGTAGACAATTGATCTTATGGTTTTGCCACGTTCTAGATATGATTTTATCATTAGTTTCTCCATGATGAGATATAGGAATTCACATCAAATCTAAGGGCAAAACTAGAGATAGCATGAACACCATGACACATAGTAATATAGATGCACAGAAGATTGGAACAGAGCATAGTATTGGGTACATTATTTTCCCACACACTCTATCAAATGATTCTCCTATTATGTCCAAAGATAGAGGTTATAATAAGGGAAAGCACTTAAAGTGATCCTTATGTTCAATTGCTACTTTGAAACTTTCTAGAATCAACCCTCTATATTGGTCTATTATTTACAAAATAAATGGAAAATGTAATATCTCTTGAAGTCGTGTAATGGTGATGTAGCATGGTGTATTCTCCTTTGCAAAAGCTCCACAACGATGCCCTCATGGTAGAAATCCAAGCTCAAGATGACCATCAGAATGCTCCGTACAAACATGCGAAATGCGTAGACCTACATAGTATAGAGAGAGAGCACGAACTTAGATTTTCTAAGTTTTACACATGTGGCCAAACCTTGAGTCTGTGGTTGACTAGGCCACTATATGTTTTATCAAAGAACATATACAAAAGTGACATGCGTCCATTTTGCCTTTCACATGGACACTAATGGTAACAATCTCCCACTAAAGACCAATATGGCCAAAGTGAACTATGGGAGAAAAAATAAAGAATGATAAAGGATACATGAGTGTAAGTATACAAATTATACCTCCCACCTGATGGGCATGTTACACAGTGTGCAAGTAACTGTGCAAGATCATGAATCAAGTAACCCCTATGAGGTGATAGCAGTGTCGAAAGCTATCCTATGGTAGAGCTTTAGTCAAAGCATCTACAACATTATCTCGAGTATGAAACTTCTCAAGAAGAATGTGCTCAGTGGCTAGGGAGTCTCTGATGAAGTGATACCTCACCTCAATGTGCTTGGTCTTTGCATAATAGATTGGATTCTTAGCCAAAACAATGGCACTCTAATTATCATTGAGCAAATGAGGTACATCTTTAGGTAGTGCAAATAGTTGTAAATTCTTGAAGACGAGATCTCTAAGAGATAGCACCTTTAGCAAAGTGAAAAATGTACTTTGATGTAGACTTTTGATTGTCTACAAAACCAACATAATCAAAATCTATGTAACCAATACTGGATGCCTTTCCTTTTCCCAAGCATAGACACTTGTCCTTCGTGCCACTCAAATATCTCAAAATCATCTTGATTGCTTCCCAATGCTTCTTGCTAGGATTAGACATATATTTGCTCACAACTCCCACTACAAATGCAATGTTTGGTCTCATAACTACCATAGCATACATGAGACTACCAATAGCAGATTGATAAGGAATTTTGGTTATGAATTCCTTTTCCTCACCTTATTTGGGAAAATCATTCTTGCTCAATTTCAAATATATAGGTAAAGGTGACTCGATGCCTTGCCACCTTGCATATTGAACCTGTGAAATTCTTTAGATATGTAGTCAATTTGAGACAAGTATATGCATCTTTCACTCCTACAACAAGTAATGCACATGCCAAGAATATGTTTGACATCCCCTAAATCCTTCATATCAAGTGTCCCACTCAACTTTTTTTTAGCAATGACAAGTCATCAGAGGACTTCCCAGCGATCAACATATCATCAAATTTAAGTATCAAGCATATTACATTGCCATATGAGCATCTCTTTGTGTAGAGACAATGATGCTCGTTGCTTCGCGAATAATCTTGAGACTTCATAAAATCATCAAAATTCTGGTACCATTTTCTAGGGGACCGTTTAAGCACATATAAGCTCTTCTTTAGCTTACAAACTAGACATTCTTTGCCAAGAACTACATAACCATCTAGTTGTTCCATATAGATCTCATCTATAAGATCTCCATGCAAGAAAGCAATTTTCACATTTATTTGTACTAGCTATAAGTCCTCCATTGCAATGAATCCAAGTAACATGTGCAATGTAGTCATCTTGAGTACTAGAGAGAAGATTTCCTCAAAATCAACATCACATTGTTCCTTAAAACCATTTTCAATCAGCCATGCTTTATACTTTGAAGAAGCACTATTTGATGTGAACTTCAACTTACATATCCATTTACATGGTAAAGGCTTCTTGCCCTTTGACAAAGGTATTAAATCCCAAGTACCATTCTTGTAAATAGAATCCAATTCACTCTTCGTGGCATGCTCCCACTTGACATGATTTTCTATTTGCATAGCCTCTTTGTAGCAAGAAAGAGCACCAACATCTATTAGCATAACAAAATCCCAACCTCAAACATATCCATCAAGTGGATGCCAAGCTCGTGTAGAACATCTTAATGGTTGCTGAACAGGAACATTCTAGACTGATATGACTAGACATTCTCTTGAACATCCCTCTATGTAGCATTCTTATGCATGGTGACTATTGGACTAGTATCTTCAAACACCACTCTTCTCACTTCAACCTCCTTAATGGGTTGTTAATGCACCTTAGATTCATTGAAAATGACATCACTACTTCTAATGACCCATTGTGTTTTAGCATCCCATAAGCAATATCCAAATTGGCCTTCTCAACTGTTGGAGATTGAGGTATGTACGAGCATGTAAACGGCACAAGGAAAAAGACAAAGCTTGGAGCACAACACACAATATTGATATATTATCAAGTGAATGTATAAAGATAAGTGACCCATTAGGGTTATAAGCATATATACAAGTTGGGGGGAAAAACCTCTTAAAGATGGAAAAACTAGATCGATGGTCCTAGTGTGTTCACACACATCACTATTGAAATATATCAACAAATCCCCCCTGGGAGTGATGTGAAGAACAAGGAGTTGGCACTCATGTATAAAGAAGTGCCAAGCTATGTGGAAAGAGATCAATCCACAAAAGGAAGTAAGCCCAAACCTTTGTAGAAAGCTTCAAACTTCTCTTGAGGCAGAGCCTTTGTGAAAAGGTCTACAACATTCTCCTATGTGGGCACATATGCCAAACTTATCTCCGCAAAATAGAACCTCTCCCTGACATAATGATAATGCACCTCAATGTGGTTTTTGTGAGCATGGAACACAGGGTTCCTTGCAATAGCCAATGTGCTCTGACTGTCAATTAAGATGGTGATGGCAGAAGATTGATCAACACCCAAATCACCAAAAAGGCATTTGAGTCACACACAATCAACAATCATTGTGAAAGCTACCCTATACTCATCCTCACAACTAGACGTGGCCACACTAGGCTGATTCTTGCTCAACCAAGATATGCATGAGCTACCAAGCATGAAGGAAAAACCACTGGTGGACACACAAGTGTCATAGCAATCAGCCCAGTCAGAGTTAAAAAAAAAAACATGTAAATCTAGCTTTAGTGATCCCCCTTAGGATAAAACAATCCAAGTAGCCACGTACAACTCAAATAATGAAAGATGTGCTTAATTGCGTGCCAATGCTTGACAGTTGGGCAATGCACAAACTTGCTCATCTTGGACACAACAAATTAAATATCATGCTGATTTATGCATAATTAAATCAAGCATCCAACAACCAAGTGATAGAGAACAAAATCAAATGCATCTTGAGCATCATGAAGACTTAATCGTAAACCTATTTCCATAGGAGTGGCAATAGGTTTGCAATCTTCAAGACCAAAATGCTTCAATAATATGTCATTATATTTTTTTTGACACAAAGCTATTCCACCATCAATTTACATAAATTGAATGCCCAAATAATGATGCAAATGCCCCAATATATGACACCTCAAAAGAGGCATGAAAATCAGCCTTAAAATCAACAATATGCTTTTCATTAGGACCAATGAGTAGCATGTCATCAACATAGACAACAATGATCATTTGCATGCTTAACATATAAGGTGCTCTCAGTTGGATTGTTCTCAAACCCATGTGCAATCAAGTAGGCATGTATCTTTTTGTACCAAGCATGTGGTGCTTGCTTCAAACCATATATTGCCTTTTTTGACATGCACACTTTTTTTCATGCCCATTCTCCACAAAACCATGGGGCTAAAATACATACATTTCTTCATGTAAGTCACCATTTAGAAATGCAATTTCAATGTCCAACTGATGTACATTCCAACCATGATGAGCTGGAAGTGCACATATGCTATGAACAGTGGTCATTTGGCATGTGGGTGCAAAGATCTCATCAAAATCAATGCCTCTCTTTTGAGCATAACCTTTTGCAACAAGTCTAGCCTTATACATGTCAATTGTTTTGTCAGGCTTATGCTTCAGCTTGCATACTTGTTTAGTGCCAATGGACTTTTAGCTTGGAGGAAAATCACATAAAGACCAAGTACCATTCTTCATAATAGGATCATATTTTGATTGCATAGTAGCCATCCAATTTTTTAAATTTTGTGCTTCATCAAAAGAACAAGCTCATTCTCATCACAAACACTAGAGGCAGACATTGCATAGCAAGATGATGCAAAACAAGCACTATGAGAGCCTGAACGAGTATGATATGACAGAGGTGCATCTAATTTGCTATCTTGCAAAGTCTGCACCAACCACTTATGCATAGTCTTTTCTCCTCTATATCAGCCCTCTTATCAACAAGTGCATCATGTAAATCTGCATCACAAATGGCATGATCTACATCATCATGTGAAACCTGTAAAGGTTGAGAAATTGCCTCATTTGGACTAGCACTTGACTATTCACTTGTAAATAGGGGTAGCAAAGTGTCATACACATCCTTGGAGCTAACTGATGTCTCCTTAGTACATCAACGTAATGGTTGAATTGCATCTTCCATGAAAACAACATCACGGCTAACCAAGATGCATTTAGTTTGTGGATAATACAAATGATGGCTTTTGCTTTCAGAATGGTACCCAAAAAAAATACATTTTATTGCTTCATCGTCTAATTTTTTGCATTGTTATTCGGGAACTAATGCATATCCAAGACAACCAAAGACATGCAGATGAGCAACAGATGTCTTACAACCATGCCAAGCTTCATATGGAGTGATAGACTATAGTGCTTTGCTAGGACACCTGTTAAGTACATATGTTGCACACATAATAGCCTTGAGCCAAAAGGTATGTGGTAAAGTATAACTTTTGACTATACACATGACCATCACATACGACACTGTACATTGATGTTTTATCCCACATTCAGCTAGAAATGCATTAAAAGTAGAAGACATGTATTCCCCACCTCGATCAAAATGGAGGGTGCCCATTTTACATGCTGATAGATTTTTAGCCAAAAGCAGAAACTATTTGAAGCACATAAACACTTTGAATTTTTCTTTCAATGGATACACCCATGCATGTCTAGAAAAATCATAATAAAAGTCACAAAGTAAAGGTAGTTCCCAAAAAGTGTCTGCATAGCTGCAATTTGTGAGTAGCTCATACTGAACCATCTTTTGGGAAGGAGGAACATTGTACTATGCCCAAAATACAACATTCACATAGATGTTTAGAAGGAGCCTCAACTTTCGGCACAGAAGACACCATTTCATATTTCTACAAGCATAGCAAACTAGCAAAATTCTGATGATCAAAGTGTGCATGCCAAAGCTTTGCATCTGAGATAGCCTAAAAATCTTGAACTTCACATGCTAAATCATTGAGAGATTTTGCTAGTCTATGAGCTTATACAGCCCACGACATGAACTGTCAGAAGCAATAATAACATTGCCATTTGATAGATCATAACTATACATATTTCATGAAGAAATGTGACAACCAAGCTGATCTTGGCAAATGCTAAAACTAACAACATATTTTTCTTGATCCCTGGCACAAACATCACATCTGATAATGTCAAAGAACTACCATCAATAGCAGTTAGAATGATCTTATCACCTCCCATTATAGGATAAGAGGAGTTGTTAGGGCATGTGACAATATTCCCTATAGGGGAAGGCTCAAGTGAGTTGAAGAAACTATGCTGCGAGGTAATATGTTTGGTTGCCCCACTATCAAAGTACCAAACATGTGAGTCTATTATAGAAATGGACTATTCATGAGAAGATGGTTCATAGCTTCACACAATAGTAAACGCCGATTTTGCATTCTAGACAAGATTAGTAGACTCTATTTTAGGTATAGAGGCTTCTACAACAACCAATATTCCAACCTCTTTCTTCTTTGAAGTACTAGTACTTTGTCTTCCTTGATCGTTGAAGTCCTTGCTTGCATGTAGCCAATGGTGCCAATGGTGACTTCAGTAAATCAAATGACAAGGTACACCAAGGCCTATGACTTGGTCCCCACCTTAGTTGTAAGCCTTGGAGAAAACCACAGGTGGGTGCTCGCTTTTCCCACACAACTACAACAACATTTTCCTTTGAATAGCTATTATACTAGTGAAGTGGTGTGATGGCAATGCACCATGGTGGATTCTCCTTTGTGAAAGCTCCATAATGATGCCCTCATAGTATAATTTGATCTCCAGACAATGAGCATGATGCTCCACACAAACCTGCAAAATACATCAACCTACATAGGACACAAAGAGACTGAACTCAAATTTCCTCGATTTTACAAATGTGATGGAACCTTCAGTCTATGGCTAACCAAGCCACTATATGTTTTATTGAAGAACATATACAAAAGTGTGAGGTGGCCATTTAACTTTTCACATGGACATTGATCGTAACATCTCTAATTGTATCCAAATGCATCCATGCACTCATGAACCTTCACCTACTGAATCCAAACACAAACCACATTAAATCCTCATATTTAACACACATAATGCAGCCAACAAGGTCACTATCATGCAATAAATAGAGATAAAATAGAATAAAATAGTTCAATATTCCATAATTTTATCTAGTAATTTGACATTCCATAACTTATAAAATGTCCCAAGTTGAAAAGAAACTGACTTGAGTTGAGAATAAAGAAAATAGACATGGATAGCGAATCAAATGTCCCATCAATAAATGATACAATATGTGTTGCATTATTGTAAAAAATTGAAGTATTGGTAATTTTCATCCCAATTACTAGAGTTAACAATAGAATAACAACACAATAAATCAAGAATTGTGATATTAGTAGCTTCAATTTTTCCATTACTTTTAGGATGAAATGCAAAATTGAAATCCATTTTCGAATCTCAATTCCTAAAAAATGAAACCTAAACATGGTTATCGAAACAAACATCAAACTCTAATAAAATAATTTTAGGAAAACCATGTTACAGAAAAATATTTATAATAAACAACTTTGCAACTTGATTGTTTACAAGGAGGAAATAATGTATGGTTACTAAATCTATCAACAATTGTCCAAATCATATCATTGTGAGATGAAGTGATAGGAAGACTAGCAATGAAAATCGTGGAGATTTCATTTTTGTTCATTGGGAATAGGTAATGAGTGGTTCATTGAGAATAGGTAATGAGATTAACACTTTGAATGCTTTGCAATGAAATTTGTTCCCATGGTTCAATGGGAATAGGTATTGTAATTAACAATCCAAATGCTTTGCCATGATAACATTTAATACGTTAATGCACAATGCATTGTGAAACATATTGTGCAATATCATTTTGCATATGTGGCCATAAGAATAAGTCTTTACAAAAAGATATAATGATTCTATGCCTCTATGACCCATATATGGTGGTTCATACATCTCGTTGATAACTAATTCTTTAAAAGATTGAGTTATACAAAGCTTTTGTTTAGATTTTATTTTATCTGTGGAACATACAACACATTTGAAAGCTTTTGAACATCCCCATTAGAGTTAATGAAAGAAATCGTACCTTTGCCCTCTATAGGACATCTTGCATTATTGCCTACCTTTACTATGATGGGTTCCCTAGAAGTTGTAAGGAACTACAAAGATCTTTTTTGCTCATCATGTGACGAGAGGCACCACTATCCATCACCCATGAGTCATATGTTCTTGAATCTTCAATCGAGGAGCATACCTCGTCTATCATAACAAATAACTCAAGCTCTATTTCTATAGTGTTGGCAGACTCCTTGCCCTTGCCACCTTTTGAAGAGCCATTCTTCTCTTCTGCCTTTTTGATGGGACCATCTTAGATTTGTGGCCTTTATTCTTATAGTGGGAAAACTCTCCCTTGAACTTCTTTTTTTCTTTCTTCTTTTTGTCATTCTTCTTTTTATCTCCATCTTTTGAAGAGTAAGCTTTGCCTCCTTTGGCATTTGTTGTGAATGCAACATCTCCTTTGTTGCCACCACTTCTTGCCTTGAGCCACAACTCCTTCTCCATTAGTAAGTCACTGAATTCTTCAAAAGTTAGTGGTTAAGGTCTCATTTGAGTACTAAGAGTAGTTACCAAACCATCAAATTTTGGTGGACAGATTCAAAGACAACGTCGAGCTAACTCTTGACTTGACTTTCGTACACCTGCTCCTACCATTTGATCTTGTAGATTCTTTATGCAAGTGATAAACACCTCTATAGTCTCCCCCTCATCAAACCTTTCTGTTGTGAGCTGATTCTCCAAGTTTTGAATCCATGTCTGATTATAAGTTCCAGATTGATATCTTAATATGCTCCATGATCCACAAGCCTTGGTAGTATGTTGAATGAGGGTCAGAACACTATCAGTAGTACTTGTAACTAGAGCATAGAGTGCATGTGCATTTCTACGTTTTCAAGCACGTAGAAGATTAGCATCAAGAGGAATCATTCAACCAAGATTATTTGGATCAGGTGTTTCTTGGGGCTCATGATCAGTCCCAAGAAAAGTCTCTAGAATCTCATATGAATCAAGGATAGAAGTGATTTTAAACTTCCACAGGGTGTAGTTTGTACCATCAAGTTTACCTTCTATGAAGGTTGGTGGTTGTATCCACAACATTGGGATGACCGGCATCATTGTTGCTCTTGTTTGTGCTCAACCTACTGCTATTGATGAACCACCTTGATTCCCAGTTTTAGATGACGATGCACCACTAGTCATCTTCTCTCTTTTGTCATTGAAACCTCTGCAACCTCTGCGTTTTTTCTTCTACACCACTTAGAGCCTCCTGAGCTCTGATACCATGTAAGAAATTAACAGCACAACCGAATAGACTAGTTGACAAAGTTGAGAGAAAAACTCAAATAAAGATAAATGAAGATTGAGAGATAGAGAACTCAAATTCTTAGATTGCCAAGCATAATGAAATTACAAAAATGGTGTTGTCCACCCATGCACTCCCAATGTGGAGCTTAGATGGCGATCTAGAAAAACTCTAGATGAAGGGCTTACTAGTGTGCAATGCTATGTAAACCTCAACTTGGGTCATCTTGAATAGCTTTTACAAGGGAATTTGGTATAGATAAATGTGTTAGGAGATACAAAATAGTTGAAAAGATATACAATTTGACAATATCATTTTTGGTCACTTAAGGGTGGAGTATTGAGTATATCTAACATTTTCTTACCTACACAACAATCACATTTTGTTCATGTAAATAATATTTTTGCCATTAATATTCACTCATTTTCATGATATTATTCTCACTTACGTATCATTTTAAGCTTCTATAACTGATCAAAGTCATCAAGTATCTTTCAGTAAGACAAAAGCTAAGATTATGGACAGTAACAATAAGCTATGGCATGAGAGATTTGGCCACATTGGATACCCTATACTAAAGGAGATGATGCATTGTAGGGGTATGGTTGCACACCTACCATCGATTGCAGAAATGAAGGAACCATGTGAAGCTTGCATGATGGCAAGCAACAGAGGAAGGCATTTCCACAAGAAAGCAAGCTATCCTCAAGAGTTGGTGCACGCTGACTTGTACAAAAAATGCCTACACAAGCCTTGGGTGGATCTTCCTACTTCATGTTACTTGTCAACGACTATAGCAGGAAGATGTGAGTGTACTTCCTTTATGATAAGGCTCAAGATTTTGGTAAGTTTAAAGAATGGCTTCAACTTGTTGAAATTGAAACAGGGAAGAAGATGAAGAAATTCAAGATAGATGGCATTGGTGAGTTCACATCAACAAAGTTTGAATATTTGTGCAAGAATAAAGGAATCAAGCATCAACTCGCAGTGGCACATAGCCCTCAATAGAATGGTGTTGCAAAATGTCAGAATCAAACCATCATGGAGATGGTAAGGTGCATGATGATGGGAAACGATTTGTCTAATCTATTTTGGGTAGAGGCTTTCAACATTGTTGTCTACATCTTGAGTCAAAGCTACACCAAGGCACTTGATGGAAACACTCCACAAGAGGCCTACACTGGTAAAAATCCATCTGTTTCCCATTTCAAAGTATTTGGAAGTGAATGTTATGTACATGTTCTAGATAGGGAGAGAAACAAGCTTCAACCAAGAAGCATCAAATGTATCTTCTTAGGGTACAACAAAGATAAGAAGGCATATAAGCTTTATGACCTTGAGGTTAAGAAGATCGTGGTGAGTTGCGATGTGGTGTTTGAGAAGCAGCCACATGTAGTGGAGGAGGAAAAGAGAGTTTCCACTTTGGGTCTAGAAGCTAAAGTACAAGGCAGATGGTACTTTAGAAAGTACAAAGCAAGACTTGTTGCATAGGGCTACTCACAAGTTGAAGGCATTGAATTTGTGAATCATTTTCCCTAGTTGCAAGGATAACTATTATCCGAGTAGTACTAGCTATGGCTGCACATAAGTGATGGCCAATCTATCACATGGATGTCAAATCAGCATTCATGAATGGGGACCTCAAGGAGGAGGTAAACGTGTCTCAATCACTAGGGTTTGAGGGTCCCATCCAAAGAACAAGGTATGTAAATTGAAGAAGGCATTATATGGGCTGAAACAAGCCCCTAGAACATGGTACTAACCTATAGATAAGTATCTCTTGGATCCAGGTTTCAAAAGATGTGCTTCTTATGCTTACTTGTATGTTCTAAAGAGAGGATGGAAGAAAATTGTGTTTGTACTCTATGTAGATGACCTTGTGATCATAGCAAATGATGATGCTCTTCTTCAACAAACAAAAGATGCCCTGAGTTTAGAATTTGAAAAGATGGACTTGGGCTTAATGCATTATTGCTTACGCCTTGAAGTTTGGCAGGAACCAAGGAATATTTTCATCTCTCAACAAAAGTATGCAAGATAGATATTGAAGGCATCCAACATGGAGCATTGCAAGGAACTTTCTACACCTATGGAAGTAAACACAAAATTATATATTGAAGATTACTTCATCTCCATTGGATATTGGAAGATTCAAGAAATTAGTTGGAAGTCTCATCTACTTGTGTAATAGCAGACCAGATATCTCTTATGTTGTTGGAGTAGTAAGTAGGTTCTCTAATAAGCCTTGCCAAAATCATTGGAAGACATGCATGCGGATACTCAAGTATGTGAAAGGAACCACTAATTATGCTATTCTTTATGAACAAGGATCATCTTTGGTTGGATACTATGACTCAAATTGGGCAAGAGATATTGATACGAGAAAATCAATTTCTAGATATTGTTTTTCTTTAGGATCAAGGATTTTCTCTTAGATAAGTAAGAAGCAAACAACTATGGCATTATCTTCTACTGAAGTTGAGTACAAAGCATCATGTTTTGCATCATGTGAAGTAGTATGATTCAGGAGGATCCTATGGTATATAGGAATACAAGGACAAGAGGCTCTAGGGTTGAAGTGTGACAACCAAATTTGCATGGCCATCGCCAAGCATATTGTTTTCCATGCATGTACCAAGCACATAGAAATATAATATAACTATGTGTGTGAGTTGATTGAGGAAGGGGTTGTGGACATAAGCTATTTTCCAACTAAAGAAAATGGAGCAGACATCCTCACCAAGGATCTTGGAAGAGAGCAACTTCATCTACACTTTCCAAAGCTTGGCATTGGACCAAGGAGGTAGTTCACCACAGGGTGGACATTGAGGGGGGTGTTAGATATACTCAATACTCCACCCTCAAGTAACCACAAATGATCCATGAGGAGAAGCCATTGTGAGAGCCTGGACATTTGTGGAAACCTAACTTCCAAGTCACATGAGGTCTATGTGTGACCATTGATGGTAATAGATGATCTTTGTGAGGGCAAAAAGTTTTGGGCCATTGGGTTGTTGTTTAAGGTGAAAATAAAGGCCTTGTGGTGCCACATAGTTTCCCCATAGAACCTTAATGGGGGGAGTGTAGAAGGGGGCTTTTCCCCTTATGCGAGATCTAGGGGCCCTATCCCATCAACCCGTAGGGCCGAGACGATAAGACTTGTGGTTGTGGAGATATTGTCATATTGTATATCTTGCTAACTATTTTGTATCTCTCAACTACATTTATCTATATGGACTTGCCTTGTAAAAGCTATATAAGCATGGCACAAGTTGAGATTTACATAGCATTGCACACTAGTAATCCCTTCATCTAGAGTCTACCTTGATTGCCATCTAAGCTCCACATTGGGAGCACACGAGTGGACAACACCATCATTGTAACTGCATTACTCTTGGCAATTCGAGAATTTGAGTTCTCTATCTCTCAGTTTGCATCTACCTTTGTCTATGTTTTTCTCTCAACTCTATCTATTGATCTATTTTGATCTGTTGTTATTTTCGTATAGTGATTAAGAGTATCATAAGCTATACTACCTTTGCTCAATTGATATTGAATCATATGTTGGAAATTTTGAGTAAAAATTGCCCATTTTGATGTGCCTATCAAAAACCAACGATTGATTTAATAAGTATTTAATGCCTTATTAGGCCAGTCTTGATTAGAACTTCAAAATCCATAACATAATGTTTTCAAATTTTAAATGCGCACAACTAAAAGTTCCTTATCATATGTGTTGCAAATCTTTTTAGAAGGTTTAAGATTCCTATTTTCAAATGTAATAGGATGATCATTTTGCATTAAAATTTCACATATGTATGAGCCACTATCATCTATCACAACATGAAAAGTTTGGTAAAAATTTGATAATTATAAAATAGATGCATGTTTGAGTGTTTCAAATGATATTTATTGTTGTAATCTTGTGCAAAATTAACTTTTTTCTTCAATAATAGACTGAGTGGAAGTTCTAAATACAAAAAAAATTTTACAAACTTTCTATAAAAGCTAACTAATCCAATGAAAGATCGTGCATCATTAATAGACTTAAGAGTAGGCCATTATATAATTACTTTTATTTTTTTAGGGTTTACATGTACTCCTTGACTAGAGATGATATGTCCCATATACTCAACTTTACTTTGAAAGAAGAAACTTTTTTCCACGTTCGCATAAAGTTTGTTCATGTATTAAGTAAAAAATTATTTGTAAATGTGTTTCCTGTTCACTCTCGTTCTTATTCTAAATAGGTATATCATCGAAGAAGACAAAAATGAAATCTTGATAGTAAAAAAAAAATACTATTCATCATGCATGCAAATGTGCTACGTGCATTTATGAGTTTGAAAGGCATCACCATAAACTCTTAATGGCTAGTTTGAGCCATAAACACTATTTTATAAATATCACTTTGTCTCATATGTAGCTCATGATACCTTGATTTGAGGTCAATTTTATTGAATACACAAGATTCTTGGAGTTTACCTAGCAAGTAATCTATTTGAGGGGTTGGATATGGATTTTTAATGGTGATTTTGTTTAGAACCCTATAGTTTATACACATCATATAAGTTTTATTCATTGTCTCAACTACGATAAAAGTTGCTCCAAATGGAGAGGAACTAGGCCTTATGGGTCCTTTCTAAAGTGGGTAGATTTGTTTCTATATATTCCCTTTGGTGTAAGGTTCATGTCTATAAGGCATGCATGGTGGATCCGAACCCACTAAATTACAAAAAGTTGTTTATAGATCATCATCATCATTATTTTGAAGCTCAGGGTTCATAATACACTCTATATCATACCTAAGTTCTTTAAACATTTCCTCTAAATTCTCTTTAGTTACTCTCATCTCTGCCTCAAAAAACTCCTTCCGATCTAGTAATTGCAGACACGCACTTCTGTAACTTACTGTCACAGCTTCTAGTTTTGAAGTCCTATTCTGTAATTTATCTAACATATTATCGAATGTGATAGTAATATTGGCTATCTTCTCTATGAAACCTTTTGTTGTTTTATTTGCTTCATCCAGCTCATTTTTATGCTTCAGCTCCAAAATTGCTGCATTTTTCTTCAGCTCCACGACCTCTGCTTCCTTTCCTTCCAAAACTAAATTTGCATCTATACATCTTTGTCTCCATACTTCAAATTGCTTTTCTAACTCTACAATGCAAGCCAGCTAAGCCTTAGCCATATCAAAACTTTCCTATACAGTGCAGAGTTTGGCTTCTAGGTCTATAAACTCTGAGTTTCCCACTTCCAATTTCTCGTCTGTTTCAAGTTTCAACAATGGGTGCTTCCAACTTTGACATTTCATCAATATGAATATTAACTTTCTTCTTTAATCTTTGGACTTCTTTTTCCTCATTTTGAAGCTTAACCGATAACTCGTTATTAGTTTTCTTTAATTTCTATAGAGCCTTGTTTTTTTGTGCGATCTCTGCTTGCAATTGTTCCACTCTCTTGGATTTTTCTTTAGATGCTTCCTTTAGAGTACCGTTCTCTGGTAATGCATCATTTAACTCTTTTATCATTCCTTTGTGAAAAATGCTTTCTCTCCTCATATTTTCTACTCTGAGTTCATGAATTTCTGCCCTTAATCGGCTGATTTTTGCATTCATATCTTCTTTCTCTGCTACCCATTCGTCTTTTTGTTGAGTTAAAATAGTACATTTCTTTTGCAAATCCTCCATTCGAACTGCACTCTAGTGGATTCCTCTAGCTAATTCCCCTAAATATTTGGGTTGAGTTGGCTCATTCGAAAACATCCAAGGGTAGATGTAATCACTGCATCTTACTACTGACAGCTTCACTCTTCCATCATATTGTTTCCATTTATCATGTAAATTATATGATGTAAAGGTAGGAGGGGATGGAACCTTCCAAGCATTCTCCCCATTACGATCAGCTTGCTCCCTCTTTTTTCGGAGCTTCTCTGCTTCCGCTTTTGCTTCTACTTTCTTTTTATTTTCTTTTCTACTCTTTGCCTGGCTTCCTCTTCTTCTTATTATATCCTCTTCCTTGCTTCTTCTTCTTCTTCTTCTTGTCTTTTTCGGGCAACCTCTTCCTCCACCAGTTTCTATCTTGTTAATTCTTCCTCTACCGCTTTTCGGTCTTCCTCTTGCTTTCGTTGATTCTCCTCTACTTGCTACCTTCGGACTTCTTTATCTTCATCTCGGTCACCTGTACCCTAGTCCTGTGAAGTACTTGCAACTATCTTTCTTTCCGTAGCTCTTTTCTTCAGCACTTGAAGGAAAACTTCAATAGTTACAATGTTGCATTTGTGAGGCAGGATAGTAGGGGTATCATGAAAAATAAATGTACATAAATCTCCAACTTTGGAGTCTAGTGTGGCATTGATTGATCTTCTAGTCCTTTTGTACAACCTTTGGACCTCTTTCTTCATCTTTTGGAATATTAATTCTGCCAAGTTTACTTGCGTTTTGGCAGATTCCTCATTAATGCATAAAGCTTCTGTGAGACCCCATAATGCTTCACTTGTACATTAATCACCATGATCATTAGTAAAAGTTTGAGTTTGAGTGGATTATCATCTGGGAGTTGGTTGAACTATACTCCCCAGAACACGACTTGCCCAAGAGACTTAAAATTTTTGAAGGGCTCACCTTGCCCAAGCCACATGCATATTTCTGGGGTATTGAGATCATTTCCATCTATCTGTTGAGCTATCTCCCTCGATATGTCTTTTGAAAGGGGATGCGATCGGATACTTCTCCAATCGATTAGTGCGCATTTCAATAATCCACAGCACTTGAACCAGTCTGCCTATGGCTGAGAGAGACTATCAGGGATGTTTAGCAGGTGGGCATTCGAGAACCGCCTTTTGTTGCAGCTACATCGTGCATTGAGGAATCTAGGCTACATTTTGAAGGAGATACCCAACCAAATTATACATCAGACTTAGATCCTATCGGGCAACTAAGGAAGGAGTTGGATGCCTTAAGAATGCAACAAAGTCACCAAGAAGAGAAGGTCACCATGTTGGAGTTAGACGTCTGCGGGAACACGTGAACAACACAAGGAAGAAGAAGAACTTGGAGCACAACACCCAATACTGACTGTATTACCACTAGAATGTACAAAGATAAGTAGCACGTTAGGGAAATAGGCGTATACACAAGCTGGGGGAAAAAAATCTCCTAACGAGGGAAAAAAGTGCCTCGGCATTCCTAGAGTGTTCACACACATCACTACCTAAATACATCAACAAATCCCCCCTGGGACTGATGTTGGAACATCAAGCTTACACTATGCTTGAGGTGGATTTGATCTACATCAAAGGCTATCGCGTCGAAAGAATATCCGTTGGAGAGTTCTTTTTTCATATGCTCATTTATTGTATTTTTTTGAGAGATTTTTGATGGTTCATTTACCGTTGTAAAAGCCTTGAGCTTTACACATGTAAAGGTAGAAAGATAGAGCCCAAATCCCATGAATTTGTGGTGGTTGAAGTTGCATTCAATCAAGCAATCAATCACCTAAAAGTAGATCAAACTAGATCTTCACTTTTCCTAGATTGTAGGAAAGTGAATTGATTCCCTCCAACAACCATTCCCACCTTCATTTGAATTCAAATTCAACTTGTAAAAGTCGTGGAACACTCTTAGAGGCTATATAAAGACTTGAAATCACTTGTACATTACATGGAAGCAATATACCTACACTTGTGACCATCATTGTCTTGCTCCTTCAATTCTCTGCATCATCTTCTTCGCCAACAGTAATCTTCCAGAGGCTGCTGCTCTCTCTCCAGAGCTCGAAATTGAGTGCAAGATGACTCATTGGAAAGGTATTAGTGTCTAGTTTATGCTTGTAAATTTTCAAAGCATTTGGTTCAGTATATTGGGAGAAATCTGGGTTTTTCTGTCTCAAGGTCAATCTCTGCATATTCCTGAAAAATAGGAAGTACCACCGGTGAATGTCGCATTCATTCCTATTGCATATTTTGCTTATTCCTTATACGTTTGTGCATTCTATACACTCAACCCTATGTATATCACTCCCATAAAAGATTTTTTTTTTAATTTTAATCACGCTGGTCGCTATGGGCATTTGAAGTTCATTGTCTCTTCCATAGATAGTAAGGTTTTTGAGCTAGTCGACCCGCGAACCTATCTGTTTTGTATCGACTCATTCTCCTTGATGCTCCAAAGTACATAGTGTGTTTCTTTGCACTTATTACATGATTATAAGGTCTATTTAAGTGTTTATAAGCTCAAGGGCTGGTCTTGTGCCGGTTGGCTTGACCAAACTTCGTCGCTTCGAAACACACTTTTCTACCTTTGACAAGCTTCTCCAAGTTTTTTCAGTGGTATCAGAGCTAGTTCAAGATGGGTGACGGCTTTCCCTCAATGATCGAGAAGCTTGATCGAAACAATTACGCGGCTTGGCAAATCAGAATGGAGGCCTATTTGCAAGGTAGAAATCTTTATGGAATTGTAGCAGATGATGAAGCTATGCCTATTCCAAGATCCAAAGGAGAACCTACACAAGAGGAGACAGATAAGCTCACACTTTGGTGCGCAAGGGATGCTCAAGCAAGGTCGTACATACTAAACTCTATCTCTGACTTTCTATTACCACATATTAGAGGATGCAAGATATCTCAAGAGACATGGGATGCCCTCGAGACTTTCTTTTCTTCTAGTACCAAAGCAAGAAAGAATCATCTTTGGAACGAGTTCAACTAAATGAAGAAGACACCTAAACAAACCATCACAGAGTTTGTTACCAAGGTCAAGGAGGTTGCGGATCAGTTAGCATCCATTGGAGAGCTGATTGAAGAAGAGGACATCATGAGGCAAATTCTCAATGGCATTCGAAGTGATAAGCAATGGCAATCCTTCACGACGGCTTATGATCTCATCATGGATGTGCAGACTCCAGACTTCAACATCTTTCTTGGACAAATCTTCAATCAAGAAGCCAACAATAGCATAAAGGAAGGTAACTCTTACCATGGTAATTCAACTAGTGCTCTATATACAGATAAGAAGGATAAGAAGCAAAAAGGCAAGAAGAAGGAAGAAGATGAAGAAGAGACTTCTCAAGCCAACTTTGCAAGCAAGAGCAAGTGGAAAGGGAAGAAGAAAGGACCAAAGCAAGACAAAGCCAAAGGTCAGAATGTTCAACCTTGTGCCATATGTGATAAGACCAACCACACCACTCAGAATTGCTGGTTCAATGGGAAGACCCAGAAAGGAAGTGGAAGAGGTGGATATGGCAGCAATAGAGGCAGAGGTGGACACAACTTCAACAATAACAATAGAAGCTATAATAGAAGGGACTACAACAATTATTCAGAAGATCAACCACATGAAGACTCATTGCTTCTTATGAATCTAAGCCACAAAGAAGGTAAAGAAGATGATCATTTGTTCTACGTAGATTCAAGATGTTCGAATCATGTTGCAGGAAACATTGCTCTTCTATCTGATTTGGAAAGTCCAAAGCATAGACATGAAGCGCAAACAGGGGATGACACAAAGCACAATGTGGAGAAGATTGGTAATTTCAAAGCTTCCAATCGCAGGACAAACATTCTGAGTAAGGTTCTCTATGTACCCACTATCACTAAAAACCTAATAAGTGTAGGCCAAATAGTTGAAAAAGGCTTGCAAGTTGGGTTCACCCAACATGGAGCTTTTGTGGAAGATCCATGTCAAGGCTTCAAGAAGATAGTCCGAGGTGAGAAGCATGGTAGGCTCTTTACTTTTGAAGTAGGAGAAACCAAGAACATAGCTCTATTCAACTTTGGGTCTCAAACCCTAAATGAGCTTGAAGTGTGGCATAAGAGACTTGCCCATGTGAATGAAAGAACCTTGAAGGATATATGTAGGGATCAAAGTGTTCTAGGACTGCCGAACATATCAAAGCAACACATGATCAACAGGTGTGATGCATGTCAGATTGGGAAGGCACAAAGACAACCATTCAACCACAAAGGCTACATCCACAACAACTTATGGACTTAGTACATACAGATGTATGGGGACCAAGTCAAGAACCTTCATTGGCAGGATCAAGGTATTATGTCTCATTTATTGACGACCATAGTAGATGGACTGTTCTATACTTTATCAAGAGTAAGAATGAAGTGTTTGATTGCTTCAAGAAGTATCTTGCACATGTGGAGAATCATACTTGTAGATCACTAAAGAAGCTCAGATCTGATGGAGGGGGAGAATACTTCTCCAAAGAGTTTGATGAGTTCTTACAGGACAAAGGTATCAAAAGGGAAGTGACTACCAGGTACTCTCCTCAACTAAATGGAATTGCAGAGAGGAGAAACAAGACATTGGTTGGATCAGCCCGAACAATGCTTGAAGAGAAGAAGTTACCACATTATCTATGGGCAGAAGCTATTTCAACTGTTGTGTACCTTGTCAATCGATTACCATCCAAATCACTTCAAGTTATGACTCCTTATGAAGCATGGCATGGAAGAAAACCTAGTCTTGGACATTGCAAGGTTTTTGGTTGTTTAGCTTATGTTCATGTACCATCACAAATAAGAGGTAAGCTAGATGAAAGGGCAACAAAGTCAGTGTTTATTGGATATGATTCAACTCAGATGGGTTACAGGTTCTTCAATCCTTCAACCAAGAAATTCACTACAAGTAGAGATGTTGTGTTTGAAGAACACATGTCTTGGTATGATGAAGACAAACAAAAGGTAACACTACCATATGATCTTGATTCTGACTCTCATCAAGTAGGATGCAAGCATGATACACAGGTCTAGGATCCAAGAAGTGATACAGATGATGACCAAGATGAAAGAGAAAAGGATTACAAGCTATGGAAGTCAAGAGTCAAAGCAAAGATGCAAGAGGTTGGAGAATGCTCCAAACAAGCACCTAGAAGATCAGCAAGAGAGAAGAAACAACCAGAAAGGTATGGATATGATTCCACATTTGTTACGAAGCATTCAATCTACTTGGCAAAAGACTCTATTTCAGAGGAAACCTCAACCTATGAAGAGGCAAATGGAAACCCTAATTGGGAAAAGGCCATGAACGAAGAGATAGATGCATTGAAGGAGATGGACACTTGGGATTTGGTTCCAATGTTGCCGAATCAAAAGGTAATTGGTTGCAGATGGGTATATAAAGTTAAAAGAAATTCAGATGGATCAGTTTGCAGGTACAAGGCAAGATTAGTTGCCAAAGGATGCTCACAAACTCATGGTATAGACTATGAGGAAACATTCTCACCAATTGCAAAGATGACTACAATCAGGACATTGATAAGTGTAGCTGCTGCAACGAATTGGAGACTCCCCCAACTTGATGTGAAAAATGCATTCTTAAATGGTTGGATAAGTGAAGAGGTATACATGTCACAACCACCAAGTTTTGAAAACCCTAATCATCCATCTTATGTTTGCAGACTTAAGAAAGCATTGTATGGATTGAAACAAGCTCCTAGAGCTTGGAATTACATGTTGGTTACATATCTTCAAGATCAAGGGTTCAAAGCTAGCAGCTCAGATCCTTCTCTATTCATCAAAAGGGATCACAATGAGGTTATCTATCTATGTGTATATGTAGATGATATTATTGTGACAGGTGATGATCTAAATGGCATTCAAAGGATCAAGAGACACATGCAAGAGGAGTTCAAAATCAGTGACCTAGGTGAGCTCACATATTTCCTAGGTATGCAGGTGATATACACAGATGAAGGAATGTATTTGACTCAAAGAAGATACATTCAGTATCTTCTTCTCAAGTTCAAAATGGAGAACACTAAACCTGTAGGTACACCTTTGGAGATGAATCATAAACTAAGTGTTTATGAAGGTGAGAAAATTGAAGACATTAAAGAGTATCAAAGCTTGGTAGGTAGCTTGATATATGCTACTCATACAAGGGCAGACATCTCATATAGTGTGGGAGTGCTTAGTCAGTTCATGCACTCACCGAGAAGACCACACATGGATGCGGCTAAGAGAGTACTTAAGTATCTCAAAGGTACAATCAACGAAGGTATATTCTATCCTTACTCTTCAGATTTGGATATCAAAATCTACTCAGATGCAGATTTGGCAGGAGCTAAGGATGATAGAAAAAGTACATCTGGTTACTTAGCATTTGCAGGTTCGAAGCTAGTGTCATGGAGTTCCAAGAAGCAACCAACAATTGCTTTATCCTCAAGTGAAGCAGAGTACAGAGGCTTGACCATAGCAACTCAAGAGGCAATATGGTTAAAAGCATTGTATACAGATTTGGGACTTGAGAGTTCCAAACCTCACATATTTGGAGATAATGTAAGTTCCATGCATCTAGCAGCAAATCCTATTTTCCATGCGAGAACCAAGCACATAGAAGTCCATTACCACTTCATCAGGGAGAAGCTCATGGCAAAGGAGATTGACATTTCTTTTGTTCCAACTGAAAAGCAAGTAGCAGATATGATGACGAAGGCACTTGATGGAATAAAGCTTTGTAGATTCAAAGCTATGGTAGGTATGCAACCTATCAGAGAATGAAGACTCAAGCATACTTTAGCTTGAGGGGGAGCTGTTGGAACATCAAGCTTACACTATTCTTGAGGTGGATTTGATCTACATCAAAGGCTATCGCGTCGAAAGAATATCCGTTGGAGAGTTCTTTTTTCATGTGTTCATTTATTGTATTTTTTTGAGAGATTTTTTATGGTTCATTTACCGTTGTAAAAGCCTTGAGCTTTACACATGTAAAGGTAGAAAGATAGATCCAAATCCCACAAATTTGTGGTGGTTGAAGTTGCATTCAATCAAGCAATCAATCACCTAAAAGTAGATCAAACTAGATCTTCACTTTTCCTAGATTGTAGGAAAGTGAATTGATTCCCTCCAACAACCATTCCCACCTTCATTTGAATTCAAATTCAACTTGTAAAAGTCGTGGAACACTCCTAAAGGCTATATAAAGACTTGAAATCACTTGTACATTACATGGAAGCAATATACATACACTTGTGACCATCATTGTCTTGCTCCTTCAATTCTCTGCATCATCTTCTTCGCCAACAGTAATCTTGCAAAGGCTGCTGATCTCTTTGCAGAGCTCCAAATTGAGTGGAAGATGACTCATTGGAAAGGTATTAGTGTCTAGTTTATGCCTAAAAATTTTCAAAGCATTTTGTTCAGTATATTAGGAGAAATATGGGTTTTTCTATCTTGGGATCAATCTCTGCATATTCCTGAAAAATAGGAAGTACCACCGGTGAATGTCGCATTCATTCCTATAGCATATTTTGCTTATTCCTTATACTTTTGTGCATTCCATACACTCAACCCTATGTGTATCACTCCCATGAAAGGAATTTTTTTAATTGTAATCACGCTGGTCGCTATGGGCATTTGAAGTTCATTGTCTCTTCCATAGATAGTAAGTTTTTTGAGCTAGTCGACCCGCGAACCTATATGTTTTGTATCGACTCATTCTCCTTGATGTTGCAAAGTACATAGTGTGTTTCTTTGCACTTATTACATGATTATAAGGTCTATTTGAGTCTTCATAAGCTCAAGGGCTGGTCTTGTGCCGGTTGGCTTGACCAAACTTCGTCGCTTTGAAACACACTTTTCTACCTTCGACAAGCTTCTCCAAGTTTTTTCAAGTGATGTGGTGAAGAAGTAGCTGACACTCATGTATAAGGAAGTGTCAAGCTATGTGGAAATTACTCCACAAAAGGAAGTAAGCCCAAAGCTTTATGGAAAGCTTAAAACTTCTCCCTAGGCAGAGCCTTTGTGAAAAGCTCTACAATGTTCTCATACGTGGGCACATATATCAAGCTGATCTCCCCAACAGAGAACCTCTCCTTGACATAATGATAATGTGACCAGTGAGCAGCATGTCATCAACATAGACAACAATGATCTAAACCACATCATTAGCACGCTTAACATATAAGGTGCTCTCAGTTGGACTCTTCTCAAAACCGTGTGCAATCAGATAGGCATGTATCTTCTTATACCAAGCACATGGTGCTTGCTTTAAACCATCTAATGACTTCTTTAACCTGCACACCTGGTTTTCATGCCCTTTCTGCACAAAGCCACGGGGCTGAATAACATACACTTCTTCATGCAAGTCATCATTCAGAAATGCAGTTTTAATGTCCAACTGATGAACATTCCAACCATGATGGACTGTAAGTGCACAGATGCTCCGAACAATAGTCATACAGCATGTAGGTGCAAAGGTCTCATCAAAATCCATGCCTCTTTCCTACGCATAACCCTTTGCATTAAGTCGAGCCTTATACCTATCAATTGTTCCATGAGGCTTACACTTTAGCTTGTAAACCCAGTTAGTGCCAATGGCCTTCTAGCAAGGAGGCAAGTCACATAAAGACCAAAGACCGTTCTTCACTATAGCATCATATTTAGATTGCATAGTAGCCATCCAATTTTTTGAATTTTGTGCTTCGTCAAATGAAATAGGCTCATTCTCATCATAGAGACTAGATGCAGCCATAACATAGAAATCTGATGCAAAAGAGGCATTATGAGAGCCTGATTGAGTACGATATGACAGAGGTGCATCTAATTTATTGTCACACAAAGTCTGCATGAGCCATTTGCCTCCTCAATATCAGCTCTCTCATCAACAAGTGCATAATGTAAATCTGCATCCGAAATGGGATGATCTACATCATCACATGAAACCTGCAAAGGCTGAGAAGTTGGTTCATTAGGACAAGCACTAGATTGTCCACCTGTAAAAAGAGGCAGCAAAGTATCGTGCATGTCTTTGGAGCTAACAGATGTCTCCTTAGTACATGAAAGTAATGGCTAAATAGCATCTTCCACAAAAACAGCATCACGGCTAACTAGAATGCGTTTAGTCTGTGGATGATACAGATGATGGCCTTTACTTTCAGAACTATACCCAACAAAAATACATTTTACTGCTTTATCATCCAATATTACCATGTTGTTCATGCAGTAATGCATATGCCAAACAACCAAAAACACACAGATGAGCAACATGGATTATGATCATGCCAAGCCTCATATGGAGTGATAGACTGCAGCGCTTTAGTGGGACACCTGTTAAGTACATATGCTGCACACATGACAGCCTCAAGCCAGAAACTATGTGGTAAAGCTTGACTCTTGACCATACACCTCGCCATCTCCATGAGTGACCTTTTCTTTTGTTCAGAAACTCCATTCTGTTGAGGTGTATATGGCACTATACACTGGTGTTTTATCCCATGTTTAGCCAAAAATTCATTAAAATCAGAAGACATATATTCCCCCCCTCGATCAGAACGGAGGGTGCCCATTTTTACATGCTGACAGATTTTCAGCCAAAACCAAAAACTGTTTGAAGCACATGAACACTTCGAACTTTGCCTTCAATAGATATACCCATGCATGCCTGGAAAAATCATCGAAGTCATGAAGTAAAGATAATTTCCAAAAGAAGGTGTCTGCATAGGACCACATACATCACTATGTACAAGCTGCAATTTTTTAGTAGCCCGAACTGAACCATCTTTTGGAAAGGAGGAATGCTGCATTTTGCCCAAAATACATCCTTCACATACATGTTTACCGGTGCGTCAAGTTTGGGCAAAGAAGACACCATTTCAGATTTCTACAGGTGTAGCAAACTAGCAAAGTTCAAATGACCAAAGCGTGCATGGCAACGCTTTGCATCTGAAGTAGCCTAAGAATCATGTACTACACATGCCAAATCATTCACCGATCTTTCATAGTCTATGAGCTTATACAGCCCACGACATAAAATGCCAAAAGCAATCACCACGTCACCATTTGACAGATCATGAACTGTACATCTATCATCAACAAATTTCACAACCAAGCCAATCTTGGCTAATGCAGAAACTCATAACATATTCTTATTGATCCCTGGCACAAATAAAGAATCTGAAAAAGTGAAAGAACTACCATGAGCAGTAGTGAGCATGATCTTACCAACTCCCATAACAGGATAAGAGGAGTTGTTGGCGCATGTAACAGTATTCTCTGTAGGAGCAGGCTCGAGTGAAGAGAAGAAACTGTGTTGTGAGCTAATATGTTTGGTCGCCCCACTATCAAAGTACCAAACATCTGAGTCTACTATAGACATGCACTGCTCATGAGAAGATGGGTCAAAACTGCAAACAGTAGTAAACACCCATGCTTCTTCCTTCACAAGATTAGGAGACTCTGTTTTTCGTGTAGAGGCCTCTGCAACAACCATTTGAGCCTCTTTCTTCTTTGCCTCTTTAGCAGCGAGTTTTGGACAGTTCTTTATGATATGATCATTTCCTTTACAGTACTTGCAAAACAATTTCTGCTTTTCTGATTTCTTTTCATCTTTGTCTACCCTCTTCGATTGTGCAGAATTAGCAGATTTCTGCTTACTAGTTGAAGAGCTCCATTTTCCTTTGCCTTCTGACTAGCCAGGAAAGCTTGATCTGTAACACATATAATGGACTTGTTCTCCCTGGACTCGTCTTCCTGCAACAGAACAGAGACTAACTCCTCAAATGACAAGGCATTTGGATTGTCTTCCATCATCAACCGAAGAGTAGAAGCAAAACTCTTATATGAATCAGGAAGACCATTCAGAACGATCTGCACAAGTGAGCTATCTGGTATAACCTCATCAGTAGAAATCAATTATTCCTTCAAGTCTTTGATCTTTGTTAGAAAACTTTCCATAGAGTCACCTTCATTCATGTGCTCAGTCTCCAACTATTTTCGGAGATAAGCAACACAAGCCTCATTCCTAGCTTGGTACAATGTGGTAAGTGTATCCCAAGCATCCTTAGTTGTTCTACAAGAGTGTATGTGAGGAATAATGGAATGTGTGACAGATAAAGCTATCAATGCATGTGCTTGGGCATCTCTGCCATCCCAATGAATTTGCTCTGTAGTAGGTGCAATGCAAACCGTAGCACGAACAGGAATATGCAAAATATCATCATCTTCGACACCTTCTGCATCAGCTTCAGTACCTACAATTGTAACAGTTGCAAGTGTGATAGGATGTTTTTCAACACCCTGCACAATATTCCACATTCCTTTTGCAACCAATACATGTCGCATCATATAAGCCTATAACGGGTAGTTGGTACTATCCAACTTATCCTCAAAAGCCAACATACAGAATACATCACTGCTTTCAGCCATGGTCGGTGACTAAAATACCTTGATGCAAAAAATTGATTGTATCTCAAAAAGTTGAACAAAATTACCCAGACAAATTCTGCTAGACCTGTAGCAAACTTTAAGACACTTATACTAGAGAACCAAAGCTGTTATATACCTTTGGCACAAAAAGACAAAATAGCCTACACAAGCACCGCAAAAGTGCGTTCAAAGGCCGAAACGAGCTCAGATCGCGATTTCGGCACCACACAGCGAAGTTGTTTTGATCTCGAAAACACATTGAGTATGCTCAGCAAAATTCGTGGGATTCTGAGACTGCAAGCAGAGAGGAGTCAACGACGCCCTAGATGAAGCGGTGACCTTCTCTGATAACGGAAGCACCTGAACAGCACAAAGGAAGAAGAAGAAGCTTGGAGCAGAACACACAATACTCACTGTATTACCACTAGAATGTACAAAGATAAGTAGCTCGTTAGGGCAATAGGCGTATATACAAGCCAGGGGAAAAAAACCTCCTAAAGAGGGAAAAAATTGCCCCGGCAGTCCTAGAGTGTTCACACACATCACCACCTAAATATATCTACACACCAGCACAACACCACAATGATGATGAGATAGTTCAGCTCCATTGTCAGTTAGAAGATTTGCAGACCACGCAGGACATAAGGAGGCAGATTTGGTGTAAAGTATGTAGCAACAATAGACATTCCAATGCTAATTGTCCTAACAAGGTGAGCTATCAACTATGTGGCAAAGATGGTCATGAAGCAAGAGACTGGTACTACCCCAAGGGAGCATAGTAGCGAGGTAACCCTCCAGTTCTTGATTCGTATTATGCTAGCACTTCAAATGCACCTAATAGAGAAGAGAACCATCCAAGATGGCCTAGATATAATAGCCCATTTATGTGTTATCATTGTGGCAAGTATGGCCACATGCAGCATAGGTGCTCCTTACCAAAAAGTGCACCTCCCTGTCAGCATTGTCCAAATGCTAAGGAACACTATACCAGAGATTGTCCAAGAAGTTTTCCCGCTCCAATTCACATGATTATAGTCTCCCCAAAAGTAGAAGGTATGAACACTCAATCTGATGTTGTTTCATCTTCTTCAATACCCATGATGACTAGAGCCCGACAAGCAGTAACAACCTGTAGGGAGGAGCAACAGAGACTTAAAGAAATAGGATGAGGAAAAGAAGATTGGTTGGAAGGGCCAAGCTGACATTGAAGGAGCTTATGAAAGGATGACTATTTCACTAAAGGACCAACCAACAAGTTCTCCGGAAGACACACAAGAGGTGAACATTAAGGAAGTCTTGAAAGGCATTCACCATAAGTTTAGTCTGTACCAACTCATAAAGATGGATTCAAAAGTAAGAAGTGATGTGTTGAAGATTATACGCTCTGCATACTTGAGCCCACCTCCTAGCATAGATGGTTTCATGGTTGACTTTCCCCATGCACCCTTGGCTAACTATCAAAGCTCAAGGTTATCTGTTTTTATAAAGAATGAAGCTCTCACAAGTGTTATTATAGATGGAGGTTTTGGCATCAATTTGATGCCATAATTCACCATGAAGAAACTAAAATTGAATCCCACAAAGGCAGTACCCTTCACAGTGACATTAGCAAATCAACATCGGGTTGCACCTCTCGACATTGTTGAAAAGGTATTAATGATATTGCAGACTTGTCCTTTTGTTCTAGACTTTGTTGTTATTGCCCTGCCATAGGATACCTCCTACCCCCTACTCTTGGAAAGGCCTTGGCTAAGGCAAGCAAAGGCTCTGCAAGATTGGGGAAAGAACGAGTTATGGATTTCGACATGTACTAGCAATCAATTACAGATACATCTGTAAGAAGGATCAGACATCAGCAAGGCTACTAGGTATACAATGGACACTCAGCGAATGCCTTCTTTACCTCACAAAGATGATACCCTATTAAATTGGATGATGGGGAGTGCAAAATGATGCACAATGCAGATATGTGAGATAAATGAGGATTATGTAGAAGCCGCACAAGGAGGCCAGGAAGAGGAAAAAATTGATGTTTTTCACTTGAACAATATGGAAAAAGGTAAGATATGTGATTACAGGAAACTGGATGAAGAAGCAAAAATTGGGCACCGTGAGGCCGGAATCAAGCACCTCACTCAAATTGGGCACCAGGAAGCCCAAGGTGGCACCTCTCACAGGGTGGCCCAAGTTGGGCACCTAGCTGGTAGTGGCCAAGTTGACAAGAAGGCTTCCTTGGCCAAAATAGGCCAATCCTCTCTATGGAATCCACTTCTTCTCTAAAGCAAGGTGTTCAAGTTCAATTTTGTAGGTATCTCTTGGGAGGCAAAAACTGCCAAGTGGGCCACTTCACCTCACTAGTCAAATTTTACCACAGAGGATCACTGCACTCCTTTCTATTGGTGAACAAACCAAGGTGAATAATTACCTGGATGATGTTTTAAAATATGGAGAACATGTTGACGCACTTGAGGCTACAATCTATGATTCATTGGCACCAAAGGAAGTCTTATTCCCAGAAATCCTATCAGAATGGATCATGGAGCCAATTATGGAGCATGAGATAAGTACTACTCCTATCTCTATTAATGAAGAAGAAGCATTCTTGTAGGAAATGCATCTTGAAGAAAAGAAAAACTATCTTTGGAGTAGCCCGCAAAGCAAAATGATTATGGTACCATGTAGACACATTCCAAAGGTAAGGTTCATCTCATATTACATTAAATCTAGGGTACGGAAGAAACTCGGAAGGAAACACACTCAAGTCATAGAATATCATTGGAAGACAACACCTCAATTGCAAGGAACTCCTACTATTCTAAAGAGGTCTGCAAACACAAAGGTAGAAGCATCCAGCATGACAAACACTATGGCTCGGAAGAGAATCAGGAAGACAGACTGTAGTACCCCTTCTCTGTTCTCTCTCTCACTTTGTGGCATGAGAACAGTGGGCTCCAAGCACAGGGGTCAGAACCCACTGGTCCTAAGAAGATAGAAGAGAAAGAGATTGAGGGGAGAGCTCTCAGAGGCCTTGGGTTGTAGCTTCAGGGAGTATTCTGCTCCATTTTCTGGACATATTGGTGTTCCGGCAGTTGTCTCGGGTAGTTGTTGCTCCATTTCAGTTGATTTGTTTTATCTCTCGGCCTCTCACTTCCTCATCTATTTCCCTTTCTCTCTCTATCTCTCTCTCGTTCTCTCTTTCTCCCTCTCACTCCCTCTCTCTCTCCCTCTCTTTCTCTTTCTCCTTCTCTATTTCTCTCTCTCTCTATTTCTCTCTCTCATTTTCCCTCTCTCTCTCTCTATCTCTCTCTCCCCTCTCTCTCCCCCCCTCCCTTCTCTCTCCTCCCCCGCCCGCTGGCCTCCGCACCACTCACCCGCCCCCCCCCTCCGCCATTGACCCCCGCCCCCGCCTCCGCCTAGCTACCCGCCCCCGCCCTCCTCTCCTTCCGCCACCTGCCACCCCGCACCCCCCCCCCCTCCGCCTAGTCCCCCACCCTCCGCCTTCCTCCCCCGCCCCCGCCTCCGCCTAGACCCCACCCCGCCGCCTGCCCCCGCCTCCGCCCAGTACCCCCCGCAAGCCCCCTCCCCTCTCTCTCCTCCCCCGCCCGCTGGCCTCCGCACCACCCATCCGCCATCCCCCCGCCACCCGCCCCTGCCTCCGCCCAGTACCCCCCGCAAGCCCCCTCCGCACCCGCCCTCCGCCCCTCACACACCCCTCCGCCACCCGCAGAACCCTCCCCCTCCTCCCCTCCGCACCCGCCCTCCGCCCCTCACACACCCCTCCGCCACCCGCAGAACCCTCCCCCTCCTCCCCTCCGCACCCGCCCTCCGCCCCTCACGCACCCCTCCGCCACCCGCAGAACCCTCCCCCTCCTCCCCTCCGCACCCGCCCACCGCCCCTCACACACCCCTCCGCCACCCGCTGAACCCTCCCCCTCCTCCCCTCCGCACCCGCCCTCCACCCCGCACACACCCCTCCGCCACCCCTTGTGCACACACTCCACCCCCTCACTCTCTATCTCTCCCGCATGCACATACACGCACAATTATACATATACACATATGCATTCACATACACACACACCGAGACATACACTCACACACCCACATGCACACAGATGCACTCATACATGCAGACATACACCCTCACATACACGCATATGTACACCCACTCACATACATACACCTACATCCTCAAATGCACACCCACACCTACCCCCTTCTATTACACATATGCACCCCCTTGCACGCACACACCCACCCACACACATACCTCCACACACACACACACCCACACACACATATGTTACACACACCCGCACCATTACACACTCACACCCCCATACAATCACACACAAATCACACACACCCACACACATACACATCCATACATGCACACACACACCGGCACACATGCAGAACCCCGCGCACATGGGAAATCATCAGAAACAAAGCCATGGAAGCAATGGATGCATGGAAGCAATGGAAGCACCTGAGAAGGATTGGGGGCGACAATCTACATCTAGAGATAGGTGGTGAATTGTTGGTGTCATTCGACTCTGTTGTTCCTTATTGCCATGGAAAGCATGCAAGATTGAAATTGAATACAAATGGGTGCCTTGGAAAAGACATTTACATTCCATAACGATTTGCTTTTACACTTCCAAAGTGTACGGGGTCCTTCATTTGAATTACCAGGATTAAACAGGGCGGGTGAAAAGGTAAAAGATAATTGTTAAAAGTGAAAGTGGAATTGCCAGCAACCATTCATGGCGACTACCTATCTTTGGGGATCCAATTCAAATCAAGGGAATATTTGACCTACCCTCCAATTTTGGGCATTCAACCGGCGCATGATCAGTGGACGTGAAGATTCGGCAAGGCTCTCTTGGCCTATTGGGGCCTATAAAATCAAAGGATTTGTGCTCATTTGGGTTACAGGACACTGGAGTACATGTACAAGGTACAACAATTGGATAGATATAGTGGTTTCGTGCGTACGTGCAGAAGTTCTTTCTTGCACTTGGTGGTTTCAAGTCTACTGTGGGAGCTACTCTGTCGTGTATACAGAGGGGAGGCTTCTCAGTGAAGGGCTATGAGCACTATAGTGTGAAAGAGTAGCTTGGATTCTTCTTCTTTTCGGTGAGTCAGTGTGGTTGATTGTGTTCTATTCTCTTGAGAAGATCTTACCATTTGTATTGTTCCGAGTTAGTCTGCATATCAGTGGTCCTTATGCTGACAGGAAGAAACTGTTGTATTAGAGTATTTACTTTTAAGGTGGTTTGTTAGCCCTAAGCTTGTGGCTTGTTAGTCCTAAAGTTGTACCTTAGGCATCACTCTGCCCAACATTGTACTCCCCTGATTTGAAACAAGAAGTGTACGGTCTTCCTTGGTCATTCATTGTTCACATTTTTCTGAAGAATTTACCACTCTGTGCAATCCATGTTATCTACCTGCTCACAGAAATGTTAAAGGGTATACTTCCCTAAAGAGAACCCCCCTTGAGTAGGCGACGTACTGGAAGTGTTTATTTTCTATAAAAATGGATACCCCAGTACCTCCTCTACACAGACATTACAGCTTTAAGGAGATTCGATGATAAGAGGAGAGAAGTAAAGAAGAGGACTTATGGCCAACACTCGAGGGTCAAAGAAGAAATGTTGTGTGGATCTTCATAGTTAGAAGAATGGGAGAAGGACAAGAAGCCCCTAGATTGCACTTCCATGGTGGGGTCTAACTCTATGTGAATCAAGCAAGGACAAATTCATTCACTGTATATATCATAGTTCAGTTCATTTCATTTTTTGTGGTACATTTTGTTTGTTGGAATAAGGAATTAAATGAGTCGTTGCACCCAGACGGTGCAAAGTCTTGATGTGGAGGTCTATAGAGTAGGTGATCTTGCTAGCATTTGATTGAATCCATTTTATGAGGAGCTTCTTGGAATTGTTAAAGCATGAGCTTAAGGGGAGGTTCTTGGGACCTTGGGGAGGGTCTTGGGCCACACTCCACAACCCTCTACCTAGGGGCTTGGAACCACTACCTAGGCTATGTCCTCGACAATGCAACAGAGTCAAGAGCATAGCATGAGCAATTGAAATCGAAACCTAGGCATAAGCAAAGAGATTTGGAGCAAAACCAATGGGCAAGAAGTGGATGCAAAATAAGCAACGGGGTGATCCTTTGCCACATGAGTTAGAGAACTCCTTACCACACTATAGAGGCAAGCTCTAGCTCATTTACCCTTTGGGGGGGCATCCCTTCACCCATATGACCATGATTTGAGAAGTTCAATTTGTATATGATAAAAAATTCATTTGTTTTCTACTCAACTCAAAACGTGGAACTTCTCTGCCATAATTTTAGGAAAGTGAATTAACTTATTGCATAAGGCAATCAAGAAAAGGGGACGCCTTGATTTTAGGTAGTCAATTCAGTTATTGTAAGTAATTGGGCGACGCCCTTTTCACATCAAGCTCTCATGCAATTAGGCGACGCCAAACATTCATCAAAGTAACAACTTGGGGCGACGCCCATTTTTAGCATGAGTGGAACTAGGCGATTATTTTTTGGCAAAGGGTGACCACCCATTTTTGGGCTTCTTGGAAAAGAAGGCGACCATCCATTTTTGGGCTTCTTGCAAAAGAGGGCGACCACCAAGATGATGTGGGGCGACCACCCTTCCCATTGACAACTCCACTTGAGTAACCACCAAGATGACGTGGGGCGACCACCCTTTCCATCGACAACTACACTAAGGCAACCACACCCTCCCTATGAGCAACCTCCCATTCACTCCCCTCTCCACCCAAGGTGACCACCTCCAACTTCTGCACCCCTCCATATGGGCGACCTCCCACTCACTTCCCTCTCCACCCAAGGCGACCACCTCCAACTTCCGCAGTTATCACCTCCGCATGGTGCAACTAAGACGACTTCTTTGGGTGACTGATTACTTCAATGTGGCAAATTTTCCTAGATCTTTACAATATAGTGCTTGTCGCATGGCTAGGTTTTTGTCCAACAAGAGTAAGAAATTTGAATAACTCCAAGGGTATAACTAGATAGACATGTGTGAAGAAGGGAAGTGAGAGGAATTAGAGGCTTCGATGGCCCAAAAGGTAATCTTTCCAGAATCGGGCACCATCACCTCCTCTTTTAGACATGGTCAAAATTGGGCCTCTACTCCACCATGGGATACCTTGGGTGGCTAACGACTTATGATGGGCTCCATCGTGGGCTCCTGGTGGCAAATGACGAGCGGAACATATTTTTGTCAGTAAAGTCTCAGAGTGAAAATTAATGCAAGGAATATCACCACCAAGCTTTGGCAGTGTCAGAAGTTATAATTGGGGGCCTAATTGAAGTTGGCTACCAGAGCCTTAATTATTCCACTCCTCTACCTCTTTGCCCACCACTTTGGCATGTGTGATAGTTAAGGCTAGGATTCGGCAAGGATACCCCCTAGCCTCTCTAGAATCAATATAAACAGATGTGTGGCACTCATCTGGGATATCTGAGGGACCGACCGATAGAGGCCGATATGCGTATATGAGATATATGTGAGTGAGTTACGGTGGTACTGTGAACGTGTTCATGTCAGGTTACTCCATAGTTACTCTGTGCTCACTGGTATGATTTTGCCCACTGTGGAAGAGGATTCTCTATGGAGAATATACGCTAGAGTGAGAGCTTCAGTGATGGGGGGTAGCCAGCATGGCAGTGAGATTGGGTATACTAGGATAACTCTCTTGTAAGTTGGAATCTATAGCATTTGTGCAAAAAACTCACATTATTGTATACCTTCTCTCTATTAAGGAGACTGAGTGTATTCTCGAAGTAATGATACCTTTGTACTATTATCAAGTATAACTCTCTTGTAACTTGGAATCTATAGCATTTGTGCACAAAACTCACATTATTGTATACCTTCTCTGTATTGAGGAGACTCAGTGTATTCTCAAAGTAATGAGACCTTCTCACATTATTGTATACCTTCTCTGTATTGAGGAGACTCAGTGTATTCTCAAAGTAATGAGAGCTTTGTACTATTATCAAGTATAGGTCTTGGCGTACTAGCACAATTTTCAATCTTGGTCTTATTGGTCTTTCCATTGTTTTTGTAGCTCTGTTTATTCATTGGTTTATCTTTTGAAGTGGTACCTCACACAATCATGTTACAGGGTATACTTACCTAAGGATAACCTCCCTTGAGTAGATGAAGTACTGAAAGTGTGAGCCTGTGGGATCACTTGCAGTTTGGAACTTGGCAAAGTGAGATACCCTAGTACCTCCTCTACAACTTTGGCCCACATGAAAAGTGAAAGATTTACCCAATAAATAATGACAAAGTTTATTGATTGAGTAAATTAAACCCAAGCACCATTGTTTTGTAGTTGAATAATTATGTTCCACATAAGTTAATCATCGGTTGGCATAGTAGTTAGGTCAGAACCAATTACACACCTCTTTCTACATAAGTACACTTCCAATTGAGTTGTTGAAAGCATCCACAAATACATGGAATGGTTCTTTCCAATACGGGGCTTTTAAAACTAGTGTTGTAGCAAGCATCTTCCATAGTCCCTCAAAAGCTATTTGAGCCTCCTCCATCCACTGAAAGTCGGATGTTCGGACATGAGCTAATTTGTTTAGTGGTATTGCAATGTGAGCCAGGCCTCTCAAATGTCTCCCATGCCACCAAACTTGACCTAAGAATTGCAAAACTTCTTTTGGGTTCCATGGCGTTGAGGTCTTTAGAATAACCTTTACTTTATCCGGATCAATGGTAATGCCATCTCGCAAAATGATATGTCCAAGCAGTTTGCCACACTTGAATACAAAAGCTGATTTATTAGGACTAATACAGAGGTGTACCTTCCAACACGTTTCAAAACATGCTCCGAGATGTGTTGCAATTGTCCAAAAACAGAGAAATCATCTAAGAATATTTGCATGAAGGTAGTGAGGTAGGGGGCAAAAATTTGTTGTATGCACTGGTGGAATGTACTAGGACTAGCATTCCGCAATCCGAACCACATTATTGTGCACACAAACACTCCCTAATTGGTAATGAATGTTATCTTCAGTATATCCTCATCCACCATGTGAACTTGATTATAGCCGCTAAAGCCATCTAGGAATGAGTACATCTCCCAACCTGCAACTTCTTCTAACATATTATCTAGAAATGGTAGCTCGAAAGGACCTGGAATCGTAGTTGTATTCAACTTCTAGTAGTCCACACAAATTCACAACTGCTTGTTTTTGTTTGATACAATTACGATGGGGGATACCCACTCAGAATTATGGATAGGAACAATGTACATGTGATATATTTAGGTAGTGATGTGTGTGAACACACTAGGACCATTGGGGCACTTTTTTCCCTCTTTAAGAGGTTTTTCCCCCTTGGCTTGTATATACGCCTATTGCCCTAATGGGCTACTTATCTTTGTACATTCTAGTGGTAATACATTCAATATTGTGTGTTGAGCTCCAAGCTTCTTCTTCTTCCTTGTATTGTTTGCATGCTTCCAAAGATGTCTAACTCCAACAATTGGTATCAGAGCAGGTCGTCGCTTCATCTAAGGCATTTTGGACACTCCTCAGGCCACAATCTCATAATCGCACGAAATTTGGTACATATACTCAAGATTATTAGGAGATCAAAACAGCTTTGCTATGTGGTGCCCAAATCATGATTTGAGCTCATTTCAACCTTCGAATGCACACAGTGCTTCTATAGGCTATTTTGTCTTTTTGTGCCAAAGATATATACCAGTTTTGGTTCACCAGTATAAGCATCTCAAAGTCTGGTACAGGTCTAGCAGAACTCATTTGGGTAGTTCTGTTCAACTTTTTTAGATACAATCATTTTTCTGCATCAATGTATTTTAGTCAGTGGCCATGGTTGTAAGCAGTGATGTATTCCATATGTTGATTGTTGAGGATAAGTTGGATGGTACCAATTATCCATTGTGGGGCTTATATGATGCATCATGTATTGGTTGCAAAAGTACTGTGGAATATTGTGCAGGGTGTTGAAAAATGTCCTATTACACCTACGAACACAGGTACTGCAAATACAAGTATTGAAGCTGATGTAGATGGTGTCGAAGATGGTGATATTCAGCAGATTTGTGTTCATGCTACTATTTCTATTGCACCTATTGCAGAGCAAATTTGTTGGGATGGCAGAGATGCTCAGGCACATGCATTGATAGCTTTGTCTATCAAACGTGCCATTATTCCTCACATTTGCTCTTGCAAAATAGCTAAGGATGCTTGGGATACACTCACCACATTGTACGAGGCTAGGAATGAGGCTCATGTTGCTTACCTATGAAAACAGTTGGAGAGTGAGCACATGAATGAAGGTGATTCTATGGACAATTTTCTAACAAAGATCAAGGATTTGAAGGAATATTTGATTTTTGTAGATGAAGTCCTTCTTGGCAGTTCACTTGTGCAGATTGTTCTGAGTGGTCTTCCCAACTCATATAACAATTTTGCTTCTACTCTTCATTTGATGATGAAAGGCAATCCAAATGCCTTAACATTTGAAGAGTTAGTTTTTGTTTTGTTGCAAGAAGACCAGTCTAGGTAGAACAGGTCTATTATGCATGTTGCAGATCAAGCTTCCCTCGCTAGTCAGAAGGGCAAAGGTAAATGAATCTCTTCTACTAGTAAGCAAAAATCTGCAAATGCTACACGTTCAAAGAAGAAAGACAAGAATGAGAAGTAATCAGAAAAGCAGAAATTGTTTCGCAAATATTGTAAAGCAAATGATCATGTTATTAAGAGCTATCCAAAACTCGTAAAGAGGCAAAGAAGAAGGAAGCTAGAATGGTTGTTGCAGAGGCCTCCACACCGAAAATAGATTCTGCTAATCTAGTATAGAATGAAGAATGGGCATTTACTACTGTTTGCAATTTTGACCTATCTTCTCATGAGTAGTGTATGTCTGCAGTAGACTCAAATGTTTGGTACTTTGATAGTCGGGCAACCAAACATATTACTTCGTAGCGCAGATTCTTCACTTCACTTGAGCCTACCCCTACAGGGAATACTATCACATGCACCAACAACTCCTCTTATCCTCTCATAGGAGTTGGTAAGATCATTCTGACTACTACTAATGGTAGTTCTTTCACTTTGTCAGATGCTTTATTTGTGCCAGGGATCAAGAAGAATATGTTATCGATTTCGGCTTTAACCAAGATTGTCTTGGTTGTGAAATTTTTTATGACAGATGTCCAGTTCATGATCTATCAAATGGTGATCTGATTATTGCTTCTGGCATTTTATGTCGTGGGTTCTATAAGCTCATAGACTATGAAAGATCTGTGAACGATTCGGCATGTGTAGTACATGATTCTCAGGCTATGTCAGATGCAAAACTTTGGCATGCATGCTTTGGTCATCTGAATTTTGCTAGTTTGCTACACCTGTAGAAATCTGAAATGGTGTCCTCTTTGCCCAAACTTGAGGCACCCAGAAAACTTGTTTGTGAAGGCTATATTTTGGGCAAAATGCAATGTTTCTCCTTTCCAAAAGATGGTTCAGTTTGGGCTACTCAAAAATTACAACTTGTACATAGTGATGTTTGTGGTCCTACTCAGACACCTTCTTTTGGAAACTATCTTTACTTCGTGACTTTCATTGATGATTTTTCTAGGCATGCATGGGTATATCCACTCAAAGAAAAGTCCGAGTTTATGTGCTTCAAATAGTTTTTTGTTTTGGCTGAAAATATGTCAACATGTAAAATTACCACCTCCATTTTGATCAAGGGGGGGAATATATGTCTTCTAACTTTAATGCATTTCTAGCTGAATGTGGGATAAAACATCAATGTACAATGCCATATACACCTCAACAGAATGGAGTTGTTGGATGAAAGAACAGATCACTCATGGAGATGGCGAGTGTATGGTCAAGAGTCAGACTTTACCACAGAGTTTTTGGCTTGAGGCTATCATGTGTGTAGAATATGTACTTAATAAGTATCCCACTAAAGCATTGTAGTCTATCACTCCATATGAGGCTTGGCATGGTCCCAAGCCATTTGTTGCTCATCTATGTGTTTTTGGTTGTCTCGCATATGCACTAGTGCCTGAACAATATCGCAAGAAAATGGATGATAAAGCAGTAAAATGTATTTTTGTTGGGTACAGTTTTGAAAGCAAAGGCTATCCTCTGTATCATCCATAGAGTAAACACATTTTGGTTAGCCGTGATGTTTTTGTGGAAGATGCTATTCAACCTTTAATTTCATGTACAAAGCAGACATATGTTAGCTCCAAAGACATGTATGATACTTTGCTGCCTCTTTTTACAGGTGGACAATCTAGTGTTGGTCCTGATGAGGCAACTTCTTAGCCATTGTAGGTTTCATATGATGATGCAGATCATTCTATTTCTGATGCAGATTTACATGATGCACTTGTTGATGAGAGAGTTAATATTGAGGAGGCAAAAACTATGCCAAAATGGTTGGTGCAGACCTTGCGTGACAGCAAATTAGATGCATCTCTCTCATATTGTACTCATTCAGGCTCTCATAATGTCTCTTTTGCATCAGATTGATATGCTATGGATGCATCTAGTCTCTGTGATGAGACTGAGTCTGTTTCGTTGGATGAAGCACAAAGTTCTGAACATTGAGAGGCTGCAATGCAATCTGAATATGATGCTATCATGAAAAATGGTACGTGTTTTTTATGTGACTTGCCTCTTGGCAAGAAGGCCACTAGCACTAAGTGGGTATACAAGTTGAGGCATAAACCTAATGGAATAGTTGACATGTCATGCACAGGAAAGAGGCATTGATTTTGATGAGACCTTTGCTTCTACTTGTCGAATGACTATTGTTCATAGCATCTGTGCACTTGCAATTCATCATGGTTGGAATGTACATCATTTGGACATTAAGAAAACATTTTTGAATGGTGACTTGCATGAAGAAGTGTATGTTTTTCAGCCGCATGGCTTTGTGCAAAAAGGGCATGAAAATTAGGTGTGTAGGTTAAAGAAGGCATTATATGGCTTAAAGCAAGCACCATGTGCTTGGTATGAAAAGATACATGCCTATCTCATTGCACATGGTTTTGAGAACAATCCAACTAAAAGCACCTTATATGTTAAGCGTGTTAATGATGTGCTTCTGATCATTCTGCTGTATGTTGATGACATGATGTTCGCTGGTCCTCATGAGAAGCATATTGCTGATTTCAAGGTTGACTTACATGCCTCATCTGAGATGTCTGATTTGGGGCATTTGCATCACTATTTGGGCATTCGGTTTATGCAAGTTGATGGTGGAGTGGTTTTGTGTCAAATGAAATATATTCACACATTGTTGCAACGTTTTGGCCTTGAAGACTGTAAGCATTGGCACATGGTTAAGCACATCTTTCACTACTTGAGTGGTACCCAGCTACTTGGATTGTTTTATCCCAAGGGGGGATCACTACTGCTAGATTTGCATGCTTTTTCTGACAGTGATTGGATTGGTTGCTATGACACTCATGTCTCTACTAGTGGCTTTTGCTTCATGCTTGGTAGCTCATGTATATCTTGTTTGAGCAAGAAGCAGCCTACTATGGCCACTTCCAGTTGTGAGGTTGAGTATTGGGCAACTTTCACAGCAACTGTTGAGTGTGTGTGGCTCAGATGCCTTATGGCTGATTTGGGTGTTGGTTAGTCTTCTATCGCCACCATCTTCACTCATAGTCAGAGCGCATTGGCAGTTGGGAGGAACCCTGTGTTCCATGCTCGCACTAAGCACATTGAGGTGCATTATCATTATGTCAAGGAGAGGTTCTCTGCTGGGGAGATCAGCTTGGCATATGTGCCCACACAGGAGAACATTGCATATCTTTTCATGAAGGCTCTGCCTAGGGAGAAGTTTGAAGCTTTCTACAAAGCTTTGGGCTTACTTCCTTTTGTGGATTGATTCCACATAACTTGGCACTTCCTTATAGATGAGTGCCAACTCCTTGTTCACCGCATCACTCCTAGGGGGGATTTGTTGATATATTTAGGTAGTGATGTGTGTGAACACACTAGGACTGTCAAGGCACTTTTTTCCCTCTTTAGGAGTTTTTTTTTCCCTGGCTTGTATATATGCCTATTGCCCTAATGGGCTACTTATCTTTGTACATTCTAGTGGTAATACATTCAGTATTGTGTGTTGAGCTTCAAGCTTCTTCTTCTTCCTTGTGTTGTTCACGTGCTTCCCCAGACTTCTAACTCCAAAAGTATCCCACCTTAATTAAATGGTCTAAATCATGCTTAACCTGTTCTGGAAAATTTGGATTCATTCTATACCGCACCGGAGTGGCATCAGACTTAAGTAAAATCCTGTGATGGTAAAGCCATCGATCCAAACCTTTCATGTCTGCATAAGTCCAAGCAAACACATCTTTATATTCCTTTAACAATACAACTAGGGCCATCCGGAATTTTAGAGCAAGCTCCGCACATATTTGCACCGGTTTGGGGTGTGCCTAAATTTACTACTTCTAGCAAATCTTCTTCAATGTGTATCTTTCCATGCTCCATTGGATCTTTAATCACCAGGTCTTCATCTTTAACTTCTTCAAATTCCAAAAGCTCTGTACAAATCGAGGTTGCCATACCCCCACATACAAAGCTGACCATTGGCTCAACATCAACCACTCTAAATGATAGTAAGTCTTGATTAGCTTTGAGAAATTGTTGCTCTTCATCCTCCTACAATCCGTCCAGCATATGTGGTGGTTCCACTAATACCGGTTTATTCTTCGAAGGGAAATATTGATCATGCTCCAATTGGACCGAAAATTTTGTGTGTCCCTTCCTGAATGTACTTGTTTTGGCATCCCAGTTTTGTTGTACCTTGGCATTCCACAACCCACATCTTCACAGTAATAAATTATAATCCAAATTCTTCCCTTTAAGTTCAAGCAAAACAAAGGTAATGGGAAATACCACATGAAAAGTTACTATTGGGATGTCTTTAATAAGTCCCACTAGTTGCACTTGCGATTGATCAACCATCCGCACAAAGAATGGAGCTGGTTTGATGCTATTCTAGCCCATGTGCCTACAAGTAGTCGTAGAAACAATGGTGATGCTAGATCCACCATCAATCAAAACTTTTGAGATAGCCTTGTTTTTGTACCATACATTAATAATAGGGACTGCACAGTCCATTGCCTCATCTGGAACATCTCTGGCCATACTGACAATGGCTTCTAGAATCGGGTCTGGAGATTGTCCTTATTGCAAATGCTTCAGTAAATTTTCTTTGAAGGTCGGAATTAGTTCCAGCAAGGCACCCAAGGGTAGTTGAATCTGTGAATTATGTAATAAGTGCCAAAATGTACCTTCCTCACACACTATCGGGTTCATGACATTTTGATTCTTTTCTTCAACAGACGTCTGGTTCTGCAATTTGGTATTAGGCCTTTGGCCATTAGAACTCAACTTTTGAGTTTCGAAAATTGCAAAGTCCACTAAGTGTTCAGAGCTTTCTCTCTCTTGTACAGTTGCTCTATCCTCCTCAACTAGTACACTTTCTAAACTTCTTTGAATTAATCTACCTAGTCGAACTTTACTTTTACTAACCTTCGAAATGGGTTTTGGGTCAACATAGTATGGTGGGTATTCTTGAGCCCACTAGACTGCTTTCTTCAATTGTTGTTTTTCCTCCATTGGTGAGTAGGGCTCTAGTTGTCACAGACTTTGGTATTGTTGTTGGGACCTCTTAATAACCACCACTGAGGGTTCCAGATATTCCAGGGTCATGATGTTTGTCATAGGAACTTTTAGTTTTAGCTTCATTTTTTCTCTGATCATACTCCTTAGCTTCTTCACATTCAAATCGTCTATGTCCATATTGCAAATAGAATTGGCATCAAACTAGTTGATTCTCAAAATTACTCGACCCTGATTGTCTAAATCAAAGACCTCTTTTGTACTCCTAAAAATTAGGCTAGTAAAATCTTTGTTGGTCCTGAAATTGCTGAGAGATAGAAAATTGAGATTGCCTGGATGCTCGTGCATCTTGACTCTCCATCCACGGTCCGGATTGGACTCGAGGCTTATATCCTGCATAATTGCACTTCCATGAAGGGGCTTCAACTTGTGTTGATGCAACCAGTGTATTTTTGGATTTGAACCTGCATTCTTCCAAACTGTGGTTATTTTTATTGCAAATGGGTCAATATACCTGGTTGAGCACACGGTTTGTAGTAATATGGCCCACATTTCGACATCGTAGACACTACAATTGTTAGACCAGGTTCACATGTTTCTTTGTGATAGGTCTTGTTTTTTCAAAACCCAAATTAGCAAATTGTATTTTTTTGTCCACTCTTTTTGCCAAATCAATTATCCGGTCTAATGTTCGGGCTTGCTCTAATGTGTACATGTAAATTTTTTCTTTAACTGCTAGTTTTAATCCATCCACAAAAAACTCCTACAACAATTCTTTGAAAGGACACCCATTGTTCGAAAACTGTCTCATTGTAGATCTAAAATGGAAAGCATACTACTACATTCTACCTTTTTGCATCATATACTTAAGGTTGCATACAGTTCTGACACACTCTTGGAAGTGCAAAATCTTTCCAAGAATGCCTCTTTCAAATCATCATACTTTGGAAAATGATCTAAAGAATGTTCAATTATCCATTTTATTACATCCCCTACTAAAGTGGCTTGGAATACCTAAGGTTTGTGATCGTCATCCTGCAACATACGATGTGTTAGCCCCAAAAAATGGTTGCTTTTTATGTTCTAATGTGGTTTTATTTGGCAGGAAATGTGTTTGATTGCAGGCACTTGAAGAATGAATTTGATAATTGATGAGAAGTATGTGGAGATATTGATTGTAGGGATGGGGAGAAAAAGGCTTGCTATTGTATCGGCAATTATCTGAGTGGCCTTGTACCTCCTTCCATAGGGCGACTGGAGCACCTTCTTGAACTGAATTTAAGCAAGAATAAATTGTCAGGTGCAATCCCAGTGGAGTTTGGGAATTTAAGGGGACTTGTGAAGATGGATTTATCATTCAATGATCTTCATGGGGTCATTCCTTGAGAGTTGGGCCAATTGCAAGGTTCAAGATCCACTGACCATGGGAACAATGCTTAAACATCATAATGATTTGTCATGTGTATCTTTTAAAAAAGATTCTCTAGTCAGATCTCAAAGTAAATCATCCGATTCACATGAGACTTATGATCTTTCTAACAATATTAGTTCATCAAGCAGTTTACAAGAGGAGGATGAGGAAGTATTACTTATCTATCCGTATACACTGCTAATCTTTCGGTTCTGTGATCCATTATTACCCTTCAAACTTAAAGAGATCATAACAGCAGATCAGAGACTTCTTAAAATGTTGGAATCTGGATTACCTTCATGGGTCATCTTTTTGCAATCTTATCCTGTTTTCAGAAAGTGTTATAGGCCCTGGATGAGACCCCTAGCAAAGACTTTGTACATTTTAGTCTCTATTACCACAGTCATCATTGGTTTCTATGACTTGTACAAGAATGTTCCAATTTTAAAGGCTACTGCTGCTCGTATATGTGGTCCTTTCTTTGAGTGGATGGAGGCTTGGGAAATAGTATCAAGAATCAAGTATCTGGGCACTTTCGTGTTCTTGCAAATTTGGCAGAAGGCTTTGCGTTGGTTGCTTTTGGTGTTTAGTACAATAAGGAAGCTGGCAAACCTCATTTTCCAGCCATTGGTTGAACCTCTGGAAGACTTGATAGAATATATTTGGCCACTATGCAACATGATGCTTGAGTCAATGTGGGGGGGTAGATCCGTTGTGTTGCAGGTCTGACGAGGGAAACAGCTTTTTGTTTTTTTGATATGAAAGGCATGGCAGGCAGGCGGCGGTGGCGTTTTTTTTGGCCCACCCTCTGACGCGCGAAGAGATGGGGTGGAGCCTGATGATTTTCTGGCTCTTACACCGATAAGTGAAGGAGCTGGAGGATAAAGCATAGAAAAAAGGGGAGAAAACTGAAGGGAGTTTGCTGCGCAAGTGCGAGAGTGAGAGATCTGGTCTGCAGAGGAGGGAGCCACTGGGGTGTCGCCTCAGAGAGATATAATGGCAGCTGGGGGAAATTAGGGGTTATGCTTCACATCTTAAAAGGAGGGGAGTCTACAAGATGCATATAAACAGGGCAAGCATGGGATGCAAGGCACAACAAGACGAATAGAGGACGCCAATGCACATGAAAGGGAGGACCGCTGCTCTACTCCTTCATTAGGCAATAAGATCGAAGCACTTCGCAAGCAGCTTGGCGATGAGCTACTAGAGAAGACTCTAGAACTTTGCTGTGAAGAGCTACGACAGTTATGGAATGGATGACTTTGAGCAGTTTTCGATGGACACTCGGTGATGTGATGCCTCTTCATGGGTTCCTGCTGAAAGATCACCAAGCGGATAAAGTCTAAACTTGAGCTACACCAAGCCACATATGATGGATCAGAGAGGAAAAGCATTGCTTGGTCTGCAGCAAAAAGAAATGGGAGGAAATTGATCATGAACTTGCAAGAGGTTCTGGAGGTAATAGAGGTCTCACTTGCACATGCATCTATGGAGCAGATGACCATGCCCTCGGGATCAGTGCTGCAGATCAACTAAACACGATATGGAAGTTCGGGGTGTACGTTGGTATGTGCAAGTTGCCTCTCTCTCTCTCTCTGATTCTCATATCTTCTTCTTGCCATAAACATCATCGCTATATGTGTTTATACAACAGCATGTCCAAGATTTGCGTTCTTCAAGTGATACTGCACGAGGTTTGAGCTCCGTGTGTTGGCCTCTGGGAATTTGAATTATATTGTGCAATGTGGCTACTATGTGTGTGTGTGACGAGAACAATATTCCTTCCCTTGAGATCTCGTGCCCTCCTGGAAAAAGTACAGGTGGAATCCCGGGTACAAAGGTTTAATGTTGTAGAAGGGCAATTGATCGAAGGGCATTTTTAGGTATCATAAGTACTTCCCTATTGGAGTCGAATGGTCTCTGTGACATACTAGTTGATCCTTATTAGAAAACGGAAGTAATTTATTCGTTTCATCTTTCTAGGTTCAAGTTTATCCTCATTCCGAAGGACTGTTTGTACTTCTAATATTTAGCTGAATGTTTATTTGGATCCCTCACATTTTGCATATATTCCTCGAAGCTACTGTTCGGCTGGTCCATTGATCTTCTAATTCCTGCAAGTTAATTGCCATGATGGAAGGGAAGGGAAGTGAGAAGAAAAAGTGAGAGGAGGTGTGAGCATGTGTGAGGAGTAGGGTAAGGGAGTGTGAGCGGAAGGGAAGGTTTGACAATATGTGTGAGAATTTGAGAGTGCATGAACGTGTGCTTGTGGATTCAGGTTGTATGCGAGAGTGTGAAAAGTGAGTGAGGCAGAGGGGGATCCTAAATGAGAATAGATATGAGGATGTGGCCTCGGTGCAATAAGAAGGTGACATAGTGCAAGAAAACTAGACAAAATACAAGCATATGCGAGCCACTTTTTCGGCGGGCTTAAGACCCTATCATTTTGGTGCGATTGCCAGGAAGCATATGAGCTAGTGCATAGACATAGGAAAAATCCATTGCAAGATAATTGTGGGCTCTAGGTAATCCAAGTGGACCGATTCTGAGGGGTGTGAGCAAAATAAAGGCTTTCACAATCATCTTTTCCGTGGGCTTAAAAGCCTGTTCATTTGGTGCGCTTGCCGGGAAGCATATGAGCTAGTGCATAGACATAGGAAAAATCCATTGCGAGATAATTGTGGGCTCTAGGTAATCCAAGTGGACCGATTCCGAGGGGTGTGAGCAAAATAAAGGCTTTCACAATCATCTTTTCTGTGGGCTTAAAAGCCTGTTCATTTGGTGCGTCTGCCGGGAATAGCTTGGTACGTCTCTATAAGAGAGTGCCATAGGTTCGCCTAGCGCCACAGGTTGGCCGAGCTTGCGGACCCCACGATCTAGTACATGAGCGAGGGGAGCTCATCGTCAGTAGCAACACAAACTCAAAGAGAGGAACGCGCTCAGAGAAGAGCCCTTGAAAGAGAAAGGAGAAGGTGGGAACCGCCAGGGGAGTGGACCTCGATTGGTTCGAAGAAATCAGTCAAAAACGTGTACTCCCGTAGGAGAGTCGCGAGTCAAGTGCGGAAGTTTGAAGGAGGGATCCTGAAGCCACGTGTGCTAAATTTTTGGGATCGAAGTGATATCGACATCACACCTCTGTTCGAAATGGCTCAACGGATTTCAGTTCACTTGGGGGACTTCACCAAGTTTTCAGGTACTTGGGACGAAGATCCGGATAGTTTTATCCAGTTGTTTGAGGTTACTTGTGAGGCCAATGACGTAGTTGACCAGGATCAAAGGTTGAGAATTTTTCCGGCTATTCTCCGTGATGAGGCAGCCAATTGGTATGGGAATCTGACACCACAAGAGCATGGAACTTATCAAATGCTCAAGGAAGCCTTCTTGGCAAAGTTTCGATGACAAGGCTTCCAAGATAGATTGGCCCAACAAATGGATTATTTGCAACAAGGAGTCAATGAGAGCATCGACAAATATATTCAGAGAATGGAAACGTTGGTAAGAAAGATGGGTGTGAATGCCCCGAACGATGAGACATTGAAAAGAAGATTCATTTCGGGATTGAGAGATCCTACGGCACAGCAACATATCAGCCTGACAAGACCTGCGACCTTAATGGATGCTAAAGAGCAAGCGAGGCTTTGGGAGGAAGTACAATTATGCCAACAAAGGAAGATGGAGCTCTTATACGAGCCTATGGGAGGCCCAGGAAACATACCGATGAAAGATCCTGGCCAAGGAAGTCCCGCATTGACGACCCCAGCTTTTGTAGCTGCCACTAGCATGCCAAGCGAGACAAAGCCTGCGCTAACTGAAGAACGAATATTGGAGTTGGTCACGCAAGCTATAAAAGCTGCCACAATAACTCAAGAGACATATACAGTAAAACCAGAGGTCACAACAAACCCGAATCAAGTGTTTCGATCAAATACATGGTGCGAAAAGTGCCATGGTTACGGCCATTTGGCTTCAGAATGCCCTACAGTCTCGAGAGTATTCACAGATAGATCGCCACCTAGGATGCGTTGTACTTTTTGTGGAAGAACAAATCACACAGAGGACCGATGTTACAACAAGAGAGCCTATGAAGAAAGGACCATGAAATCAGGAGATACAAGAGAAAGACCTTACACGGGATTGCCCGCTCAAAGTGTACCACCTACATCTCGTTGGGAAAATAGACCGACTTATGGATATGGTGCTCAGGGTCAAGGAGGAGACTATCCAAGAGGAGCCGTACGTGATCAAAGAAGAGATGGTCCAATCCAGTGCTGGAGATGTCATGGCTTTGCCCATACTCAATCTAGATGTCCACGAAAAGAAGCCAATTGATTATACCCCGCTATGTAGGTACTGTAGTGGAGAGGGCCACTTTGATGAAGATTGTCCAAAACGAAGAGCTGCCGCCGGCAAGGAAAAAGGACCAGTAGGGTCCTCGAACTATGTTGATACTCAGATGCATTCCACATCGAGAGGTCAAGAGCACGTTCCTACGATCGGAGTAGTGTTCAAGACGCCGAACCCTCAAGAAGGCTCTAGCTCGTCAATGCACTTTGTGGATGCTTACGAGGCCAAGAAACCACACAAAGATCCAACTGTGGCAGTAGTCACAAGGACCCAAGAGTACTCGAAGAGGAATCCAGGAGGCGAAGGTGAAGAAGGGAGTCAAGAGAATATAGCTGAACGTGGAGAGGTAGAAAACCAAGTTGGAGGACGTGTTGAGCAGCAAGAGTTTGAGGATGGGGAAGAGGTTGAGATCCTTCCACCAGTAACCAAGGAGTTTGTGCCGGGCATAGCACCATTCCCTGAAAGATTGAAAGCTCCTAAAATTAGAAAGGAAAAACAAAGTTCGGAAGAAGTGGATATTGTAAAGTTGCTCGCTGACACGGAAGTCACGCTGGACATTGGCACATTGCTAAAATGTTCACCTGTTTATAGGAAACAATTCTATAACGAATATATTAAGAAGCCGAGGAAAGCTCGAGATAAAAATAGACAAGATAAGGATGTCCAAGGAATCATTCAAAGTATTACGACGCAAATTGATTCGAACGCTCCAGCTGTGACGGTCGAAATTAAAGGATATGCAGTCCCTGGTGCTCAGTTAGATAGTGGAGCCGCAGTCAATCTGATGACTGAGTTTATGATGAAAGCTTTGGGCCTCAACCACATGGAAGAAACGCCGATGTCCTTGAGAATGGCGGATCAAACACAAGTGAAGCCTGCGGGTCTTTTGAAAAATGTAAGTACAGTTGTGGGCGGTCTAGAGTTTAAAGTCGATTATCTGATAGTAAGACCAAGGACCTCGGAGGCTACCTTCTCGATCTTACTTGGACGGCTATGGCTGGTGCAAGCCGAATGTGTGCATGACTGGCACACAGGTTTTATTTCAATAGGGCCAAAGTCTGATCGGATTCAGTTGCAAGTATCCCCACCCTCGAGCAACAAGAAGAAGACAATAATAGTCGATGAGATGGAAAAGAAAGAAAAGGAGAAAGCAAGGCACGAGAGTGCACGAGCTAGGTTTTCTTTGAACACGAACACCTACAAGAATCTGCTTCAAGACGGGTTCAACTTGCAACTCTTTAAGAATCAAGACACGAAGATGGGAGAGTATCAAAATCCACTGCTCCATAACGACGATTCCGATCAGGAGTTGCTGGGATGGTTGACGCATACAAGAGAATTTGAGTGCTACATGTTGAGTACAGACGCAAAGGAAAATAAATTTACTCAATCCCTGGAGAAGGGAACTTCAAGGGAAGAACTGAAACTAGAATTAGCTCCGGCGATGGAAGTGCAACAGTTGAGAGAAAGAGTTAGAATGCTAGAAGCAGAGATTCTAAAGAGAAGTCGAGAATCGGAAAAAGAAGTGAAGAGTAAGACTAAAGTGTCGAAAGCCATTGCAACGGCTGAACTAAAGAAATTAGGTTCGATCGAAAGAGAACAAAACAATGATTTACTGGCCAACCATGCACGCGTGATCGAAGAGCACATTCCAATCACAGTGTCATCAAGGAATAAGGAATATTCGCGAGAAGCTCAATTGGAAAAATGGGAAGTTTTTCCAGAAAAGTTCTTGAGCGTGGGATCAGAGCTACCAAATGGAGTACGAGATTGTATTAAAACGACACTCAAAAATTTCAGCCAGGCCTTTGCATGGTCATACAGTGATCTGAGAGGAATTGATCCCCGAATCTGCCAACATTATATAGACTTGGAAGAAGGCACACGGCCAATATGTCAACGACTCAGGCGAACAAATCCAGTCTACTCGGAATTGATCAAGCTGGAATTGACCAAATTATTGGAGGCAGGATTCATATATCCCATCGCATCCAGCGAATGGGTATCACCAATTGTAGTGGTTCCAAAGAAAAATAAGAAAATCCGTATTTGCATAGATTATCGAAAGTTGAACGAGCGCACGAAGAAGGATCATTTCCCTTTGCCGTTCACTGATCAAATCTTGGACAGAGTGGCTGGCCATAAATTGTACTCATTTTTGGATGGTTTCAGTGGGTACAACCAGATCCAAATCCATGAAGAGGATCAATCAAAAACCACTTTCACGACAGAATGGGGTACGTATGCATATCGGGTGATGCCATTTGGATTATGTAATGCACCGGCCACATTTCAGAGAGCAATGATAGCTACATATCAAGACTACTTGCAGGATTGGATGGAGATATTTCTCGATGACTTTGCGATCAGAGGCGACGATGAAAATATGATGGAGAGGATCGAAGCAATTTTAAGAAGAAGCATTGAAAAAGGCATTGCATTAAATCCTGAAAAGTGTACATTTGGAGTACGAAGAGGATTGCTTCTGGGACATGTTATTTCCGAAAAAGGGATTGCGGTTGACGAGGATAAAGTGGAAAAGATCGGACAACTTCCACCTCCGCAAAATTTGCGACAACTCAGAGGATTTTTGGGCCATGCAAATTATTATCGACGTTTTATATTAAACTTTGCATCCATAGCGGCACCACTGACGAATCTCTTGAGGAAAGACCAACAATACCAATGGACTGAAGAGTGTCAAGTTGCATTCGACTTGATCAAAGAGAGATTGATAAATGCACCGATTTTGGTAGCACCTGATTGGATGAAGGAATTTCATGTACATACCGACGCTTCTCATACTGCGGTTGGAGCAGTACTATGCCAAGCCGACGAAAAGAAGTTGGACCATCCTATTTACTACGCAAGTCGCAATTTGAATAGCACTGAGAGGAACTACACGACTACGGAGAAGGAATGTCTCTCGATGATCTTTGCGGTGAACAAGTATCGGCATTACTTGATGGGAAAGCATTTCACTTTTTATGTGGATCATGAAGCCCTTAAGTATATCGTTAATAAACCAGAATTGTCAGGACGACTGATGAGGTGGATGCTACTTCTCCAAGAATTTCAGTTCACAGTAGTGACCAGACCAGGCAAAGCGCATATATTGGCTGACCATTTATCTCGAATTGTTAATGAGGAGCCAATCTCTGGTGTGCCCGACGATGCTCCTGATGGACATCTATTCCAGGTTGATGCGAAAGTACCTTGGTATGCCGACTTGGTGAATTTCTTGTGCACTACTAAATATCCGCCAGGAGCAAGCAAGAGAGAAAAGCAAAAACTGCTAGCATTGGCGAAGCACCATAGCATCATTGGGGGGCAACTCTATCGATATTTTGTTCATGAGAGTATTTATCGGAGGTGTCTCGAGGAAGAAGAAGCAAATCTAGTGTTGAAGGCTTTGCATGACGAACCCTGCGGTGGGCATTTTGCTGGTGAACTGACGGCAAGAAAGATATTATTAGTAGGGTATTGGTGGCCAACATTGTTCAAAGACTCACACACATACTGTAAGAAATGTGACAAATGCCAACGAATGGGCAAACCCACATTAGCACATGCTGCTCCTCTTACGCCGGTGTTGGCTCTTAAGCCGTTTGAGAAATGGGGAATTGATTTTGTGGGGCCTATTGATCCTCCCTCATGACGAAGATCCAATAGGTATATCTTGGTCTGTACTGACTATGTTACCAAGTGGGTGGAAGCCAAAGCTCTGAAGACTGATCGAGCTGTTGATGTAGCGAAATTTCTGTATGAGCAAATTATCACTCGATTCGGATGCCCGTTGGAAATAGTGAGTGATAGAGGGACACATTTTATCAACGAACTGATCGAAGAATTAATGGAACTCTATAAGATCAAACATAGAAAAAGCACTCCATATTATCCTAGGGCAAATGGACAAGTGGAGGTCACCAACAAAATTCTTGAACAGATTTTGACAAAGACAGTAGCTGTGCATAGGCAAGACTGGGATGAGAGACTTTTGGAAGCTTTGTGGGCGTATCGAACATCCTACCGAGTGACGACTAAGAGCACTCCATTCTCCCTAGTATATGGTGAGGAAGCCATTTTCCCTATCGAAAAAGAAGTGCCGACATTAAGAGTGGCCATTGAAGCCAGGTTGGGTGAGAAAGAGTCATTGAAGGAGAGGTACATACAACTGGTCAAGCTGGAAGAAAAGAGACTCATTGCACAGCAAAGTCTGGAAGCTATTCAGAAGAGACGTAAAGAGAGGCATGATAAGAATCTAAAGACCTATGCGATTCAAGAAGGGGATTTGGTGCTAGTCTATGATAGTAAGTATTATAAATTCCCAGGGAAGTTACAGACAAGATGGGCGGGGCCGTTTAAGGTGGTGGAACTCAATTCCAATGGTTCCATGCAAATTCAAGATTTAGGAGAAGAATATGCTCCCGTGAAGGTTAACGCGCTTCGAGTTAAACCATATTTCAAGTGATATTAGGACGGGAGAAGCCAGACGAGATCCAAACGAAATGACGAAGTAGACTCCTTGTACATACATGTATAGTTATATATATATATATATGTGCATATGTAGGCTATGATTTGTGTGTCATAAATATTCTTCCTTGCTAGCTCAAGAATTTTGGACTTCTAATATTTTTGTGTTATGCAGAGACTGTTAGAGCCTAAGTAACAAAATGGCAGACCAAATTACGCAACTCTACTTGTACGAGCTAAGGATATATTTCTCGGACCAAACATTCGCTCGCATGGACATAGATGTCGACGACTTTGAGACGGAATACGATGTTGAGGAAGCGCATTGGCTGGTATGCTTTATAAACCAGGATTTGGGTGTCGCATTTTACATTGAGTGTTTTGAGGAATACCTAGCTCGACATGTAGGATGGGTGGGAGATCGATATTACTATTTTGATCCTTCTAGGGAAATGCCTAACGAGGAAAACGATATCACATGGGCTTGGGCAGATGTGCTAACGCTAGGAAGTGATGACGGAGCTCTTGAAGTTGAGCCTGACTCGCCTTAGGGAAGTTGTCGGGATGCGAGTACGATGCGAGACTATATGAGACATTCCGGGGACTCACATTCTAGGACACCTAGGGATAGGTATACGAGGGACTAAGGCATAGCTGGCTGTAGTTACCAAGTGAAAAGTCAACTCGATGAATACATATGTAGTGTCTGTAATTGAAAGAATGGAGTGAAGAGGTGGTTGATCTGTCAAAGGTTAGAGTGTATATGTTTGCATGTATGTCTGGGAACAGTGGGAAAAGTCCCTTTCTTCCTCTCCCTAATTCTCAAGACTTGGGTGAACTAATTAACTATGGAAAAGAAGAAAAAAGAAAAGAAAAAATATATCGTGTTGTTGTAATCGTACCGATGCGCTATGGTGGGCTAGTAGGTGGGTGGATTTATCCTCGCCGGGTGGTTAGGACCACGAGCCGCAGCTAGTTTCACCATAGGCTTGGGATGTATGTGATTGTGTCTTAGCTACGCGCCATAACGGGTTGGTAGGCAGGTGGAGCCATCGTGGCTGGGTAGTCACGACCATGAGCCGCATCCAGCTTCGTTATGGGCTAGCTGTGATATGTTATGTGTTATCATTGTGTGTTTGTGTGTTGTGCGCTGCATTGCATTGGTAGATGGGTGGGATCAACCTGGTCGGGTGGTCAGGTCCACGAATCGCATCCAGTGTCAATGTCGGCCAACGTGTGATTAAAATAAAATTTTCATATGAAGTTATTCCCCACTCCTGAGGGGGAGAGAAAGAGAGGAGAGGGCGATGATCGCCTGGAAGGGAACGTTATTTGCTTGTGTGATTGGTATGTGTTGGTTTGTGACAGATCAGCTCACTTTGAATCAACATTCTCGAAGGCACGGAGACTCCATATGTACTTATGGATGAGGCTTTAGCGAGGTAATGCAACGGTCTTGCTTTACAACTTGTGTGCTCTATCTAAGGGTTTTTCTAGTGTGTGGGACATTCTAGGGTTCTCATGTATGTCTTCATTTGCACTCGAGTTTCGATGGCTTTTGTAGGACGACGATGGGGATTCTTTGGGAACGTCTAGTCATGGAATGATCGTACATAGCGAATAGTAGATGTAATAATCGAGTGTGCATTTTGGGTATTTTTGCATCTCCGATTGTGTTCATTTCAGTTGTTGTTGTTTATTTCGGTATTTTCTTTTCTGTTTTCGTAATGGTAGTTGCATGTGTAATTCATGGAAAGGTGTGCATGTGTTATTTTGGTTGAGAACATTTTTTATAATGGAATGTATGAGCAAATTGATGCATGGCTGAAATGGAATTGCATATGTGTGCATGTTCTTGGATCATTTGGAAATGACTGATTTGTATGTATTCATGAGTGATTTTTTTGGAGCACTAATAGCTTCGATGAGTGCAGGTTCATTTCTAGTGTGTGGGACATTCTAGTGTGTGGGACATTCTAGGGTTCTGATGTATGTCTTCATTTGCACTCGAGTTTCGATGGCTTTTGTAGGACGACGATGGGGATTCTTTGGGAACGTCTAGTCATGGAATGATCGTACATAGCGAATAGTAGATGTAATAATCGAGTGTGCATTTTGGGTATTTTTGCATCTCCGATTGTGTTCATTTCAGTTGTTGTTGTTTATTTCGGTATTTTCTTTTCTGTTTTCGTAATGGTAGTTGCATGTGTAATTCATGGAAAGGTGTGCATGTGTTATTTTGGTTGAGACCATTTTTTATAATGGAATGTATGAGCAAATTGATGCATGGCTGAAATGGAATTGCATATGTGTGCATGTTCTTGGATCATTTGGAAATGACTGATTTGTATGTATTCATGAGTGATTTTTTTGGAGCACTAATAGCTTCGATGAGTGCAGGTTCAGTGGAAGTGGGGGCTCGATGAAAAGGTATGCGACCAAGTTATAAACTGACATGTTCATGATTGTGTGGATTATATGACAGCATAGAGTGGCTCGTCGAGGACGACTTCGCAAATAAGAAGAGGGAAGTATGTTAGCCCCAAAAAATGGTTGCTTTTTATGTTCTAATGTGGTTTTATTTGGCAGGAAATGTGTTTGATTGCAGGCACTTGAAGAATGAATTTGATAATTGATGAGAAGTATGTGGAGATATTGATTGTAGGGATGGGGAGAAAAGGGCTTGCTATTGTATCGGCAATTATCTGAGTGGCCTTGTACCTCCTTCCATAGGGCGACTGGAGCACCTTCTTGAACTGAATTTAAGCAGGAATAAATTGTCAGGTGCAATCCCATTGGAGTTTGGGAATTTAAGGGGACTTGTGAAGATGGATTTATCATTCAATGATCTTCATGGGGTCATTCCTCGAGAGTTGGGCCAACTCCAAGGTTCAAGATCCACTGACCATGGGAACAATGCTTAAACATCATAATGATTTGTCATGTGTATCTTTTAAAGAAGATTCTCTAGTCAGATCTCAAAGTAAATCATCCGATTCACATGAGACTCATGATCTTTCTAACAATATTAGTTCATCAAGCAGTTTACAAGAGGAGGATGAGGAAGTATTACTTATCTATCCGGATACACTGCTAATCTTTCGGTTCTGTGATCCATTATTACCCTTCAAACTTAAAGAGATCATAACAGCAGATCAGAGACTTCTTAAAATGTTGGAATCTGGATTACCTTCATGGGTCATCTTTTTGCAATCTTATCCTGTTTTCAGAAAGTGTTATAGGCCCTGGATGCGACCCCTAGCAAAGACTTTGTACATTTTAGTCTCTATTACCACAGTCATCATTGGTTTCTATGACTTGTACAAGAATGTTCCAATTTTAAAGGCTACTGCTGCTCGTATATGTGGTCCTTTCTTTGAGTGGATGGAGGCTTGGGAAATAGTATCAAGAATCAAGTATCTGGGCACTTTCGTGTTCTTGCAAATTTGGCAGAAGGCTTTGCGTTGGTTGCTTTTGGTGTTTAGTACAATAAGGAAGCTGGCAAACCTCATTTTCCAGCCATTGGTTGAACCTCTGGAAGACTTGATAGAATATATTTGGCCACTATGCAACATGATGCTTGAGTCAATGTGGGGGGGCAGATCCGTTGTGTTGCAGGTCTGACGAGGGAAACAGCTTTTTGTTTTTTTGATATGAAAGGCATGGCAGGCAGGCGGCGGTGGCGTTTTTTTTGGCCCACCCTCTGACGCGCGAAGAGATGGGGTGGAGCCTGATGATTTTCTGGCTCTTACACCGATAAGTGAAGGAGCTGGAGGATAAAGCATAGAAAAAAGGGGAGAAAACTGAAGGGAGTTTGCTGCGCAAGTGCGAGAGTGAGAGATCTGGTCTGCAGAGGAGGGAGCCACTGGGGTGTCGCCTCAGAGAGATATAATGGCAGCTGGGGGAAATTAGGGGTTATGCTTCACATCTTAAAAGGAGGGGAGTCTACAAGATGCATATAAACAGGGCAAGCATGGGATGCAAGGCACAACAAGACGAATAGAGGACGCCAATGCACATGAAAGGGAGGACCGCTGCTCTACTCCTTCATTAGGCAATAAGATCGAAGCACTTCGCAAGCAGCTTGGCGATGAGCTACTAGAGAAGACTCTAGAACTTTGCTGTGAAGAGCTACGACAGTTATGGAATGGATGACTTTGAGCAGTTTTCGATGGACACTCGGTGATGTGATGCCTCTTCATGGGTTCCTGCTGAAAGATCACCAAGCGGATAAAGTCTAAACTTGAGCTACACCAAGCCACATATGATGGATCAGAGAGGAAAAGCATTGCTTGGTCTGCAGCAAAAAGAAATGGGAGGAAATTGATCATGAACTTGCAAGAGGTTCTGGAGGTAATAGAGGTCTCACTTGCACATGCATCTATGGAGCAGATGACCATGCCCTCGGGATCAGTGCTGCAGATCAACTAAACACGATATGGAAGTTCGGGGTGTACGTTGGTATGTGCAAGTTGCCTCTCTCTCTCTCTCTGATTCTCATATCTTCTTCTTGCCATAAACATCATCGCTATATGTGTTTATACAACAGCATGTCCAAGATTTGCGTTCTTCAAGTGATACTGCACGAGGTTTGAGCTCCGTGTGTTGGCCTCTGGGAATTTGAATTATATTGTGCAATGTGGCTACTGTGTGTGTGTGTGTGTGACGAGAACAATATTCCTTCCCTTGAGATCTCGTGCCCTCCTGGAAAAAGTACAGGTGGAATCCCGGGTACAAAGGTTTAATGTTGTAGAAGGGCAATTGATCGAAGGGCATTTTTAGGTATCATAAGTACTTCCCTATTGGAGTCGAATGGTCTCTGTGACATACTAGTTGATCCTTATTAGAAAACGGAAGTAATTTATTCGTTTCATCTTAGTTGATCCTTATTAGAAAACGGAAGTAATTTATTCGTTTCATCTTTCTAGGTTCAAGTTTATCCTCATTCCGAAGGACTGTTTGTACTTCTAATATTTAGCTGAATGTTTATTTGGATCCCTCACATTCTGCATATATTCCTCGAAGCTACTGTTCGGCTGGTCCATTGATCTTCTAATTCCTGCAAGTTAATTGCCATGATGGAAGGGAAGGGAAGTGAGAAGAAAAAGTGAGAGGAGGTGTGAGCATGTGTGAGGAGTAGGGTAAGGGAGTGTGAGCGGAAGGGAAGGTTTGACAATATGTGTGAGAATTTGAGAGTGCATGAACGTGTGCTTGTGGATTCAGGTTGTATGCGAGAGTGTGAAAAGTGAGTGAGGCAGAGGGGGATCCTAAATGAGAATAGATATGAGGATGTGGCCTCGGTGCAATAAGAAGGTGACATAGTGCAAGAAAACTAGACAAAATACAAGCATATGCGAGCCACTTTTTCCGCGGGCTTAAGACCCTATCATTTTGGTGCGATTGCCGGGAAGCATATGAGCTAGTGCATAGACATAGGAAAAATCCATTGCGAGATAATTGTGGGCTCTAGGTAATCCAAGTGGAGCGATTCTGAGGGGTGTGAGCAAAATAAAGGCTTTCACAATCATCTTTTCCATGGGCTTAAAAGCCTGTTCACGATGGTTGCAAAATTATTGATTCTCGAAGGTCTACACATGAATGTCAGGATCCTTATCCGATCATCCATAGAAATTTGTGTAATTTAATCTCGAAATCAGATTTCTGTTCCACATCCTTTCTTCAAAATCATGTTCCGGAGGACTGGGTTGAGTGACAGGTACCAATGCTAAAGCAAACTTTGACTAGGATCTGTTGCTATCACTTTTTCTCATTTTGACAGGGCACTCATCTTCCTGTTGCTGGATCTATTGGTTGACTCTGCTAGATTCTCCCTTCCATGAAGCTTTAGCTAACTTTCCGTTTTGCCACTCGAATATCCAGTCATCCAAGATGGCCTATGGTAAAACTCCATTCTCCACCCATCGTAACAATTCTTCTGGGATCTTTGTTGCTTCTGTAAGGAAAATATCTTCGAGACATAAAGTTTCTAAGGTCTATTGAATAAATTCGTCTAGGTACTCTTGACGTTGATAATTGCACAGGTATTCTTTACCACTCTGCAATGGCAAAAATTGAGAAGGAACTACATCTCAAAACACACCCCATCCCATTGTGGTCGCCAAATGTTTGAGGGTTGAAATGTATTTGATAAATAGCACGCTGCCGAAAGTTAGGGTACAAGAATGGGGATTATGACTACGATTACTACAATCACAACATGCATTTATGTTCCTTAAGTTATTACCACACACTATATAGATTTTGGATTATCGACATTATACTAAGAGAATTATAGTACTTCAGATTGATCATAGACTTCAGCATTATAGGCTTCGGAACACTAGATAGTAAACATTCATACAAACTTTGCTTTACAATCTTTAGACTTCGTATAGTATTACCGACACTTCTATGCTCTACAGTTCCATATGACCAAGTTCCATTCTTCCTATTCGTTGAACTACATCGTTCTACAAAAATTGATTATTTTGAACACCACACCATTCTCCTTCTCATCTCTCTTCGCTATGTCACACCGTTTTGTACTTCATAATACAAGGCACCAAAATTCCAGAAACTCTTTAGATCTCCGTAAAAATAAACCCCTTTTTCCATTACAAAAGGTAAATTACAAGATTATGGTCAGTCCATTCCGACGGCTAACATTGGCTTGGCTAGCCACAAACTATAAGGTCGATCACATTCATAAAACGTAGGAAATTTATGTTCGAGATCTCTGTGTATTATGTAGTTTTCTACGTATTCTACAAGTTTTTGCAGAATATTGTGGGTATCGTCTAGAGCTCAATTATCTATTGTGAGAGGAACATCATGAAGCTCTCATAAAGGAGAATCTATTGTGGTGCATTTCCATTGAACCACTTCACTAGTATTAGAGAAATTCACAATAAATTGTTTTTTGTTGTTGTACGAGCAAAGCGAGCATGACCAATTCTTGGCACTTTTGTGGCTTGTAGTGGCTTCCTCCAAGGCTTACAAACTAAGGTGGTGACTAAGCCAAAGACAAGGCATTGAAGTTGTCCTACCCTAGCATTTGAGTCACTGAAGTCACCGCTGGCATCGTTGGCACCGTTGGCTCTGTGCGACGAAGGGCTTCAATGATCAAGGAAGACAAAGTAGTACTTCCGAGAGGTCACTCATTCAAGTAGTATTCCCCCCAAGGTATACTTAATTGGCAAGTTTCCCTACCACTAAGCCCTAGTTACTTGGTGATTATAGGAGTGAAGATACTTAAACTTCACATTATTTTGAAGCCTTAAGTGACTTCTTAGGCTTTGTGCGTCAATTTTCTAAGGGTTTCTTTGGGTGCAAAATTGGGGAAAATTAGAATATCTTTTGCTATTTGGGGATAATTTTGATTGCACAGGTGGAAAGATTTGTCAAATGATCAATCTTGGCATAAGAGGCACTAGAGATTGGGACTCCGTGATAGTGTAGATTCAGCTTTATTGCTAAATTTCAGCTCTTGAATCTTCTTACATGTTTCTTGAAGGCTTTCAATTGTGGTGAGAGCAGACAATTGGAGGTATTGTTGGCTAGTGTTTGGGCTATAAATTAATCCTTTCAATGCCATTTTATTACATATATTGAGCACATATACACTATGTATGCTTCTATGGATCTTCTTATGTACACCCATGTGATCATTGATATAGTAACTATGTTTTTTTTTGCATAAAGCCTTTGATGTTAATAAAAAGAGGGCCATGGTGATGTTTTCTTAACTGGGAAACACCCTGATTTCATGGTTGCTTCAATAATGTAGGTGGAAGAATTACCCAGCCTCACCATAAGAGATGTAATTTAGTTGTTCATAGGTGCTTGATAAGCCTAGTTGGCTTCTTTCAGTTAAGCAGTTATATGTAGTGGATTCAGTGATTCATTATGCAAGTTTACATGTTAAAACTCATAGTTTTATGAGTTTTCTACATTGCCCATATGCTCTTTTTGCAGAGGAGACACTGGCAAAAGTTTTCTACATTTTTCAATTATATAGTGGTTGACTATAATCTTGGAGACACTTAATGGTGTGAGCACATACATTCTCACATAATATCTTTGCTTGGTCATTGTTGTTCATTGATCAATTTTTTGGGGATTATCTACCAAGATTTGACACTTGTTCACTATTTTTAAGCCTTAGTGGTGTTTGGACTCTTCTAGCTCCATTATCACTCTAGTTAGTTCACTATTATCATGGCATCCTAGATCTCATGCATATCTGGTGGATCAAGGTCTAGTGTCAATGTTCTCAAGATGAGTTATAAGTTGCAAGGCAAAGACCATTTTGAGATCTAGAAATTTGATGGCACAAAATTTTCTCTATGGAAGCATCAGATTAAAGATGTGTTTGATTTTGAGGAGGTGGTGGAAGCAAGTAAATGGAATCTCAAAGAAGCTTGTTGATATGGATGATGACGATGATTGGGATACATTGGATAAAATAGCTAGGTTTACCATTCAAATTGCACATCCCAAATAGTGTGTAATTTATAATATTGGGCTATGAAGGTGCAAAGGAGCTTTGAAAGAAATTATGCAATACTTATGGAAAAATATACCACATAAAATAAAGTGTATTTGATGAGATAGTTATATGACCTTAACATGGACATAGGTAATGTTATTGCTCATCTAAATGAGTTTGATGCTATATTTTATCAGTTACAAGATCAAAAAAAGGAGGTGGATAGTGAAATGGAATTAGTCTTGTTGCTATGCACCTTACCATCATCATAGGATACATTTTGCAAAAGTATTGATAATAGTGCAGTTGGTGGTAAACTGGTCTATGATGACATATGAGGAGCACACTTGGGTGAAGAGATCCCTATAAAGTCTATGGTTGTCACTCAGAGTGAACATGCATATAATGTCCATGATTTGTACCAAGGAAATAATCAGGACATGGTAGTAGCAAGAACAAGGAAAACAATGTTCAATGGAATAAGATTAGAAGTAGGAAGAGGGATATTGATAATGTATGGCATGTGCCTTAGTTACCACATAGTTTGATGTCAGTTGCTCAACTTGGTGGCCTTGGTTACAAAGTTGTTTTCTATGCTCAATCCTTTTACATATCAAAGGGAAATATGGTTATTGCAAAAGGAAACAAAGTTGTCTCACTTTATCTTTTTTTTGTCTCACAAAACAAACACTTGTTAGATGTCATTGAACAAGCTATGTACTATATATGGCATGGTCATTTCAGCCACATATCTTGTAGTGGAATGGAAAATATTTCTCAATCTCGCTATTTACTTGTGTTATCTTTCTCTGATTTTTCATTTTATGAGAACTTTCAATATGGGAAGCAAACTAGGAATGTGCATAAAATGCACATTGATTCTTCAATTCAACAACCTTTAGATCTCATTCATACAGATGTGTGTGGTCCTATGCCCATAAGGTCATTATGTGGTTCTCTTTACTTTGTCACTTTCATAGATGATGCTACTAGAAATGTTTGGATATGTCATATCAAGTCAAAGTATGAGGTATTCCCTACTTTCAAAAAATTTAGAGCTATTCCAAATGGATGTGAAAACTAATTTCTTTCATGGACATCTCACAAAAGAGATCTATTAGAACAACAAGAGGGTTATGCAATTCTTGACAAAGAGGGTCTAATTTGTAAGTTGAAGAAGCTTTTATATGAACTTAAGCACTCCCCTAGACAATGGTACCAAAATTTTTATTCTTTTATGAACTCTCAAGGCTATTCTTAGCAACGAGGATCATAGTCAATACACTAAGAGATGCTCAGATGGAAGCTTGATATTCTTGATACTTTATGTCAATGACATGTTGATTGTTGGAAGTCCTCTGATTACTTATCATTGTTCAAGGAGAAGTTGAGTGTGACATTTGATATGAAGGGTTTGGGGGATGTTGGATGTATTCTTGGCATGCACATTACTCGTGATAGGAGTAACAAAAGCATATATTTGTCTCATAGTGAGTACATATCCAAAGTACTTCACAAGTTCATTGTGTAGGAGTACACCTTTACCTACATATATTGTAGTTAAGCAAGGATGATTGCACCAAATCAGATAAAGAAAACAAATCGATGACCAAAATTGCTTATTAGACTCCTGTTGGTAGTCTCATGTATGCTATGGTAGCTATGAGACTAGACATTGCATTTGTAGTGGGATTTGTGAATGGATATATTTCTAATCCTGGGAAGAAGCATTGGGAAGTAGTCAAAATGATTTTGAGTTATCTGAGTGGCATTAGGCTTGGGTAGAGGAGATGCATCATATGTGTTACACAACTTTTGATTATGTTCGTGGTGTTGAAAATTGAAAGTCTACATCAGGGTACATTTTTCACTTTTGGAGGTGTTATCTCTTGGAGATCTCACCTTCAAGAATGTACAATTATTTCCACTACAAAAGCAAAGTATGTTGCAACTAGTGAGGCATGTAAGGAAGCATCTTGGCTTTCTTATATTTCTTGTGATATGGGTGTACCCCAACATGTACCTCATTTTCCCAGTGATAGTCAGAGTGCCATTGCTTTGGCTAGGAATCTATTCTATCATGCAAAGACTAAGCACATTGAGATGAGGTATCACTTCATTAAAGATTTCTTAGCCATTGAGCACATTATTCTTGAGAAGGTTCATACTCAAGATAATTTTGTAGATGCTTTGCCTAAATCTTTACCACAGGATCGCTTTCGATATTGTTGTCAATTTATGGGGGTTACTTGATTCATGATTTTGCACAATTATTTGTACACCTTGTAATATGTCCATTAGGTGGGAGTTATAGTTTGTATACTTACATGTACCCTTTATCATTCTTAACTTTTTTTTCCATAGTTCACTTTGGTCATATTGGCCTTTCAAGGGAGATATTACTGTTAGTGTCCATGTGAATGCCAAATGACCATTGGAAACTTTTGTATATTTCCTTTAAAAAGCATATAGTGGATTGGTCAACCACAAACTCTAATTGATTGCATTTATAAAACACTGGAAATCTATGTTCAGGATCTTTGTGTACTACATAATTTTTTGCATATTCTATAGGTTTGTGCAAAATATCATGGGTGTCATCCAAAGCTAGGTTATCTACTGTGAGAGTAGCATTGTGAAGCTCTCGTGAAAAAGAATCCACAATGGTGCATCATTGTTGCACCACTTCAACTGGGCATAGGAACACATCTATCTGCATGGACAATATCTAATGGCTGAATTGAAGGGCCAATGTGGATTCTATTCACATTCCTAGTCTACTTTGTATATTAGAAATTCTCACAAAATGAAAAAATAGAGAAAGATAACATAGGTAAGTAGCCAAAACAAGAAAGAATTTCCATTCCACTATGAGATATGTCACCCAATGAACAATGCCATATACGATACATTGGCTATTCAATGATAACTAACAAGTATTATTTTTGAGATAAAAACAAATAGTAAAGTCATCCAACTTTATTCTCTTTAGCAATAACCATATTGCCCTTCGATATTGAAAAGGATTGAGCATAGAGTCACTTTGCAGCCAAGGTCATCAAGTTGACCAATCTACATCAAACTACATGATAACTAAGGCACATGGCTTACATTACGCATATTAAATTGTGACCCATTTGTGAACTACACAACCACATCTCCAATAGCCAAAACATCACACGGGTAAGGATCACCAAGTCTCATGGTACCAAGAGACATTGTTGCATAAGTAGAGAAAGATCCTTTATGTGGTTTCACATGGAAAGAAGCACTAAAATCTAGCAACCATGTGTGCGAAAGAGAATCGACCATAAGAACCTCACTAGGAAGAGTACTATCAAGTGTCAATCGACTTCCACTGTGTTCTATGAAATAAGACATCATGAATCTGATTCTTTTATAAAGAGAAGTTAGTGTCATAAACTTGTAAATATCAAAGTGCTCTTTCTCTTGCAAATTGTGGCTCTTTTTGGAGCCACTTGCACTAGACCTGGATGAACGTTTGAGATCATGATGAAAAGTAATCTTTGAGGATATACATAAGACTAGAAATGATCAAGAACCATTTCCACTTTCAAATGTGAATGTGTGAAATGTTGGAAAATTTGTGGTAGATTTTTCCCACAAACACAAATAGATGAGCAACAATGAAAAATGAGTGAATGAAAAAAAAAGGATCGTATGCAAGATTATATCCTCACAACAAGAATCAACTAAGGGAGTAAAATCAACATATGTATGGTTGAAAGTCCAAAATCTATATAAATTTTGGTAGATTCTCCGTTATAAATTGAGCATATGGTCAATAATCCAATATCATGAAACTATAAATAACATCATGTAAGATTGCATAAATGACATAATATGTAATTGAGCTTAATGCATATAATCCAAGTGATCAATGAAGCCAACTAAGCTTACCAAGCACCAATAAGTCCACTAGCATACCTCTCCTATGTCGATGCTAAGGTATATCTTCCATCTATAGTGTCAAAGAGATGTTGACATCTGGGTGTCTCCCAATTAAGGAAACCTCACCAAAACCTTCTTTTATGCATGTAACAGGCTTATGCAAAATGTACCTTCCATGTCATACCACATGAATATACATAGATCGTGTTCATAGAGATCTACATATTGTGTGCTCAACCACTATATTTTAGCAATCTGCAAGTACAGCTAAGCTAAAGAGCTCAAGCCCAATTCAAGATGACTAGAGGCATCCATTGCATGGCAATCTGATGCAAACAAAGCACTATGAGGGCTTGTATGTGTCTGATATGACAAAGGTGCATCTAATTTGCTATCTCTCAAAGTATACACAAGCCATTTAGACATAGCTTTAGCCTCTTCTAAGTCAACCATCTTAACAAGTGCATTATGTAAATCTCATAAAAAAATGAATGCTCTACATCATCGTGTGGAACCTATAAGGGTTGAGAAGTTATCTCATTTGGACGAGCACTTGTTTGTTGACCTATAAAAAGAGGGAGAAAAGTGTCATACATATCCTTTGAGTTAACTGATGTCTCCTTGGTACATGAAAGTAATGAATGAATGGCATTTTCCACAAAAACAACATCATGACTAATCAAAATGTGTTTACAATATGGATGTTACTGAAAATAGCCTTTGCTTTAAGAATTGTACCCAACAAAAATACATTTCATTGCTTGATTATCCATTTTTTTGTGTTGTTGCTCAGGACCTAATGCATATGGCAGACAACAAAAGTCATGTAGATGAGCAACAAATGGCTTGCGACCATGCCAAGCCTCATATGGAGTGACGCTTTGGTGGGACACGTGTTAAGAACATATGTTGCACACATAACAGCCTCAAGCTAGAAGCTATGTGGTAAAGCTTGACTTTTGACCATATACCTCACCATTTCCATGAGATACATGCTCTTTCATTCAAAAGCTCCATGTTGTTGAGGTGTATATGGCACTGCACATTGATGTTTTATCCCATGCTCAACCAAAAATGCATTAAATTTAGAAGACATGTATTCTTCCCCTCTATTACAATGAAGTTTACATGCTAATAAATTCTTAGCCATAACGAGGAACTATTTGAAACACATAAAACTTCAGAATTTTCTTTCAATGGATACACCCATGCATGCTTGGAGAATTCATCAATAAAGTTCATGAAGTAAAAGTAGTCTCCAAATGAAGGTCTCTACATAGGACCATAGATATCACTATGAACAAGCTGCAATTTTATGAGAAACTCAAATTGAACCATGTTTTGGAGGAAGAATACTACATTTTACCCAAAATACAACCATCGTAGACATGTTTACAAGGTTCCTCAAGTTTGGATAGAGAGGACACGATTTCATATTTTTGCAAGCAAAGCAAACTAGCAAAATTCTAATGACAAAGAGTGTATGCCAAAGCTTAACATCTGAGATAGCCTGAGAATCTTGAATTATACATGCCAAATCATTCATAGATTTCATATCGACTATGAGCTTATGTAGCCCATGACAAAAAAATGCCATAAGCAATAATAACATCACCTCGATAGATCATGAATGTACATCTATCATCAACAAATTTGACAACCAAGACGATCTTGGGTAATGCTGAAATTAACAACAGATTTTTCTTGATCCTTGGCATATATAAAGCATCTAACAATATGAAAGATTTGCCATCACGAGTAGTCAAAATGATCTTACTAACTCCCATTACAAGATAAAAGGAGTTGTTAGCACATGTTATAGAATTTCCTATAGGGGCATGTTACCCCTAGTGTCCATGTGAAAGGCCAAATGGCTGCAAGACCATTTTGCATATGTTATGTAAGAAAACATATAGTGGTCTGGTCAGCCATAGACTATACGTTTGACACATTTGTAAAACCTAGTGATTACATGAACTATGTGGTTTTTTGCATATTCTAAAGGTCCTATGCGGAGTACCATGTGTGATATCTGAAGCTCAATTTTCTACCATGAGGGTATTTTCTTGAATCTGTCATGAAGGGGAATCCATTGTCGTGCATCATCATCACACCAGTTTAGGGAAGGCTCAAGCGAATCACAAAAATTGTGTTGCAAGGTTATGTGTTTGGTTGCCCCACTATCAGAGTACCAAACATTTGAGTCTACTATAGACATACACTGCTTATGATAAGGTGGTTCATAGCTACAAAGAATAGTAAATGCCCATTCTTCATTTTGAACAAGATTAGTAGATTTTGTTTTAGGTGTAGAGGCCTCTACAACAACCATTCCAACCTCTTTTTTTGCCTCTTTTACAACCAGTTTAGGACGAATCTTTATGACATGATCATTTTCCTTACAATATTTGAGAAACTATTTTTACTTTTCTACTTTCTTATCATATTTTTCTTCCTTCTTTGATTATGCAACATTAGCAAATTTTTGCTTACTAGTAGATGAGCTCCATTCAATTTTGCCCTTCTAACCAAATAAGAAAGCTTGATCTGCAATATACATAATTGACTTGTTCTGCCTAGGCTAATCTTTCTAAAATAAAATAGAGATTAACTCCTCAAATGTTAAGGCATTTAGAATGCCTTTCATCGTCAATCTAAGAGTAGAAGAAAAACTCTTATATGAATCTGTAAGACCATTAAGGATAGTTTAAAATCAAAAGCTGGAACATATTTATCAGGTGGATGTGAGACACATCCAAAGCATCCCAATGGTTGCTGAATAGGAACATTTGTAGACTCATCTAATCTAACACGCTCTTGAACATCCCTATGTGCAGAATTTTCATGCATGCTAACTCGAGGATTAGTATCCTCAAACACCACTCTTCTCACTTCAACCTCCTTAATGGGTTGTTTAAGCATCTTAGACTCATTGAAAATGACAACATTACTTCTGATCATTGATCGTGCTTCAGGATCCCATAAGCAATATCCAAATTGTCCTTCTCGACTATATCCAAGAAAAATTCATTTCTTTGACTTATGGTCCAACTTTTTTCTAAGATTCTTGGGTATATAAACATATGCTTCATACCCAAAAACTACTAGACTCTTGGGTATATAAACATATTCTTTGGCAACACTAAGTGAAAGGTTAATCATGTGAATTGCAGTTAATACTGCTTCTACCCAAAAGCCTTATGAAAGGTTTGCATGATGGAGCATAGAAACTAATCTATCCTGAATAGTTCTATTCATCATTTCAGCTACATCATTCTATATTGGGCTATAAGGAGCTGCAAACTCTCTACAAATTCCTCTAGATTGACAAAAAAGGCTGAATTCATGTGAGGTATACTCACCTGCATTATCTGAATGTAAAGCTTTGGGCTTAGTTCCATTTTTAGTCTCAACTAAAGCAAGCCATTTTCTGAAGGTAGGGAATACCTCATCCTTCGATTTGATAGGATATATCAAGACTTTTCTAGCAGCATCATCTATGAAAGTGACAAAGTAAAGAGAACCACCTAATGACCTTGTGGGCATAGGACCACACCTGTATGAGCGAGATCTAAAAGCATAATTGAAGAGTCAATGTATGTCTTATGCACATTCTTAGTTTGCTTTTCATATTGACAATGCTCACAAAATGAAAAATCAGAGAAAGATAACATAGGTAAGTAGCCAGAACGAGAAAGATTTTCCATTATACTATGAGATATGTGGCCCAAATAGCCATGCCAAATACAAGCCATAGGCTATTCAATAATAGTTGACAAGTGTTCTTTCTATGATACAAATAAAGGATAAAGTGAGACAACTTTTCTTCCTTTTGCAATGACCATATTTACCTTTAATATGCAAAAGGATTCAGCATAGAAAACCACTTTATAGCCACATTATCAAAATGACCAACTGACATCAAAGTAGAGTCTTCCCAAAAACATGAATTAATGAGCAGTAATGACCAACCAAAAGGATTATGTGAGAATAAATGTGATCGCACAAAAAAGTGTATCAAGGAGTAAATCGACCACTGTATAGTTGACAAAACCAAAAAATCTAGAAAAAATTTTCCAGAGTATCCTCTGCAAAATGAGCATATGACCAATGTCAAAACCTCATAAAACTATAAGTACTGACATGTTAACCTACATAGTGAGTCAATGACTCCATTGCATATAATCAGTTACCCGAAAGAAGCCAACTAGTCTTATTGAGTACCAATGAACAAATAGCATACATCTCTTATGGCAAGGCTGGGTAAGTCTTCCACCTGCATCATCAAAGAGATCCCCACATACGGTGTCGCCCAATTAAGAAAACCTCACCACAACCCTCTTTATCGAATGTAAAAGGCTTTATGAAAAAAACATTACCATTATATCAACGACCATGTGGATGTACATAAGCAGCATCCACAAAAGCATACATAGTGTGTATGTGCTCAATATATGCAGTAGAATGGCGTTGAAAAAGGATGATTTCATAGCCCAAATACTAGCCAACAACACTTGCAAGTTTCTGTCAACTATGTTGTTTAGGCTCAAAAAACTTGCATAGGCTTGCGATGGTTGCTCCCACCACAACTAAAACCTTTCAAGAAACCTATAGATTTACTATTGTGGGTGAAAACACAACCCCAAAGGTGAATATTTTTTGTCAAAGAAGTACAAATAGCACTCTTCTTGATGTTCTTAAGCTTTGTAAAGAGAACTATGCACAAAAGTACCCCAAAAGGGCTCCGAGAATCACCCCAAAAATGCTTCAAAACAGGCTTTGAAAGCAAAGAATGAAGCTTTGAGAGCCCAAAACATGTTCAACTTAATGTTAATCTTAGTCTTCTCCTTCTTCAAACACCAAAGCATGTAGCTTGGTGGCAAGAGATTGTCAATTAAGTGACCTCCAAGGGGAACAATACTGGGATGGGTGACCTCTTGGGAAGTACCAAGAACCTAAGTCTTCCTTGATCATTGAGGTCCTCCCTCGCATGCAGCCAATGGTGCCAATGGTGGATTTGGTGACTCATATGAAAAGGTATGCCAAGGTCTATGCCTTGGTCATCACCTTAGTCGTGAGTCTTGGGTGGGTGAGCAGGTGCTTGATTTGCTCGCACAAAAGGAACAAAGCTTTTGTGTCCAAATGCTCTTAAACTAGTGAAGTATTTTGATAGCAATGCACCTCAATGGACTCTCCTTCTTGAGAGCTCCATGAGAGTGCCCTTGATGTAAAAAATGTGGATCCAAATGCCACACACAATACTTTGCACAGAGCTTGGATAATATGTAGAAAAACACACAATACACAAAGAACATGAACACATATTTCTTGGGTGTTACAAATGCAGTCAAACTTACAGTCTATGATTGATCAAGCCACTATATGTTTTATTAAAGAAAATATACGTGAACTCTTGCCTAGGGGATTAATAGGACCAACAAAGTATATTCCCCACTTAGAGAATGCACGTCCTCCCGTCATGGGTCTCAATGTCATCTCATCCTTGTGTATCAGATACAAAGTGCATTAGCGTATGTCACACTGCTTCACGTAGGTATGAGCATCCATGTGAAGGGTTGGCCACCAAAAACTTGTGAATAGGATTTGTTTGATAACCTTGTCCCATCCAAAGTGTCCTCATGCTACACCTGGGTGAGCAGTTTTCATGATCTTAAGATATCCCCTTTCATGGATACAAAGTCTAAGATATCCATCTCTTCCATGCATGTACATGTTGTCTCTGATGAGAGTGTAGTCTAAGGCTTCCTATTTTAAGCTTCTTCTCCAAGCTAGAGTCATCTCTTGAGGGAAAGTCTTTTTCTTGAGAAATTCAACCAAAGAAATGCTCCAATCCAGCATTAGTGATATTTGATACAAAGTAGCATGTTCTATTGGTGGTCTATTGCAACATGTTGGACAATTCTTACACATCCTACGGACATCTACTTCCATGGTTGGTCAGTATATTCCTAATCTTTGCAAAGTCTGTAGGGTTCTCTGTTTTGAATGGTGTTGATTCATTGCACCTATGTCTGTTATTTGCAACCATTTTTTGTACTCATCATCTTTCACACAGTGAGCCAAAATGACTTCTATGTGTTTGTATACACTACCTACCATTATGTGTATGTGTATGTGTATGTGTATATGTGTATGTGTATGTGTATATGTGTATGTGTGTGTATGCATATATGTGTGTATGTGTATGTGTGTATATGTGTATTTGTGTATATGTATGTGTGTGTATGTGTGTATATGTATGTGTGTGTATGTATGTGCATGTGTGTATGCATGTTTCTATGTATGCATATGCATGTGCATGCATGTGTGTGTATGTATGCATGTGAGTGTATGTGTGTGTGTATGTATATGTGCAAGTATCTATATGTGTATGTGTATGTGTATGTGTATGTGTATGTGTATATGTGTATGGTGTGTATGCATATGTCTGTGTACGTGTATGTGTGTATGCATGCATGTGTATATGTGTGTATGCATGCATGTGTATATGTGTGTATGTATGTGTGTGTATGTATGTGTGTATGCATATGTGTGTATGTATGTGCATGTGTCTATGTATGTATGCATATGCATGTGTATGCATGTGTTATGTCTGCACGTGAGTGTATGTGTGTGTGTGTCTATGTGTGTGTATGTATATGTGCAAGTATCTATATGTGTATGTGTATGTGTACATGTATGTGTACATGTGTACATGTGTATATGTGTATATGTGTATATGTGTATATGTGTATATGTGTATATGTGTATATGTGTATATGTGTATATGTGTATATGTGTATGTGTGTGTATGCATATGTGTGCATTTGTGTATGTATGTATGCATATGCATGTGTATGCATGTGTGTGTCTATGTGTGTGTATGTATATGTGCAAGTATATATATGTGTATGTATTTGTGTATATGTGTATGTGTGTGTATGCATATCTGTGTGTATGTGTATGTATGTATGTATGTATTTATGTATGTGTGTAGATGTGTATATGTGTATATGTGTATATGTGTATATGTGTATATGTGTATATGTGTATATGTGTATATGTGTATATGTGTATATGTGTATATGTGTATATGTGTATATGTGTATATGTGTATATGTGTATATGTGTATATGTGTATATGTGTATATGTGTATATGTGTATATGTATGTGTGTATGCATATGTGTGTATGTGTGTGCATGTGTGTGTATGCATGTGTCTATGTATGTATGCATATGCATATGTGTGTTTATGTGCTTGGGTGTATGTATGTATACATATGCATGTGTGTATGTATGTATACATATGCATGTGTGTGTATGAATGCATGTGATTATGTATACATACCTTCGCTCTCTTGCCCCTTCGTTATCTCACTTGCTCCTCTCTTTCACTTGATCCTCGCACAAATGTGTTGGGAGAAATCAACTTTTTTTCCTAGTGCATCACTTATGCGACACTAAAGAATCACAACCAGTTTGCCACCATCACTACAACCATCACCAAACTTTGGTGCTATTAGTGATGGCATTATGAGTGTTGTATAAGTGATGCTTGACATTCCTTATGTGATGCTTTAGTTTTTTTTTTTTTAATTCTTCTTTTAAGGTGTCACTTATGCGATGCTTTCTAACAGGAGCATTGCATAAGTGATGGTCCTCATTTTTTTTTTCAATTGGGGGCATCATTATGCCCCCATTATTCTTGTAGTGTTTCTATGGAGCAACATATTAATCCACACATCTAATCATGTGCTACTTCAAGAAAACCTTGGGATACACGCTTCTTTGTTAATCGTGCATAATGAAGCACATGTTGCTTACTTGAGAAAGAAACTTGAAGATGAATGTATGGTTAAAAATGAATCAATGGATGTATATGTTACAATCAAAGATTGAGAAGAGCAAATGGATTTCATTGACGAGATCATTCCAGATGCATCATTCATTTCTATATTACCCAAAGGATTTTCAAACTCCTTTCAAAGCTTTGGTAATACACTTCTTTTGGTTGCAAAAGTAGTTTCAAATATGTATACTTTTGATGAGTTTGTGTTTTTTTTTTTGCAAGAAGAGACATCAAGAGTGAATACAAGTGGTTTGTTTGAGAGAATGCAAGCATTTGCAATTACACAAAAAGGAAAAAGCAAGCATGCTTCAGCTTTGGGTTCATCAAAACCAAATCCTCACTCTTCCTCTTCTACCTCTTCCTCTCTTGATGGTGATATGCAAAAGAAGAAGAGATGCAAGTATTTCTAAAATCTTGGACATACAATTGATGAATGTAGAAAGCTTGCTAACCATAAATAAAAGAAGAAAGAATCAGGCATGTCTTCTTGAGACTACATCTAATGCAAAGAATGATGTAGCTAATTCAAATTGGTTTTTTGATAGTAGTGCTTGAAAGCATGTCACTTAATGCAAAAGATTTTTTGCATCTTTGAAAGATGGCACCCAAGGGCGGACATGTGTTGTGTGCAAAAAATGTTTCTAATCCTATTATTGGATTTGGAGAAATCTAGCTTACAGTTGCAAATGGAGGTATTGTTGCTTTCAAGAATGCATTGTATGTACCCAATATCAAGAAAAACTTTATTTCAGTTCCTATTATTGTTAGTTTTGGACTTCATTTACACTTTGTTGATAATAAATGTATGGTTGATGATTTCAGCAATGGCGATGTTATTGTGATGTTGGGGACATTATGTAGTGGCTTGTATTCATTGGACACAGAGAGTTTCCTCTGTGTTTCTTACACATACTTCTATGGTTGAAATGGACTTATGGCATGCTTGTTTTGGTCTTTAGAACTTCAATCATTTGTGTTACTTGCAAAAAAAGGATATGGTTGTTGATTTTGAAACACTTGAGTCCATTGAAAACCATGCATGTCAAGATTGTAAACTTGGCAAAATGCGTTGTGATTCGTGTTTCAAAGATAATGCTACACATGCTACATAAAAATTGCAACTTGTTCATAGTGATGTATGTGGTCCGATCAAGACTCCATCTTTCGGAAGGCATGTATACTTCATTATGATGCAACATTCCATACTTGGATGTATCCTATGAAAGCAATGAATGAGGTATTCTCTTAATATTTCTGAAACGTTTTTGACAATAAGTTTTTTACTCTTCGAATGGATTGTGTGTGTATATGTGTGTATATGTGTGTATGCATGTGTGTATATGTGTATATGTGCATATGTGTGTATGTATATGTGTATGTATATGTGTATGTATATGTGTATGTATATGTGTATGTATATGTGTATGACTATGTGTGTATGTATGTGCATGTGTGTGTATGTATGTGCATGTGTGTGTATGCATGTGTCTATGTATGTATGCATATGCATATGTGTGAGTATGTGCTCGGGTGTATGTATGTATACATATGCACTCTCTCACTTGCTCCATTCTTTCACTTGATCCTAGCACAAATGTGCTGGGAGTAATCAATTTTTTTTTTAAATTCCCAGTGCATCATTTATGGGATACTAAAGCATCGCAATCAGTTTTCCACCATCCCTACAAGCATCACTAGGCTTTGGTGTTATTAGTGATGGTCATTATGAGCATCGTATAAGACATGCTTGACATTGCTTATGTGATGCTTTAGTTTTATTTTTTTATTCTTCTTTTAGGGTGTCGCTTATGCGATGCTTTCTAACAGGAGCATCGAATAAGCGATGGTCCCCAATTTCTTTTTCGATTGGGGGCATCGTTATGCCCTCATTATTCTTGTAGTGTTTCTATGAAGCAACATATTAATCCACACATCTGGCCATGCGCTACTTCATGACAACCTTGGGATACATGCTTCTTTGTTAAGCATGCATAATGAAGCACATGTTGCTTACTTGAGAAGAAACTTGAAGATGACTATATGATTAAAAATGAATCAATGGATGTATATGTTACATGCATCAAAGATTGAGAAGAGCAAATGGAAAACATTGATGAGATCATTCTAGATGCTTCTACATCACCCAATGGATTTTCAAACTCCTTTCAAAGCTTTGCTAATACACTTCTTTTGGTTGCAAAAGGAAATTCAAATATGTATACTTTTGATGAGTTTATGTTTTTTTCTGCAAGAAGAGAAATCAAGAGTGAACATAAGTGGTTTGTTTGAGAGAATGCAAGCATTTTCACTTACACAAAAAGGAAAAAGCAAGCATGCTTCAGCTTTGGGTTCATCAAAACCAAATCCTCACTCTTCCTCTTCTACCTCTTCCTCTCTTGATGGTGATATGCAAAAGAAGAAGAGATGCAAGTATTTCTAAAATCTTAGACATCCAATTGATGAATATAGAAAGCTTGCTAAACATAAAGAAAAGAAGAAAGAATCAGGCATGTCTTCTTGAGACTACATCTAATGCAAAGAATGATGTAGCTAATGTTGCTCAAGATGTTTGGGCATATGTTGTTACATGTCATTATGATTCATCATCAGATTCGACATGTTTCATTTTGAATGAGGCCGATTCAAATTGGTTTTTTGATAGTAGTCCTTGAAAGCATGTCACTTAATGCAAAAGATTTTTTGCATCTTTGAAAGATGGCACCCAAGGGGGGACATGTGTTGCATGCAAAAAATGTTTCTAATCCTATTATTGGAGTTGGAAAAATCCAACATACGGTTGCAAATGGAGGTATTTTTGCTCTCAAGAGTGCATTGTATTTTAGCACAATATTCAGCCCACTTTTGATGTACATTTTCATCATGTATTACATGAGGAATGCATGTCTATCAAGGATGCACAATCTATGCCAAAATGGCCACAAAAAACATAACAAGATAGCGAATCGAGTTCTCCTTTACTTGGTAGCACAAGATCAAGCTCTCGCCAAGCATCAAGTGACTTTGTGGATGTATCTCTTATTGCAACTACATGTAATGAAGAGCCACTCCTTTTTTAAGATGCATGCGATGATTTAATTGGGTGAGCACAATGCAATTAGAATTGGATTCTATTAATTGAAATTGTACTTGAGATTTATGTGAAATTCCAAAATTTAAGAACGCCATTGGTACTAAGTGGGTTTACAAGATTGAAAGAAAGTTAGATGGTAGCATTGATCTCTACAATGTCAAATTAGTTGCAAAAAATTATGCGCAAAAATATGGCATTGATTATGAGGAAACATTTCCACTAAACATGACTACCATTCAATTGTGATTACATTGGCTTTCAATCATGGTTGGAAAGTGCATCAATTGGATATAAAGACAACCTTCTTCAATGGAGATTTGCAAGAAGAGTTCTATGTGAAGCAACCTCCTAGATTTGCCATCAATGGTCAAGTATGGTATTCCACTTGTGTAAGGTTTTGTGTGGACTTAAGCAAGCTCCACATGCATGGTATGACAAGATACATAAGCATTTGATTGTTTTTCATTTTACATGTAGTCCAACTAAAAGCACACTCTACATATGCAAAGATGGGATTGATCTTATAGATTTTGTTCTTTATGTTGATGACATTCTCTTGATTGGGTCATGTGATGACAAAATAACATGCTTATGGATGATTTGCAACATACTTTTGATGTCACCTATCTTGGTGTTTTGGAGTATTATCTTGGCAACCAATTCATATCCATTGAGCAAGCCATTTTTTTGCATCAAGAAAAGAATATTGAGGATGCAAGTTATGGATTTAATACTTCTCTTTATCAGCATGTTGTCGGGTGTTTGTATATGCATCTAACACAAGGCCGGACACACAGTAGTAGTTTCCTAATTCAATCCATCTATGCATCGGCCTGGCACTAAGCATTGGAAAGTGGTAAAACATGTGCTTAGATATCCCAAAGGCACTTTGAGCTTGGGTCTCTTTTATTGGTTCAACAATGCTTTCATGCTTTTACAAATAGTAATTGGGCTAATTGTTATGGTAAATGAGTGCCCACTAGTGTTAATTGTTTTTTTCCTTGAAGATTCATGCATATCTTGGTAAATTAAGAAACAACATATTATGGAAAATCAAGTTGTGAAGCTGAGTACAAGATAGTATTCACAACTACAATGGAGTGCATATGGTTGAGATACTTATTGATGGATCTATGCATGGAGATTGATGCACCTATGCATATTCTCACTAATATCCATAGTGCATTGGCCATTGCAAGAAATCCAATGTCTCATGCACACACAAAGGACATTGAGATTCAATATCATTGTGTCAGAGAGAACCTTCATGCTTATTTGGTATATGTACCTACATAAGATAACATGGAGGAGGTATTCACCAAAGCTCTTCCATGAGGAAATTTTGAAGCTTTTTGCAAAGCTTTAGGCATATTACCTTGTGGGGGTTGATCTCTCACACACTTTATATGTTCACATCATTCACTCGAGGGGGCCTGTTACACTTTTCTATCCCTGGCATAGCTTTGATGTGAATTGTTTTCCTATACATGGGCACTTTTTCCTCTAGTATTGGCTAGAGGTTTTTTCTCCATGTAACCACATATACCCAATGTAATCATATGTGGCCATACACTGTACTTAGGGATTCAATTATAGATCTCACTTCACTCATCCTTATATTATTGATCATCTATCTATAGAGAGCTCTTTTGGTCATCATGTTTCTTGGTGCATCGATCTCTTTCCTTGCTTTTGTGTGTACTTCAGTTCGTCCTTCCTCACTCTCTCACACACCCAACAAAGAGATTGGAGGGAAAGCAAGTGGAAATGGAAGTGATTTAGCAAATACGGCTAAAGGTAGATCAAAGAAAAAAGGTGGAAATGCATAAGCAAAAGAAAAGGTAAAAGTGATGTGACTTGTTTTGGCAAAAAGGGTCACAAGCAATCAAATTGAAAGTACTTCAAAGTAGAGTTAGAAATAAAAAGAGGAACAGTAACAAGAAGAAGAAAGAAAGAAAGAAAGATGCACAAGATAGCTCTAAGTATAAGGAGAAGACCAATGTGGATTCTAATATGGTCACTGAAAAGTTACTTAATGTGGAAAGACATCTTATGTGATACTGTGATAGCAAATGATGCATGTGTACAGAATGCTTCTCATATTATTCATGCATAAGATATGAAAATGACAAAGAGTGATCTTATTGATGCATTATCTCAAACTTGAATTGTGGATTCACATGCATCATTTCATGTGACTCCTATTGTAATAATCCAATGAGCATTTCAATAGTGAAATGATTCATATTGAACTTTCTATTATACATTGTGCAAAAATGTTTAGAATGAGTGTTCATATCATTTTATGCATATAGATCAAATTTAAGGATGGAGATTTTTATATTCTCTTCAAACCTTATTTGCATCATGTTTTGTAGTTGAAAATTGAACATGACAATGAATAATAAAGAACAATGTCATCTGAGAGAAAGGTAGAGTATGGATAGTAGAATAAAAGTATCTCTCTAAAAAATTTATCAATCATGCCTTAGGTGCCTCATTTTAGACCCTAAAGTTCGTTGACTATAAAATAATGGCTTTATTTTATCCTCTCTCTAGAATTTATAAACAGGTTGAAAACTGAATTTTGGAGGCTAATTTGCACCTAAGGTGCCTCTAATATTATTTTGTAGATTGAAGAGCTGAACATTTCTTCCTGTCACAAGCATTTTGGAATTTCGTATCATTTTCTAGTTACATGGTCCAAAAAAGTATGATTTTTCCAACACTTTAAAAAAATATGGGCTTTTCTATTATTATTCAAATATGTTATTTCTATGCATATGTGTTCTCATGCATGTTTTGGTTATCGATGTATATATCTTTTCATCATTTTTTCTTCTACTTTTGATAGGTGCCACTAAAAAAAGAAACGAACTATTAAAGCACATGCTTTTTAGGAACTTTTTGCATGCACCACTAGAAGATGCGACTTTTGCTAAATTTGGTGAGTCATGCACTTCCTTCATCAGGTACAAGCAACCTTGCTTTGGGAATTTATTGCATTGTGCAAGAGGAGGTTACAAATCAAAGATTTTCCTTGTGATTGTGATTATGAGTGAGAGTATGCAAGTCATCATTCAAAAATGCAATTTTAATGTCCAATTGAAGTACATTCCAACCATGATGAGCTCCAAGTGCACAAATGCTACGAACAGTAGTCATTCGGCATGTACGTGCAAAGGTCTCATCAAGATCAATGCCTCTTTCTTGCGCATAACCCTTTGCAACAAGCCTAGCCTTATACTTGTCTACTATTCCATCAGTCTTACACTTCAGCTTGTATACCCATTTAGTGCGAATAGCCTTCTTGCCAGGAGGCGTCACATAAAGACCAAGTACCATTCTTCATTATAGCATCATATTCGGATTGCATAGCATCCATCCATTTTTTAGAAATTTGTGCTTCATCAAATGAAACAGACTCATTCTCATCAAAGACTAGAGGTAGCCCATAGCATAGAAATCTAATGCAAAAGAGGCTCTATGAGAGCCTGAACGAGTACAATATGAAGGAGTTACATCTAATTTGCTATCACACAAAGTCTATACCAACCATTTTGGCATATTTTTTGCCTCCTCAATATCAACTCTCTCATCAATAAGTGCATCATGTAGATCTACATCAGAAATGGAATGATCTGCATCATCAGATGAAACCTGTAAAGGTTCAAACGTTGCATCATGAGGACCAACACTAGACTGTCCACCTGTAAAAAGAGGCAACAAAGTGTCATACATATCTTTGGAGCTAACAGATCTCTCCTTAGTACATAAAAGTAATGGTTGAATAGCATTTCCACAAAAACAACATCACGGCTAACCAAAATGTGTTTAGTCTGTGGATGATACAGATGATAGCCTTTGCTTTGAGAGTTGTACCCAACAAAAATACATTTCACTGCTTTAACATCTAATTTCTTGCAATGTTGTTCAGGCACTAATGCATGAAGTAATCTGTTGGGGATGCACCACAGTGCACTCTCCTTCTCAAGAGCTTCACGATGATATCTCCAGAGTAGAAAACTGAGCTCCTAGGGCCGCACATAGTACTCCGCACAGAGGCTGTAGAATACACAGGAAAAACACAGTACACAGGGAGCACAAAGACATACTTCTTAGGTATTACAAATGCAATCGAACTTACAGTACGTGACTGACCAGGCCACTATATGTTTTATTAGAGAACATATACAAAGAAGTGTCGAGTGGACATTTGGCCTAAAGAATACCTAAGTGTAAGTATACAAACTATACCTCTCACCTGATAGGCATGTTACACAATATCCAAGTGATTGTGTAAGATCATGAATCAAGTAACCCCCATCAAGTGACAGCAGTGTCAAAAGCTATCCTGTGGTAGAGCTTTAGTCAAAGCATCAACAGCATTATCTCGAGTGTGAACCTTCTCAAGAATAATGTGCTTAGTGGCTAAGCAAACTCTAATGAAGTGATACCTGACCTCAATGTGCTTGGTCTTTGCATGATAGACCGGATTCTTAGCCAAAGCAATGGCACTCTGACTGTCACTGAGAAAACGAGGTACATGCTGAGGTAAACCCATATCACAAGCAAGACGAGAAAGCCACAATGCTTCCTTACATGCCTCGCTGCAACATACTCTGCTTCTGTGGTGAAAACAGCTGTACATTCTTGAAGACGAGATCTCCAAGAGATAGAACCTCCAGCAAAATGAAAAATGTACCCTGATGTAGACTTAGGACTGTCTACACAACCATCATAGTCAAAATCTGTGTAACCAATAATGGATGCTTTCCCTCTACCTAAGCATGGACATTGTCCTTAGTACCACTCAGATATCTCAAAATCATATTGACTGCTTCCCAATGTTTCTTGCCAAGATTAGACATATATATGCTCACAACTCCCATTGCAAATGCAATGTGTGGTCTCATAGCTACCATATCATACATGAGACTACCAACGGTAGACTGATAGGGAATTTTGGTCATGAATTCCTTTTCCTCATCTGATTTGGGGCAATCATCCTTGCTTAATCTCACATATGTGGGTAAAGGTGTACTCAATGCTTTTTCACCCTGCATATTGAACCTGTGAAGTACTTTGGATATGTACTCACTTTGAGACAATTATATGCATCTTTTACTCCTATCACGAGTAATGGGCATGCCAAGAATATATTTGGCATCCCCCAAATCCTTCATATCAAATGTCTGACTCAACTTCCTTTTGAGAATTGACAAGTCATAGGAGGACTTCCCAACAATCAACTTATCATCGACATAAAATATCAAGCATATCAAGTTGCCATCTGAGCATCTCTTTGTGTAGATACAATGATCCTCATTGCTTTGAGAATAGCCTTGGGACTTCATAAAAGCATCAAACTTTCGGTACCATTGTCTAAGAGACTGTTTAAGTCCATACAAGCTCTTCTTGAGCTTACAAACTAGACTTTCCTTGCCAAGAACTACATAACCCTCTGGTTGTTCCATATAGATCTCATTTGTGAGATCTCCATGCAAGAAAGCAATTTTCACATCCATTTGGACTAGCTTTAAGTCCTCCATTGCAACAAATCCAAGCAACATGCACAAAGTAGTCATCTTGACCACTGGAGAGAAGATTTCCTCAAAATCAACACCATGTTGTTGCTTAAAACCCTTTGCAACAAGTCTTGCTTTATATTTTGGAGAAGCACTATCTGATGTGAATTTCATCTTATATACCCATTTACATGGTAAAGCTTTCTTGCCCTTTGGCAAATGCACTAAATCCCAAGTACCACTCTTGTGAATAGAATCTAGCTCACTCTTCATGGCATGCTCCCACTTGACATGATTCTTTGTCTACATAGCTCCTTTGTAGCAAGAAGGCTCACCAGCATCTGTTATCATAACAAAATCTAAACCTGGAACATATCTATCAGGTGGATGTGAGACACGTGCAGAATGTCTCAATGGTTGCTGAATAGGAACATGTGCAGACTAATTTGAATAGACACTCTCTTGAACATCCCTATGTGCAGCATTTTTATGCATGCTAACCAGAGGACTAGTATCCTCAAACACCACTCTTCTCACTTTAACCTCCTTAATGGGCTCTTTATGCATCTTAGACTCATTAAAAATGACATCACTAATTCTGATCGCTGACAGTGTTTTAGGATCCCATAAGCAATATCCAAATTATCCTTCTCGACCATATCCAAGAAAAATGCATTTCTTTGACTTATGGTCCAACTTTTATCTAAGATTCTCGGGTATATGAACATATGCTTCACACCCAAAAACTCGAAGATGATCATAATATGGTGGCTTCCCTGTCCATAACTCTTGTGCCACTTTCAAACCTTTGGCAGTATTAGGTGAAAGGTTAATCACATGAACTACAGTCAATACTGCTTCTGCCCAAAAACCTTGTGAGAGGTTTGCATGATGCAACATAGAGACTACTCTATCTTGAATAGTTCTATTCATCCTCTCAGCTACACCATTCTATACTTGGGTATAAGGAGCTATAAATTCTCTACAAATCCCTCTAGACTGACAAAAAAGTATGAATTCATGTGAGGTATACTCAACCCCATTATCTAAACATAAAGCCTTAAGCTTAGTTCCTTTTTCAATCTCAATTGAAGCAAGCCATTTTCTGAAAGTAGGGAATACCTCATCCTTCGATTTGATAGGATATACCCAGACTTTTCTAGTAGCATCATCTATGAAAGTGACAAAGTAAAGAGAACCACCTAAGGACCTAGTGGGCATAGGACCACACACATCTGTATGAACGAGATCTAAAGGCTGAATTGAAGAGTCAATGTGCGTTCTATGCACATTTCTGGTTTGCTTTCCATATTGACAATGCTCACAAAATGAAAATTAGAGAAAGATAACATAGGTAAGTATCCAGAACGAGAAAGATTTTCCATTCCACTACGATATATATGGCCCAAACGACCATGCCAAATACAAGACATAAGTTGTTCAGTAATAGCTAAAAGTGTTCCTTTTGTGATACAAATAAAGGATAAAGTGAGCCAACTTTGCTTCCTTTTGCAATAACCATAATGCCCTTTGATATACGAAAGGACTGAGCATAGAAGACCACCTCGTAACCAAGGTCATCAAGTTGACCAACTGACATCAAACTGCGTGATAACTGAGGTACATGGCATACATTATGCATAGTAAATTTTGAACCATCAATGAACTACACAATCACATCTCCAATCCCCACAACATCACACTGGTAAGAGTCACCAAGTCTCACGGTACCAAGAGACTTTGCTGCATAATTAGAGAACCATTCTCTGTTTGGTGTCACATGGAAAGAAGCACTAGAATCTAGTGGCCACGTGTGGGAAAGAGAATCAGCCATAAGCGCCTCAATTGGCACAGTACTATCGTGTCAACACATCAACATCATCAGAAATAGCAGTCTTTCTTCATATGACAATAATGGCATTCCCTCTTCCTTGATTTACTTCTACTCTTATTCCATTGACCATTATTTTCCTTGTTCTTGCTCCTGCCATGTTGCTGATTCTTTCCTTGGTAAGAATCACGAACATTATATGCATCTCCACTCTGAGTGCCAACCATAGATTTTCTATGAATCTTCTCACTCAAGAGTGCTCCACATATGTCATCATAGATGATTTTACCACCATGTGCACTATTGCTAATAGTTGTGCAAAACGTATCCCATGATGATGACAGGGTGCAAACAGCAATACTGCTTTCATTTCATTATCCATATCCATTTTCTGAGCCTGTAATTGGGAGAATATAGCACCAAACTCATTCAGATGAGCAAAAACACTATTTTTGTCCTTCATACGAAGGTCATATAATTTTCTCATCAGACACACTTTATTTGATACCGTCTCTTTTTCATATGTATTGCATAACTTCTTCCAAAGCTCCTCTGCAATTTCACAGTCTAATATTGTAAAGTAAACATTATCTGCTAGGTGCAAGCGAATGGTAGACCTGGTCATTTCATCTAACTCATCCCAATCATCTTCATCCATGTCAGCAGGCTTCTTTGAAATCCCATTTACTAGCTTCCATTGCCTCCTTTGAATCAGCACATCTTTAATCTGATTGTTCCATAGAGCAAAGTTTGTGCCATCAAATTTTCGGATCTCAAAATGGTATTTGCCCTACAAGTTATAGCTCCTCCTCGAAACACTGGCAGTAGACCCTGATCCACCAAATGTGCCTGAGACCTCTGATGCCATGATGATAGAGAAGTGAATAGAATGATAATGGAGCTAGAAGAGTCCTAACACCAACAAATAAGTGTATCAAGGAGTAAATCGACCATTGTATGGTTGACTAAACTAGAAATCTGGAAAAATTTTGCTAGACTATCCTCTACAAAATGATCATATGACCAATGACCAGCGAGGGATGGGGGGGGGGGGAGGCTCGCTTCGCTCACACAAAAGGAACAAAGCTTTTGCCTTGGAATGCTCTGATGCCAGTGATGTAATTCGTTGGCGATGCACCACAGTCCACTCTCCTTCTCAAGAGCTTCACGACGATATCCCCGAAGTAGAAAATTGAGCTCCTAGGGCCGCACACAGTACTCTGCATAGAGGCTACAAAATACGCAGGAAAAACACAGTACACAGGGAGCACGAAGACAGACTTCTTAGGTATTACAAATGCAGTCGAACTTACAGTACGTGACTGACCAAGCCACTATATGTTTTATTAGAGAACATAAACAAAGAAGTGTCCAGTGGCCATTTGGCCTTTCACATGGACACTAACGGTAACAATGCATATGCAAGACAAACAAAAACACCTAGGTGAGCAACAGATGGCTTACAACCATGCCAAGCCTCATATGGAGTTATAGACTGCAATGCTTTAGGACACCTATTAAGTACATATGTTGCACACATAACAACCTCAAGCCAGAAACTATGTGGTAAAGCTTGACTCTTGACCATACATCTCACCATCTCCATGAGTGACTTGTTCTTTCATTCAATAACTCCATTCTGTTGAGATGTATACGGCATTGTACATTGATGTTTTATCCCACGTTCAGCCAGAAATGCATTAAAGCCAGAAGACATATATTCCCTCTATCGATCAGAACAAAGGGTACCCATTTTACATGCTGACAAATTTTCAACCAAACCCAAAAACTATTTGAAGCACATAAACACTTCGGACTTTGGTTTCAATGGATATACCCATGCATGTCTAGAAAAATCATCAATGAAAGTCACGAAGTAAAGATAGTTTCCAAAAGAAGGTGTCTGCATAGGACCACAGACATCACTATGTACAAGCTGCAATTTTTTAGTAGCTCGAACTGAACCATCTCTTAGGAAGCATGAATGCTGCATTTTGCCCAAAATACAGCCTTCACAAACATATTTACTAGGTGCCTAAATTTTGGGCAAAGAGGACACCATTTCAGATTTCTGTAGGTGTAGTAAACTTGCAAAATTCAGATGACCAAAGCGTGCATTCTTTGCATCTGACATAGCCCAAGAATCATGTACTACACATGCTGAATCATTCATAAATTTTCCATAGTCTATGAGCATATACAACCCACAACATAAAATTCTAGAAGCAATAATCACGTCGCTATTTGACGGATCATGAAATGTACATCTGTCATCAATAAATCTCACAACTAAGCCATCTTGGCTAAAACTAAAACTGATAGTAGATTCTTCTTGACCGCTCGCACAAATAGAGCATCTGAAAATGTGAAAGGACTACCATCAGTAGTAGTCAGAATGATCTTACCAACTCCCATGACAAGATAAGAGGAGTTTTTGGTGCATGTGACGGTATCCCCCGTAGGGGCAAGCTCGAGTGAAGTGAAGAAACTGTGCTACGAGGTAATATCTTTGGTTTCCCCACTATCAAAGTACCAAACATCTGAGTCTACTATAGACATACACTGTTTAGGAGAAGATAGGTCAAAATTGCAAAGAGTAGTAAATACCCATTCTTCATTCTGCACTAGATTAGCAGACTCTATTTTCGGTGTAGCGGCCTCTACAACAACCATTCCAGCCTCTTTTTTCTTTGCCTCTTTTGCAACCAGTTTTGGAGAGTTCTCTATGACATGATCATTTGCTTTATAGTACTTGCAAAATAAATTTTGCTTTTCCGTTTTCTTCTCTTCTTTGTCTTCCTTCTTTGATTGTATAGAACTAGCAGATTTCTACTTATTAATAGAAGAGCTCCATTTACCTTTGCCCTTCTGACTAGCCAAGAAAGCTTGATCTGCAACAAGCATAATGGACCTGTTTTGCCTTAACTGATCTTCCTGCAACATAACAAAGACTAACTCCTCAAATGTTAAGGCATTTGGATTGCCTTTCATCATCAAACGAAGAGTAGAAGCAAAACTCTAGTATGAATCAGGAAGACTATTTAGAACAGTCTACACAGTTAACTGTCAGGCAAGACTTCATCAGCAAAAATTAACTCTTCCTTCAAATCTTTGATCTTTGTTAGAAAACTATCCATAGAATCACATTCATATGCTCACTCTCCAGCTATTTTCGGAGGTAAGCAACACGAGCCTCATTCCTAGCGTGGGACAATGTGGTAAGTGTATCCCAAGCATCCTTAGCTATTCTGCAAGAGCGAATGTGAGGAATAATGGCACATTTGACAGACAAGGCTATCAATGCATGTGCCTGAGCATCTCTACCATGCCAACGAATTTTCTCTGCAGTAGGTGTAGCAAAAACTGCAACACGAACAAGAACATGAAGAATATCATCATCTTCAATGCCATCTACATCAGCTTTAGTACCTATATTTGTAGGTGTAATAGAATGTTTTCAACACCCTATACAATATTCCACAGTCCTTTTGCGACCAATACATGATGCATCATATAAGCCCACAATGGGTAGTTTATACCATCTAGCTTATCCTCAACAGACAACATACAAAATACATCATTGCTTTCAGCCATGTCCACTAACTAAAATGCCCTGATGCAAAAAAATGATTGTATCTAAAAAAGTTAAACAGAATTACCTTGACGCGTTCTGCTAAACCTGTAGCAAACTTCGATATGTTTATACTAGCGAATCAAAACTTGTATATATTTTGGCACAAAAAGATGAAATAGCCTGCGCAAGCACTGTGATAGTGCATTCGGAGGCTAAATTTCGTGCAATTCTGAGATTATGATCGGAGGGGTGTCAATGATGCCCTAGATGAAGCGGCGACCTACTTTGATACCAATTGTTGGAGTTCGAGGTCTATGGAAGCACATGAACAACACAGGGAAGAAGAAGAAGCTTGGAGCACAACAGACAATATTGAATGTATTACCACTAGAATGTACAAAGATACATAACCCATTAGGGCAATAGGCATATATACAAGCTAGGGGGAAAAACCTCCTAAAGAGGGAAAAAAGTACCCTTGTGGTCCTACTATGTTCACACACATCATTACCTAAATATATCAACAATCATCACCATTTGAGAGATCATGAATTGTACATATGTAATCAACATAATTGACAACCAAGCTAATCTTGGCTAATGTTGAAACTGATAGCAGATTTTTCTTGATCCCTGGCACAAACAAAGCATCTGAAAATATGAAAGAACTACCATTAGCAATAGTCAGAAGGATCTTACTAGCTCCCATTACAAAATAAGGGGACTTGTTAGCACATGTGATAATAATCTTTTTAGGGGAAGGCTCAAGTGAATTGAAAAAACTCTGTTGCGAGGTAATATGTATGATTGCCCCATTGTCAAAGTACCAAACATATTAGCCTATTGCAGAAAAACATTGTTAATGAGAAGTTGGACCATAGATGCAAACAATAGTAAACACATATTCTTCATTTTGCACAAGATTAGCAAAAATGTTTTTAGGTGTAGAGGCTTCTACAACAACCATTCCAACCTCTTTCTTCTTTTCCTTTTTTGTGGCTAGTTTTGGACAACTCTTTATGACATGATCATTTCCTTTACAATATTTGCATAATTGTTTGTGCTTTTCTATTTTCTTCTCGTCTTTGTCTTTCCTTTTTGACTGTGCAAAATAAGCAAACTTTTGCTTACTAGTAGATGAGCTCCACTTACCTTTTCCCTTCTCACTACCTAAGAAACCTTGATCTGCAACACACATAATGGACCTATTCTGCCTAGACTGATCTTCTTGCAATAAAATTGAGACTAACTCCTCAAATGTTAAGGCATTTGGATTGCCTTGCCTCATCAACCAAAAAATAGAAGCAAAACTTTGATATGAATCATGAAGAGCATTAAGAATAATTTGCACAAGTGAACTATTTGGTAAGACTCCATCTATAGAAATCAAATGCTCTTGCAAATCTTTGATCTTTATCATAAAATCTCCTTCATTCTTATGCTCACTCTCCAACTGTTTTCGAAGGTACGCAACACGAGCCTCATTTTTTTCCTGGTACAAAGTGATAAGTGTATCCCAAGCATCCTTTTCTATTTTGCAGGAGCGAATGTGAGGGATAATGGCATGTTTGACAGACAAAGCTATCAATGCATGTGCCGGAGCATCTCTGCCATCCCAACAAAGTTGCTCTATAGTAGGTGCAGAAGGAACCAAAGCACGAACACCAATCTGAAGATCATCATCTTCAACACTATGTGCATCACCTCCAATAACTATATTTGCAAGTGTAGTAGGTCATTTTTCAACACCCTCCACAATATTCCATACTCCTTTTGCCACTTATACATGATGCATCATATTAGCCTCTTATACAGAATACATCATTCCTTTCAGCCATGGCCATCGATTAAAATACCCTGATGCAAAAAAAATGACTCTATCTCAAAAAGTTGAAGAGAACTACCCTATCAAGCTCTGCTAAACTTGTAGCAGACTTCAAGGTGTCTATATTGGTGAACTAAAACCTATATATATGTTCGGCACAAAAAAAACTTGCTTGCATAGGCATTATGAAAGTGCATTCAGAGGCTAAAATGAGCTCATATCAAAATTTTGACACCACCAAGCGAACTAGTTTTGAAATCTTGATCACCGTAAGTATGCTCACCAAATTTTATCTGATTCCAAGAGTGTGATCAAAGGTGTGCCAGGGACGCCCAAGATGAAGCGGTGACTTGCTGTGATACCGATTGTTGGAGTTCGAGGTCTACGGAAGCACCCAAATAGCACAAGGAAGAAGAAGAAGCTTGGAGCACAACACCCAATACTGAATGTGTTACCAAGTGAATGTACAAAGATAAGTTACTCGATAGGGTTATAGACATATATATAAGGCAGGGAAAAAACCTGCTAAAGAGGGAAAAGAATGCCCCGACTATCCTAGTGTGTTCACACACATCACGAATGAAATATATTAACACTTTTGTAAAGGAGAAACATTTTATTTTGCCCAAAATACAACCTTCACAAACTTGTTTACAATGTCCCTCAAGTTTGGGCAGAGAGGACACCATTTTAGATTTTTGCATGCATAGCTAACTAGCAAGGTGCAAATGGCCAAATCATGCATGCCAAAGATTTTCATCTCAAATAGTTTGAGAATCTTCAAGAATGCATACTAAATCATTGAAAAATCATTCTACCACTACGATTGGAGGGGTGTTGACGATGCCCTCGATAAAGGAGCGACCTTCTCTAATACCAATTATTGGAGTTTGAGGTCTGTGGAAGCAGGCGAACAACACAAGGAAGAAGAAGAAGCTTGGATCACAACACACAATACTAAATGTATTACCAAGTGAATGTACAAAAGATTAGTAACCCCTTAGGATTATAGGCGTATTTACAAGCTGGGGGAAAAAAACCTCCTAAAGAGGGAAAAAAAGTGCCCTGACAGTTCTAAGTGTGTTCAGACGCATCACTACAAAAATATATCAACAGTACCCTCTTTGAAAAGGAGCCATGGAAGATCATAAAATTCTCAAGGCTAACCATATGGGCATATTAATTGCTTTGGTTGAGATGAAATCTCACATGGAGTTATGGATAAAAGGCTTGGCCAAATGAGCCAAAAGGGCCTTGAAAAATTATATAACCTTGACAAGTTTAATCTTAAAGGCACAAAACTTGACTTTTGTAATGAATTTTAATATGGTAAGCAAGCAAAGAACTCCTACTATGAGAGTTTCTCTCATAAGCCTTATCTACTTGATCTTCTTTAGTCTAATGTCTACAACATGCCTACCAAATCTATGGGGGTTGCTCTATACTTTGTTTCTTTTGTTGATGACTATTCTAGAAAGATTTGGATTTATTTGCTATAATCTATGGATGAAGTCTTTGCTCCGTTTAAGAAATTTCATGCATTTGTGACCATCTAGACCAGTAGAAAGTTGAAATGCTTACACATAGATAATGGAGATGAGTTTATAGGTGTTGAAATAAATAGATTTTGTGAAAATCATGGTGTTAAGAGGGATCTAATAGTCCCATGTAGTCCCTTCTCTAACATTATGACTAAAAGTTATAACAAAACTTTATGTGAAAGGATGAGATGCATGTTGTCTAAAGCTAATCTCTCTCATGGATTTTGGGGAGGGACTCTCAAAACTATAGTTCATGTTTGCAATCGATCCCCTCACACATCCCTAAAAGGTGGAATTTTCAAAGAGGTTTAGTCTGGAAAACTAGATTCATATCATCACCTACACATTGTTGATTGTGATGCTTTTGCACACATAAGCTTGAGTTCAAGAGTAAGTCAGATGCAAAGTCCATGAAAGGCATCTTCATGGTTATGCAGATGAAGGTGAAATGGGTTATAAGATATGGCTACTACAACTCAAAAAGATAATACATTATGAGAAAAATGAACAATGCATTGTATTAAAACTCATCATAATGTTGGAGTTTGAGGACTACAGAAGCACACAAAAATGCACAAGGAAGAAGAAGAAATGCTTGGAGCACAACACACAATATTGAATGCATTACCAAGAGAACGTACAAAGAGAAGTGACCCATTAGGGTTATAGGTGTATATACAAGCCGGGGAAAAAACCTCCTAAAGAGGGAAAAAGTATCCCCATAGTTCTATTGTCTTCACACACATCACTAAATATATCACCAAATCCCCTTGGGAATGATGTGGTGAACAAGGAGCTTGCACTCATGTATAAGGAGGTGCAAAGCTACAATGATCAAAATTGACAAGTTCACAGTCAGGAGTACCAAGGAATCAATGTCTCATGGAAGTGGCGCTTACTTTGCAAATCATATTAGGAAACTCCCCAAAGAATATTTTGCATAAAGATTATAGTCCTCAAAGGCATTTCATGAAATGTTGTATGAAGGCCTTGAGTAAATTTCTTTTTTATTCAACCACTACACCCAATTGTGTCTTCTTAATTAAAAATTTCTCTATATTTACAACTTTAGGTTCCAACTTTCACAAAAAAGTCTTAGGTCAAATAGGTATATCTCTAAGATTAGGGGTGAAAAATAGTGATGATAAAGAAAAGTCTATTTTGACTTATGCCCTACCTATGGCTTTGGAGCACCGAGCTTGTTGAAAAGCTCAAAGACAATTGATGTAATGAAATCAATTAATGAAAAAATACACTTTGCTCAATTCTTTTTCTCAATGTCTCTTGAAATTCTTATGTATATCATATTTCAAATTTGTTTGGATTGTTTTTGTCATATGAAGCATTTTTCACCCATGATTTATATGTATATCACACTAAATGTGATATCCATGGTATAGGGAGAACCAAAAAACCCTTGCCATAGAAACATGAGAGAAATTGCACTCCTTTGTTTCTGTGGTAGTGTTTTTTTTTTGGCTTCCTGGGCCATATAGGCACATTGTAAGACATATGGGCACATCACATGGATGTTTCATGCATGTTTTATGCATCACAATGACTAAGGCACAAGTATCTCCATATAATGACCATCTAAACCATTTGAGTGCACAAACTTAAGTCATATGAGTCAATAAACAATGCACCAATACCCCAAGTGATCCAAAACATGGTCTAAAGGCCAAGAGAGACCAAGCCACACAAATGCAAGAGGAGCCTCTCCAAATGCTTTGGAAAGGCTCCTCCCGCATTTCTATGATAGGGACTTTTTTGGCCTTTAAACCATGATACAATGTGCCCATAGACTTACTAGATGAGATAGCTTACCAATACTTATGATACAAATAAGAAAATGCACAAAATCACTTAAATGTCTGAGTTTACAACATAAAATGTGGAAAGATATAATAGACAACATCATGGATTACAAATGCTCAAGTTTCATTCATAATAGTCAAAGTTACAAGATGTCTCTTGTATGGAGAGATCAATTACAAATGCCAGCTATACCCACCCCTAAACCTCCTAGCTAATTGTATTCCCTCAAGTTGTATAGTAATCCTCTTAGCATGGATGGCACATAGGTTAGAATCTTGGAGTATCGATATCAAAAATGATTATGTTGCCTCTTGTAAAGCTTCTAAAGCTAGAGCTTGGATCCTTAATCCCACATAATATCTTTGCAACTCTTCTTTAACCACCTTTGCAAAAGGTCTTCTAAGTATCAAAAGTTGAGCCTTCTTCTAATAGTGTCTAATCTCTGTAAATGCTCACGTACATCTTCTTCTATGTTGTGGTGCTCTTGTTGGTGGTGTTGGAGGTTTTTGTTGGACATTTTGTTGTGGTCTTGGTTGCGGTGATCTAGAATAAGGTTTGAAGACCTTTTTACATTGCATACGTCTTGAGTTTTCTCCTCATTCTAATTATTGATAATTTCTTTGCTCCCTCTCTTAATCATTTGGTATGGCTCCTTGATTCACTCGTAGACCCTTGCCAGCTATCTCCACCCTATGATTTGATGGTATTTCTTGGTTTACCCATGGCGCCTCTATCTGACTCTCCTCACTTGACTCCTCTAAAGATTGTGGAGTACTACATTGTTGCAAAAATCCTTGAAAACACATATGAATAGTTTGAATGAATTATCTTTCTTCCAACATGCTCCTTCATCCTTTCCTGTGATGATTTCTTAGCTGATGGAGGCTCATCATATGATGATGGTGGTGATTGTTATTGATTTGGAATCAGTTGCAAAGTATGCCCACGTGCCACGTCTTCATGAGATTGTTCCACCAGTTGTATCATAATTTGGATGCAGATCGTGATCTATTGTGTGGTCTTTTATGGGGTAATATATGGCGCTCATTGAGCCACTTGCACATAGCTAGGAAAGTTCATGGGATCCTTCTTAACAGTTTTCTTTGCTCATATCATCCTATATAGTGCTAGAATGTTGAAATGAGAAAATGAACCTCTTCTGATAAAGTTTCACTCATAAAAATTCTATTCACATTTGAATGTACAAAAATAAATAGAACTAGAATAGTTCCTTGAAAAAACTACAAAATAGAAGAAAGTGTATTGGGAACCTTATGATTTATCATTCAAATACCATAAATGGATTAAATGACTTCACTTCCAAGTTGAATCCTCTTGTATTCTTATAGCTCGGCATTGAACATGATGTAGAGGCCCTAATGTTGACTTCCATTTTTCACTAGCCATGTTGTGTTAACTAATTCTTGCATCTTTTATTGTATCCAACACCTTTGCTCGTTCCATAGCATATTTCTTGAGAATGCAGTATGCTAAAACCAATTAAACATCTCTTCTAGATTGATTGCACTATGCCACCACCATGTCACATGTTTTTGGAGTAACACCTCTAGCTCTATAGCATAGCTTTTCCATTCCTGTGTACTAAAAATCTCCAATGATCCATATTGATGCATGAAAAATGCTCCATGTGCAAATAAAATATGTTGTAACCTTGTAATAGATATAACAAATTATTTTCATCAAATAATTTGAAAGATTAAGATAGTTGACAATGTAATGTGTAATATTGGTCTCTCCCGAAGATAGGATGAAACACTTTGTGAACTTCATTAATGTATAACTTGAAACAATTGACATTGATTATCGTTGGAGCTAGTAAGACTCATTAAGCCTACCAAATTATCTAAGCATAACCAAACCCACTTTCACTTATTATTAATAAGGTCAATGCGAGAATCATTCTCTATTGTGATCATGCATAGGTCTTTCAAAAGATCCTTGCACCCATTATTTTTAGTACTATTACCTTTTCTCAAAAATTTTCTTACCTTCTCTGTTATCAATACTTGTTTTCCTTAGTGAACCATAGGGTCCTACTAAAAATCCATGAAAGAATATTATTAGATTCTTTAGATACTTCAACAAAACCTAATTATCATATATCTTTCTCAAATTGAACAATATACATAAAGTCAGAGCTAGAGTTATTGATTTCATCACAGATAGCATATATCATAACTTCATTCATAAGTATCACACTCAATCTCTCCATTCACAATCCCTTTATCATTTGGCATTCATCCAGCTTCAATATAAACCTCAATTTGGAATTACAATCTACATAATCTACCAAAACTTATAAAACATCAAAATACAATTAATATCATTGTAACAATAATGGGCATACCTGGTATGGTAGATTTGTTAAATCGTTGAATATGTTGTTATGCTTTATGTAAGGGAATCGCTTTTCATATCTACTTTTCAACTCTTTTTTAGATGTAGTTAGATAAATTGACATAGGCATAATATCTTTTATATATAAGTAAAGCTTGAGAATACTAGCTACATCCTCATTGGAGGTCATTTTCATTAGAGAGGTCTTGTAAGAGCATGGTAAAATATTATGAAAAATATCTTTTTTTATAATGCATGCTTCAAAAGGTTATACAATGAATTGTGTCCTCTAATACTAATGTCTGCTTCATCACATACCATCTCCACATCTCTAGGAGTGACAATATCTTTTAATTTGCTTGTAAAATCTTTAATCATTTGCATCTTGATAAGGTTTTATATTGATGTCTCCAAAATTCTAACCACATGCTTGTTATTCAAAAAAAAAATTAATAATTTGAATCAATCTTTTGTTTTTGATGAAGCACTAACATCTTCAATGAATGACCTACATAATATAAAAATAAAAATGAAAGTCTCATAACAAAATAAAGTAAAAGACAAACTTGATTGCAAAAATACGTCGTTTGTGTTCTCCACCACCAACTAAAAAAGTGTCAAAGGATGTTAATGATCATTTTCTATATTGCATACTAAGAAGATTCTCTTTCAATTGTTCAAGACTAACTTTTGACTTCTCAATTAAGCTCTTCTATTCTTCCGTATCATTTTCAAGCTTTGCAAGTTGTTCATGTAAAGCTACGACTGTGCTTTCAAAAGTGATCACCCTCTTATGATGAAGTTGATATTGTTGAATCCAATACTTAGTAGTAGCAGTTTAATTTGTAGATAACCTCTCGCATTAACCTAATAGTCTAGCTTCATCCGAAGCAACAAATTGAAGTAAAGTTGAGGGATTATGGAATGTTGGATGGTAGAAAGATATTGGATCATGACGATATTGTGAATCATGAGTCCAAAGGTCAATATTCTTTTCTCCAACTAGACGACATTCATTTTGAGAGCTCATATTATTGTTGCACCATGTATTTGGAGCAAACTCTCTAGAAATACAAACATAGACATTTATTGATGCAAGATCATGAGGATGTCCCAATGTGAGCTTCGTAATCGATATCAACACCATCTTTGCCAACAACTATAAGAATATGAAAAGCAGAGTAGACATTTGGTTGATGGGAACTCTAGAGCATGATTTTTGCAAGGAAAAATGCCATGTTCCTTGCTCGCACAAAGCATATTGATGTGAGAAGACCACTTCATTAGAGAGGTGTTATAGGATGGCTTGATCACTTTGAACAAGGGCAATACTTCACAGGATCCTGTAGATACTCTCACCAAGTGTCTATCCAAGGCACAACATTAGCTATGTTATACAAATGTTGGGAGTTACTTAGCATAAAGGAACCTCCTTATTCCTTTAAGTGGAAGGTTGTCAGGGATAAAAACCTCGAGGACTGTCCTTTTGTATATTTTGACCCTTTGAGCTGAAAGCTCTCTCCAAGGGACATCAAGACATATTTCTCTTATATTTTTTGGACTCGAAATTGAGGAGTTATATGCATTTACATTATTTTTATGCCTTTTGTTCATTGGCCATGTGTGAACATGCCCAAATGACCTAAATTTCAATTATCAATAAAACTTGGTCCCCAACTCTCATAACTTGAATAGGACTTCATCTTCTTCTCCAAATTTCTGCACACGTTTTTCTCTACTTTCCCTCTCCTCAGACAACAGCCTACTCCCTTGTTATTTGGAGCAAACAAGCACACCAACTCCATAGCTCTCTAGGGCCTCTTTCAATTTTTAAAATGATTTAACATTAAAACACTAAAACAAGTCAATTTCCCAGCTTTAGCCACCTGTATTGCCCTCAACGAGGGGAATATGAACAAATGGATCGAATTTAGGTAAGTTAGGTGCATGCAAACGAGCTGTTTGTAATTCGCTCCATGTTGAAATATCCTACATGGTCAAAATTGTATTAGATATCGACAAACACATGAATGCACTTTACCTTCATAAAAATGCCTCACTTGTGTTGCAAAATACTCATCTTGTGCTAACAGGTAGTGTGATCAGCATCGAAAGATCCATATATGATGACATTCGTGTATATGTCACAGAGCTAAATCAACGCAGTACATGATAGAACAAGTTCCATAAACTTCTTAATGACTACAATAAATTCCTATCTGCGCAATTGTTATAAAGAAGCCAGGCTTTCAAAGTTTCATCAGGCTATTTTTATAATGCTATTTGTATAGTATTACAGACACTGATTCCAGATTAACATGCCCAACCACACTCAAAACTGGCAGAGGCATGACAGCAAGAAAAATGTGAGTATATTGGACCCACTACATAACAAGTGTTAGGTCTTTAAGTGTGTCGCACGAAAAATAACATTGAATCACATGATCTAAAAAATCCTAATATGAAGTTTCAAATTTTGAATGGTGAATCCTACCATTTCTTGAATGAATAGGGATTGATCACCAAGATGATACGAGAACATTTTACATCTTGAATCATCTAAGATGATGATTGCCAAGGTATGATTTAATTTAAGAATGGGTTTGCTCAAGTTTCATACTATACACTGCATTGGATACTTGATGATCGTGCACCCTCATAGATTTATAAGTTATAACTGACTTGAAGAACTTAGATATTCTGACACAAATGCTCTTGAAATATTCACAAATTATGTAGGAACCCTATAGCTTGGATCAACCATCCTCAAAACAAACAGGTTACCTTCGCTTCCCCTTGATATTCTGCATAGATAAGAATGATACAGTCAATATGCTGATGCAGACTTCTTGCTAAAAGATGTATACATCCTTTCTACAAGCAATCCTCTCAAGTTCTACATTACCAGGATTCCTCTAATCAATCTTCTAATCCAATCATTAGACTAAAAAAACAAATAAATTGAAAAACATCCGACTTTGCTGATACAGGGAAACTAAACAAGGTACATGAATACTGCAAAAAAATCTAGAAAAACTGAACACCATCTGATGAAATACTGCATTTACAATCACAAGACATTATTTTCTATCCTACAACACAATATTGAATAAGCTCCAAATTAATGCACATTTCTAACTTGATGGGTGAAATTACAAATACCTCAATTCTTCATCCACAAATGTTATCTCCAGCTCACCTCGAGCTCGTTCAGGAGCCTTGATACTGATCTGAAAAATTATTGTCCAATGCCAAGTCAATGGCAGTTTTCTTTGGCCCATTCATGTATGCATGACATGTAATACGATGGACTTATGCACTATTCAAAACAATCTTCCAATCAGAATGTTTCAGGTATTCTACCCTTCAGTATCTTGCAAATACTTCCTGAATGTTAATATAGTTTTGCAAGTTCCTATATCAACAAGGTGAAACAACAATCTGAAAAAGCAAAGCATCCCTCTCAAAAGAATGCATTACCTTCAAAAATTAAGGTGCCTAAAGTGATTCAAAGGTGCCACGCCAACACAATCAAAATGAAAATCTTCTTCTCCGATTAAAACATCTTGAGTAACTATTCCAGGATGAAAACCTAAGACCAAAGCAACTACAAAAGAGAAATCACTATACAAGTCTTGAACATGTCTAAAATATGGACAATAATAAGTAGATCACTTAATTAGGATCACAGCAGGAGTAATATATATATTGAAGGGTATAAATTTAGGTCAAATGCATTTATATGAGAAAGTGTAAAATATTTCCACAGACATGTCAAATGCATTTACTTATGGTTGGGAAACTGCAAAATATTTCAACGGACATCACAATTCCGTGAACCATTCAGTACTGAAAAGCATCTGGAACTTGTTATACATAGATCTGCAGAAGGCAAGACAGAAAAAATATATCTACATTCCAAAAATTCATCTGAAGATTCACTTATTTTAAGTAAACATAAAAGGAGAGTAAAATTACATGAATTTTTTTTTTTTAATGAGATAACGAAACTCACGAATTAAGATAGAAACATAGTTGAAAAAATTCGCAAATTTTTGGTTCAAAATAAAATTCGTAAAATTCGTTCGCGATTTAATTCATGGTGCACGAATTTAATCAACTTTTTTTTTCCAAATTTTTTCAGGTCTACTTTGTTTTTGCTTGTCCCTTAAAAGTTCTTGTGAACTCTTACCTTCTCCTTTTGCTCCTTTAAAAGCATCTATTATACTTGAGAGATAAAGTATTTGTCCATACTTTTCACACGTGTGTAACTTTTGATTATTGCTTATACTTATTTAACACTCTACTCATGTGCGGTTTAGTTTTTGTTTAATTTGACACTGTTCTTGGGCTACATGTATGATGTTCAGCTTACTAATCAAGGTCATGACTCATGAGTCATGTTTCTATTATGTAATTTGTTATAACTCATAAGTTATTGGTTAAAATTTAAGATGAAATCATGAATCATGATGTTTTAGATGATTGTCTAATGTCAATTTAGGATTTGATGTCTGATGTTGTATGATGTATCATGTATCTTACATGTGATTGCCATACACATATATATATATATATATATATATATATATATATATATATATATATATATATATATATATATATATATTTTTTTTTTTTTTTTTTTTTTTAAAACATACATATATATTTATACATACACACACACACACACACACACACATATATATATATATATATATATATATATATATATATATATATACACACACACTTTATATGTAAAAAATAAAATTCTCTTCCGGTGGATAAAATTCCCGAATTCACATGAGAGAGATGAAAAGAGCAAAACTCCAGATATATTCATGACTTCCATGTTAAAGTACATGAAGTTACATGATAGCATATAGAGAATTCAAGAAATACAAGTTGTCCATAACTCCACAATCTCCAAAATTGTAGATGATCTCCTCCAAAAATAGATAAGCTTTAAGATGTTGCACACCTTGTTGAAGATGAAGAAAGCACAACTCACCTCTCCAAGGTCAAAGGAACACCTCCCCCAAGCTTGCTCAAGAAGCACTCCACATATGATGATACAAGTGGCAATAACATGGTCTTCACACCTTGTTGAAGATGAAGAAAGCACAACTCAGCTCTCCAAGGTGAATTGAACACCTCGACCAAACTCAAGAAGCACTCCATGTATGATGATACATGGAGATAAGCACTCCATGTAGATAAGCTTTAAGGCGCTGCACACCTTGTTGAAGATGAAGAAAGCACAACTCACCTCTCCAAGGTGAAAAGAACACCTCCACCAAGCTTGCTCAAGAAGCACTCCATGTATGATGATACAAGTGCTAGTAAGAAGACTGAATGAAGCAAAAATCAAAAGTGAAAACCCTAATTAGGGTTTTCTTTTTTCTCCTGAACGCTAAAATAAAGCACTGGCAAAGTTTTTAATGTGCCACATGGCATGAATATAAGCGACTGGACCTTACTTTCATGTGCCACATGGCATATTTTTTAATGTGGCATTGGATCTTATTTTTGGGTTTTAATAGGATGGTGACATGTCTCATACTCATAGTACAAACGTGAGGATCCAAATTTAAATCGTTTAAATCGTAGAAATTTTTAAAAAATGATGGTTTACAATCCAAGGATATTATGGAGATGCTATAACCAGAAATAGAAAGGCATTGTCCACTATAGGTATGGGTTTAAGCAATGAATACATTCATGATCTTGCACGTGTTACAAGTGCAAGAAAAGCATGGATGAAATTGGAAGGGATATTTGGAATTAGGAGTCCAAAATCTCTTATCTCCTTTCAATTGGAAATGTCCAAGTCAACATCAATGGCACATCACATAAACAAGTTCAAGAGGTATAAACAAGTTCAAGAGCTACTTAGCTCAACTAGCAAGGATGAACCATCCAATATCTGAGATAGTTGCAATATTTCTCAAAAGTCTTCCATCTTCCGATAACATGATGAAAGAGACCGCGGAGAGCTACATCGTGGTGTGCTCGGTTGCTCCAAACGCCAAGGGAGTGGGTTGTTGCGTGAGGATAGAGAAAGTAGAGAGAAAGTAGAGAGAGAAACCTGCGTAGAAATTTAGAGAAGAAGATGGATAAGCTGAAGTTGAAGAAGTCCCAATCAAGTTATGAGAGATTTGGGACCAAGTCTTATGGATAAGTGACTTTTAGGTCATTTGGGCATGTTCACACATGGCCAATGACCAAAAGTCAAAAAAATAATGTAAATGCCTACAACTCCCCAATTTGGGGTCCAAAAAATATAATAAAAATATGTCTGGAAAGCTCTCGAAGAGAGCTTTCACATGGAAGGGTCAAAATATACAAAAGGAGATTCCTTGCGGCCTTTATCCCCAACAACGTCCCACTTAAAGGACCAAGGAGGCTCCTTTAAGCTAAGTAACTCCCACCATCTGTATACATAACTGATGTTGTGCCTTGGATAGACACTTCCTGAGAGCATCTGCAAGATTCTGTGAAGTATTGACCTTGATCAAAGTGGTCGGGCCATCCTCTAACACCTCTCTGATGAAGTGGTATCTCACATCAATATGCTTTGTGCGAGCATGAAACATGGCATTCTTTGCCAAACATATGGCATTCTAGCTATCGCATCCAAGAACAGGTGCCTTTTTAGGCATCCCGAGACCCAAACTCACTGCAGAGGCGGGCTAACCAAATGGCTTCTTTGGAAGCCTCTGTGGCTGAAATATATTCAGCCTCTATAGTAGATAGTGCAACAATCCTCTGAAGTCTAGAGCACCATGAAATAGCTCCACCTGCAAGGATGTATACATAGCCACTTGTGGACGTGCGTGTGTCCACATCACCTTCCATTCTGAATCACAAAATCCTTTTGACTCCAATGGACCCTTTCCATAACATAAGCATTTACTTTTGGTCCCTTTCAAATATCTCAAGATAGATTTGACTGCGTCCCAATGAACTCTACCAGGATTAGCCATGAACCTGCTAACAACTCCCACTTCATGAGCAATGTCTGGCCAAGTAGCAACCATAGCATACATAAGTGAACCACAAGCTGATGCATATGGAACACTCTTCATGTAATTGGCTGCATCATCATCTTTGGGAGAGTCATCCTTGGAAAGCTTAACATGTGGCTGCAATGGCACTCCAAGAGGCTTAGCATGAGCCACATTAAATCTGTCCAGCACTTTTTCAATGTACTTTTCTTGGGATACCTGCAAAGTATGCTACTGCCAATCCCTTTTTATAGCAAGGCTGTTTTCACATCCATTTGGAATAATTCCAAATCCAAGGCAGCTGTGAGAGCAAACAACACACGTAATGTGGTCATTTTAGCCACTGGAGAGAACACTTCTTGGAAATCAATGCCCTCCTTTTGGGCATATCCCTTAGAAACCAGCCTTGCCTTGTACGTGGGTTTTCCATCAACAGTTTTGATTTTGTACACCCACTTTTTAGGAATGGCCTTCCTGTGGGTAACTCAACCAAATCCCAAGTATCATTTGCATGCAAAGCCTTTATCTCTTCTTGCATGGCTAACTCCCACTTCTTCTTGTGCTCACATAGCTTTGCCTCTTTATAGGTAAGAGGCTCACCCTCATCTGATAACATAATGTAATGTATGGAGGGATCATATCTATTCACTGGCCTCTTAAGACGTACAGATCTTCTTACCCCATGATCCACATTACCAGGCAATGGATCTACATCAGGAGGTACATTAACTTCTTCATTGTTAACGGGCTGCTGTACATTTTTTCCAGCCCTGTTTTCAGCATGAATAGGTGGCTGCATATGTCCTTCCGGAGCCTCATCTTGCTATCCAATATCTTCTCACTCAAAAACCACTAGATCATCAATATTTTCAGTCCTTTGTGGTGCATCCTGAGGGTCAAAATTGGGCCTAGCAGGTGGCTGGTCATGTTGAAATCTGACCCTTTTATGGTCATCTCTTGAGGCACTATTGTTTTGAAGCAACCTCGCCTCATTAAAAACAACATCTCAGCTGCATACAACTTTCATGAGCTGAGGTATCCAAATTCTGTACCCCATCTCACCTTCTTCACCATATCCCATGAAGAGGCCTTTTATGGACTTAGCATCAAGTTTGTTTCTCAGCTCAGGCCTTATATGCACAAAAGCCTCGCAACCAAAGACACGTAAGTGATCATATGAAGCAGGTTTGCCAAACCAAACCTCTTCAGAGATGTCACCTTTCAAAGACATGTGAGGGAATCTATTGCATATTTGTACTGTAGTTTTGAGTGCCTCTCTCCAAAATCCATGAGGGAGATTAGCCGTGGACAGCATGCATCTCACCCTCTCACAAAGTGTCCTATTATAGCGTTCAGCCACACCATTAGAAGAGGGGCTGTATGGAACAGTAAGCTCCCTCTTAATGCCCAAATTTTCACAAAATTTCTTAAATTCAGCACTTGTGTACTCACCCCCATTATCTGTACGTAGGCATTTCAGCCTTTTATCAGTTTGGGTGGTCACAAATACATAAAAACGCTTAAATGCGGCAAATGCTTCATCCTTAGACTTAAGCAATTGAACCCAAATCTTTCTAGAGAAATCATCAACAAAAGAAATGAAATACAAAGCACCCCCCATAGATTTGGTAGGCATGCTACATACATCAGAATGAACAAGATCAAGTACACAAGACTTACGAGACACACCAAAGTAAAAGGAACGTTTCACTTGCTTTCCATATTGACATTCATTACAAAAATCAAGCTTTGTGCCTTTAGCATCAAGCTTCTTTAAGTTACAAAGCCTAGTGAGACCCTTTTGGCTCATATGGCCAAGTCTCTTATGCCACAACTCCATATGGGAGTGAACTTCAGCCAAAGCAATAAACTTCCCTGATAAGGCTTTTCCATGCAAGCAATAGAGAGTTCCCTTCTTTGTGCCTTTCACAATCAGCCTTGACCCCTTTGTCATTTTCCATGATATTCTCTCAAAGAGAATGCTATAACCATGCATATCCATTTGATCCACAGAAAGCAAGCTTTTCTCGATCCCTGGTACATAACGCACATTATGCAAGACCAGCTCATTAGTGCCATTTGTAGAGAAATGCACTGTGCCAATACCCTCAATGGAACATGCATGATTGTTTCCAAGGTATATATGGCCATGGTTTCCTGTAGTAAAAGTAAAAAAACACTCCTTGATAGGAGTCACATGAAAAGAAGCACCAGAGTCAACAATCCATGTCTGGGCCAATGCATCATTGACGGTAAGCAAAGCATCAATAACATCACTTTTGGTGATCGGCATATCCTGTGAATGAACATTTAGAGAGGAATCAAATGCATAAGTATCATCAGCACATCACTTTTGGTGATCGACATATCCTGTGAATGAACATTTAGAGAGGAATCAAATGCATAAGTATCATCAGCTGATAAAGTAGTGCATAAAATATCCTCAACATCTGACGACTCTTCTATGACTACATTAGAGGCCACATTCGCCTTATCCTTGTCCTTTTGGTTGTCTTGTACATCAATCTTGTCTTCTTTCTTCTCCTTCTTCTTATCTCCATCATTCTTCTTTCTTTCAAGTTGTACCTTGTAATAGCGACGATCAGGTTTATTGCGGCCTTTCCTTCCACACTCATAGCATGTCACATCATTGCTTTTACCCTTGCTCCTATTACCCCTTTCCCTGCTCTTACTCTTGTTCCTTTGTGCATTATTACTCCTCTTATCTGTTCTGCCTCTAACCATGTTGTTGGCTGAGCTGCCACCTTCACCACCACCTTTTCTCCTAATCTCTTCATTAAGTATAGAACCCCTAACACCATCAAAGATCAAGTTAGGATTATTGGACAATGAGACTACCAATGTCTCCCAAGAGTCAGGCAATCTCATAAGCAAGAAAATGGCTTTAAGCTTGTCATCAAAGGGAGCCATACCTGAGTCCTTCAACTGTGACAAAGTACCTGTAAAGAGAGACAAGTGTTCAGCTACACTCCTGGACTCATCTAGCTGCATGCCAACAAGCTTCCACATCAAATGCACTTAGTTATTAGGCGTAGTGTTTTCATAAGTTGCTTTTAACTTTGCCCATATTTCTTAAGTAGAGGTCAAACCTTTGAGATCTACCAAGATTTCATCAGAGACAGCCATCTTGATATATCTAACAGCCTTCTTGTTCAAGATCAGCTATGCATCTTGTGACATGTCCTCTAGTTTTTCCTCCTCCAATGTCCTGTCAAAATCCTTCAGAAAGAGAATACCTTGCATTCTCTCCTTCCACAAGTCGAAACCTGTTCCCTCAAATCGTCGAATCTCAAATAGATTCTTCACATCTGAGGAAGATGATGCCATAATTGCACAATGAAGAGGTTAGCGTGCTGAAATTTTGGGCAAAATGCACCAAAATCAGGGTACCACCTCTAAAAATAGTGCACAATAACTTCAAACACAAAATGGAGCAAAATGGAGCACAAAATCAAAATCTGAAAATTTCTGAAAATTTTTGCAGAAAATTCAAGCAAGTTAATTTGTGCTTGAAATCAACAAATTTGACTTCTTTTGACTTCAATCTGCGTACATAAGGCTATAACGCAGCCTTTAGAACCGAATAGGAGCAAAAGCCCTAAATTTTACTTCAGAAATTTTTGAAATTCTCAGAAAAATGCCACAAATTGCTGTACATAAGCAATTTTTTTTTGCCACAATTCAATACATAAGGTCTTAGACCTGTGTATTGCTGCTATGATCTGTGAAACACTTGTTTAGACCTGCAAAACACCTGAAAACAGCCTGTTATGGGCTGTTGAGATTCCCAAAGTGATCCTCTTGACCCCGAAGCAACTTTCTTCGCGATGAAACTCTCTAAAAATCACAAAATTTGCTTCAGCTTTGCTCTGGGCTGAAGTAGTCCTCCAAAAACAGCACTTTTAGTCTGAGCCGCGTAGCCTAGTGGCTGACGCCTTGAAGCTGTAGGAGGATGTCCTGAGTTCAAGTCTTGGCTGGACATGTCCATGGGTTTCTCATGATGGGTGCCTCTACCTTACGAGGTTGGGTGTGTGAGTGTGTATTTCCAATTCATTGTACTCTAAAAAAAAAAAAAAAACACAGCACTTTTATCGCGAAAAAAGAAGGTTTTTCACGATGAAATTCTCCCAAATGTAAGAAAACACCTTCAGCTTAACATAGGCTGAAGTAGAAAAACACTTGGAGCAACTTTGACGCGATGGAACAGCTCAAGGCTCTGAGACCAGTTGAAAGAGGCCACGTAGAGCTACGTCGTGGTGTGCTCGGTTGCTCCAAACGCCAAGGGAGTGGGCTTATGCGTGAGGAGATAGAAAGTAGAGAGAGAAACCTACGCAAAAATTTGGAGAAGAAGATGGCGAAGTTGAAGTTGAAGAAGTCCCAATCAAGTTATGAGAGATTTGGGACCAAGTCTTATTGATAAGTGACTTTTAGGTCATTTGGGCATGTTCACACATGGCCAATGACCAAAAGTCATAAAAATAATGTAAATGCCCATAACTCCCCAATTTGGGGTCCAAAATATATAACAAAAATATGTCTGGAAAGCTCTCGAAGAGAGCTTTCACATGGAAGGGTCAAAATATACAAAAGGAGAGTCCTTAGGGCCTTTATCCCCAACACATGATTGTTACTATTCTCCAAAACAAGATAAATCCAAATCTTGATAGGGTGATAGCAGCAATTCAAATGCAGGAGAAAAGACTAAAGTTAGAAAATGGGAATAATATATCATTTCCAGCTAAGGCAAAGAAATTCAACATATGTCAACAGCGTGGCAAATCAAATCACAAGTAATCAGAGTGTTATTCAATTAATCCATGTAAAATATGTGGTGGAAAGACACGTAAAGCAGAATATTTTTACAAGAAAGAAGAATAAGCTACAATTGCATACATTATATCACAAAACGAAGTAGGTGGAGTGGTTGAAGAAACCACCTCCGTAGATTATGCATCTTAAGCCAACTCATCTTGTATGTGTGTGTGAGGTAGGCATAGATAAAAGCATATGACCTTCACTTGAGAGGATTGGCCAACCTTGAGAGTTCAGTATGTTTGAGTCTATGTTCTATCTATAACTAGCATTCTCATATGTCGATATTGACATCCCATATATTTGTCTCTATCCTTCAACTAGTACTTGGTTAAGAAGAGTGAGGATGAGTGAGTTCTCTTTGTGATGTGTATTGGGGGAGGACTCTCCATGTTCAAGGTCCTTGTGCGTGTTTGTGGAAACTTGCATGACATCGTTAGCATGGATTAAAATTATACAGATATCAATATCAACAAAAACATCAACCTAGCATATATCTCTTGTGTCAAGTGAAGAGGGGATTGTTGGAAATAGAAGCCATCCATAAGAAGGTGCAAAAACTTCAAGAAATTTTGTAGGTTTGAAAAGTCAACAGGTGGGCAAAGGCTGGTCAAAGGTCGTCAAAATGGTTGAAAATTACAAAAATTTTTATAATATATTTGGAAGTACTCTTCAAGAGCTATCCAATCATATATAATACATGGGTATTTGGTGGCAAATTTGGGCTGAAAAGCCAACCTTAATTACTTATCAAAACTCAAAATACTTTAAAAAAGTCAGAATTAAACTTCGCACTTTGTCATCGCCATATTTAATCTCAACCAATGGCTAGGATTGAATAAAAGAAAAGCCAACAACTAAAGAAAGCCATGTGAAAGTCTACTCTCAAAAAAATCACCGGAAAAAGCAAAATAGCAATGTTTTGGAGTTTCGTACACTTTTAAAGGAAGTTTAGCCGAGGCCCAATCTCCAATTGCTTAAATTGATAGAAAGAACAATTGTACAAGTGAACGGGCATAGTACAGATTTTTTGTCGTAGCTTTTGAGGACATCTTAAAACTATAGAAGACCACATGTATGGCTCATAATCATCAGATTATACTTGCTCTTTGGAGTTCTCTCATACTGGAGCATCTTGTAAGCTTACTTATAATTCAATTGTTTCTTTTTGTGGGCATGCTAGCCCTTTGTCATATCTTGTGTATAGCTTGTCTCTCTATCTATCTACTTTGTCTCTATATTAATTGTGGGGCTTCAAAATCCAATAGAAAACCCAAGTCATTTAATAAGAATGGATATCATCTGATGATTATAAATCATCCTAATGTGTTATGGATCCCCATAAATGGTAAACCATTCAATAGAATGGAATAGACAAATCAAACAAACAAATCCAACCTTCACTATCTTCTTTGGTATGACACAATGTTTCTATAATCTTCTCAATGACATTGGAAAACCATCAATCACCTCCTCTTTTAATAAGCCTACTTGTTGGAAGTGAATAGGCCCAGATAATAATCACATGTAATGTTCACGATATTTCCAATTGTCCAACATTTAGAACCTTAGCATATAACATATCTTGACCGAATTAAATGAGATGAATGACAACAGAAAAGACAAGAGACAATTTTCAACGTGTAGTAGTGGAATGCTAACTACACACTAAAATAAATATTAAATGTCAATTTACAATGTGTATAATGATACAAAACTGAATATAGGCTGAAAGAAAAGGGTTCTAAGTACAAAATGTAGAGAGAATGTGCCTAAGAGGTAATGTACAAGAGAATACGTGCAATTGGAAGTGAATTGACTCTTAGAAACAACCAAAACAACAAACCCTAATCTGAAATTAGATGACTTTGAAGTACATGACTTACTTTCCTTTTTACTTTGTTTAGTCTTCTTCTTTGTAGTCTCCTTCTTCTTCTTTCCTTTGGATGATGATACCAAAGCTTCATCATTCTCTTCCTTACTCTTATACTAGCTTTCATCTTGAAGTAACGGGAACAACAACTCTTCAAATGATATTTCTCTATCTGTTGTAGAGAGAAAAAGAGAAGTAACAAAAGAATGATATGTAGATGGAAGTAAATTTATGAGAGTACTCACCGTCTCTTCATCAGACATGCTTACTCCAACATTCAAAACTTGATCGCATAAATCCTCAAGTTTCAAAATATATGTCTGAACTGACTCACCAACTTTCATCCTTGTGTTAGTTAGTTGTCTCCTCAAATGAGCTTTCCGTGCATGATTTATGTTTCAATAGAGATTCTCTTACTCCAACTATGCCTAACGAGAGGTTTTACATGACCTGATTTGAAGAATAATATGCCCCTTCACTCCCATAGCAATAAGTGAGAGTGCTTGTGCATCTCTAGAATCCCATCTCGACTGCTTTTCTCTAGGAAGTAACTAGATTGTTGGTCTGACTTTGAACGATGAGAGGATCCCTTCCTCTTCTTCTTGTTCAACCACTTGTTGCGCACAAATTGGAGTAGCTCGTTGCTTGGATGAAGAAGCAACATCCTTTGTAGCTTGTTTTGGCCTACAGTACCTTCCAGTGATAATATTTCATAAGACCTTTGAAACTAATAAGTTCGTCAACATAAAAATCCACATTAGATAATTAAACATTCCATCAAGCTTATCTTCTACTTCCAATCTATCTCTTTAGTCACTCATCTTGAGTAAAAGGGTGTATGTGTACTAAGCTATGATACCCAATGTTGGAAGTGTAGTAGACCCACATAGAAATCACAAGTAATGTGAGGATCTTTCCAACAAACCTTAGCACATTAAATGAGATGAATGACAATAGAATAGACATATTTTTGTTATATTTTTTGGACCCCAAATTGGGGAGTTATAGGCATTTACATTATTTTTATGACTTTTGGTCATTGGCCATGTGTGAACATGCCCAAATGATCTAAAAGTCACTTATCAATAAGACTTGGTCCCACATCTCTCATAACTTGATTGGGACTTCTTCAACTTAAGCTTCTCCATCTTTTTCTCCAAATTTCTGCACATGTCTCTCTCTACTTTCTCTCTCCTCACGTAGGAGCCCACTCCCTTGGCATTTGGAGCAACCAAGCATACCACGACGTAGCTTTCCGCGCCCTCTTTCAACTGGTATCAGAGCTTTGAGCTGTTCTATCACGACAAAGTTGCTCCAAGTGCTTTTCTACTTCAGCCTATGTTAAGCTGAAGGTGTTTTCTTGCATTTGGGAGAATTTCATCGCGAAAAACCTTCTTTTTTTCGCGATAAAAGTGTTGTTTTTGGAGGATTACTTCAGCCCGCAGGAAAGCTGAAGCAAATTTTGTGATTTTTAGAGAGTTTCGTCGCAAAGAAAGCTTCTCCGAGGCCAAGAGGGTCACTTTGGGAATCTCAACAGCCCATAACAGGCTGTTTTCAGGTGTTTTGCAGGTCTAAACAGGTGTTTCACAGGTCATGGCAGCAATACACAGGTCTAGTACCATATGTATTCTGATTGTGGCAAAAGAAATTGCTTATGTAGAGCATTTAGTGGCATTTTTCTGAGAATTTCGAAAATTTCTGAAGCAAAATTTGGGGCTTTTGCTCCTATTTGGTTCTAAAGGCTGCATTATAGCTTTATGTATGCAGCTTGAGGTTAAAAGAAGTCAAATTTGTTGATTTCAAGCACATATTAGCTTGTTGGAATTTTCTACGAATTTTTCCAGAACCTTTCAGATTTTAATTTTGTGCTCCATTTTGCTCTTACAGGTGTTTGAAGTTATTGTGCACTATTTTTAGAGGAGGTACCCTGATTTTGGTGCGTTTTGCCCAAAATTTCAGCACACTAACCTCTTCATTGTGCAATTATGGCGTCATCTTCCTCATATGTGAAGAATCTATTTGAAATTCGACGATTTGAGGGAACAAGTTTCGACTTGTGGAAGGAGAGAATGCAAGGTATTCTCTTTCTGAAGGATTGTGACAGGGCATTGGAGGCGGAAAAACCAAAGGACATGTCACAAGATGCATGGCTTATCTTGAATAAGAAGGTTGTTACATATATCAAAATGGATGTCTCTGATGAAATCTCGGTAGATCTCAAAGGTTTGACCTCTGCCTCAAAAATATGGGCAAAGCTGAGAGCAACTTATGAAAACACTATGCCTGTTAACCAAGTGCATCTGATGCAGAAGCTTGTTGGCATGCAGTTAGATGAGTCCGGGAGTGCAGTTGAACACTTATCTCTCTGTACAAGTACTTTGTCACAGTTGCAGGACTCAGGTATGGCTCCGTTTGATGACAAGCTTAAGGCCATTTTCTTGCTTATGACATTGCCTAACTCTTGGGAGACATTGGTAGTCTCATTGTCCAATAACCCCAACCGAACCTTTGATGGTGTTAGGGGTTCTATACTTAATGAAGAGATCAGGAGAAAAGCAGGTGGTGAAGATGAAAGCTCAGCCAACATGGTTAGAGGCAAAACAGATAAGAGGAGTAATAATGCACAAAGGAACAAGAGTAAGAGAAGGGAAAGGGTAAAAACAATGATGTGACATGCTATCAGTGTGGTAGGAAAGGGGCAATGGCAGCAAGGGTAAAAACAATGATGTGACATGCTATCAGTGTGGTAGGAAAGGCCACAAGAAACCTGATTGCCGCTATTACAAGGCACGGCTCGAAAGAAAAAAGAATGTTGGAGATAAGAAGAAGGAGAAGAAAGAAGACATGACTGATGCACAAGGAGAAGGCCAATGTAGCCTCTAATGTAGTCATAGAAGACCGGTCAGATGTTGAGGATATTTTATGCACTACTTTATTAGCTGATGATACTTACGCATTTGATTCCTCTCTAAATGTTCATTCACAAGACATGTCGATCACCAAAAGTGATCTTATTGATGCTTTGCTGACCATTAATGATGCATTGGCCCAGACATGGATTGTTGACTCTGGTGCTTCTTTTCATTTGACTCCTATCAAGGAGTGTTTTTCTACTTTTACTGCAGGCAGCCATGGCCATGTATACCTTAGAAACAATCATGCATGTTCCATTGAGGGTATTGGCACAGTGCATTTCTCCACAAATGGCACTAATGAGCTGGTCTTGCATAATGTGTGTTATGTACCAAGGATCAAGAAAAGCTTGCTTTTTGTGGGTCAAATGGATATGCATGGTTATAGCATTCTCTTTGAGAGAGGATCATGGAAAATGACAAAGGGATCAAGGCTGATTGTGAAAGGCACAAAGAAGGGAACTCTCTCTTGCTTGCATGGAAAAGCCTTATCACAGAAGTTTAATGCTTTGGCGGAAGTTCACTCCCATATGGAGTTGTGGCATAAGAGACTTGGCCATATGAGCCAAAAGGGTCTCACTAGGCTTTGTAACTTAAAGAAGCTTCATGCTAAAGGCACAAAGCTTGATTTTTGTAATGAATGTCAATATGGAAAGCAAATGAAACGTTCCTTTTACTCTGGTGTGTCTCGTAAGTCTTGTGCACTTGATCTTGTTCATTCTTATGTATGTAGCAAGGGGGGTGCTTTGTATTTCATTTCTTTTGTTGATGATTCCTCTAGAAAAATTTGGGTTCAATTGCTTAAGTCTAAGGATGAAGCATTTGCCGCATTTAAGCATTTTCATGCATTTGTGACCACCCAAACAGGTAAAAGGCTGAAATGCCTACGTACAGATAATGGAGAAGAGTACACAAGTGCTGAATTTAAGAAATTTTGTGAAAATTTGGGCATTAAGAGGGAGCTTACTGTTCCATACAGCCCCTCTTCTAATGGTGTGGCCGAACGCTATAATAGGACACTTTGTGAGAGGGTGAGATGCATGCTGTCCAGAGCTAATCTCCCTCATGGATTTTGGGGAGAGGCACTCAAAACTGCAGTACATATATGCAATAGATCCCCTCACATGTCTTTAAAAGGTGACATCCCTAAAGAGGTTTGGTCTGGCAAACCTTCTTCATATGATCACTTACGTGTCTTTGGTTGCGAGGCTTTTGTGCATATAAGGCCTGAGCTGAGAAACAAACTTGATGCTAAGTCCATAAAAGGCCTCTTCATGGGATATGGTGAAGAAGGTGAGATGGGCTACAGAATTTGGATACCTCAGCTCAAAAAAGTTGTACGTAGCCGGGATGTTGTTTTTAATGAGGCGAGGCTGCTTCAAAACAATAGTGCCTCAAGAGATGACCATAAAAAGGTCAGATTTCAGCATGACCAGCCACCTATTAGGCCCAATTTTGACCCTCAGGATGCACCACAAAGGACTGAAAATATTGATGATCCAGTGGTTTTTGAGCGAGAAGATAATGGACAGCAAGATGAGGCTCCTCAAGGGCATATGAAGCCACCTATTCATGCTGAAAACGGGGCTGGAAAAAATGTACAGCAGACCGTTAACAATGAAGAAGTTAATGTAGCTCCTGATGTAGATCCATTGCCTGGTAATGTGGATCATTGGGTAAGAAGATCTATACGTCCTAGGAGGCCAGTGAATAGATATGATCCCTCCATACATTACATTATGTTATCAGATGAGGGTGAGCCTCTTACCTATAAAGAGGCAAAGCTATGTGAGCACAAGAAGAAGTGGGAGTTAGCCATGTAGGAAGAGATAAAGGCCTTGCATGCAAATGATACTTGGGATTTGGTTGAGTTACCCAAAAGAAGGAAAGCCATTCCTAACAAGTGGGTGTACAAAATCAAAACTGTTGATGGAAAACCCAAGTACAAGGCAAGGCTGGTTGCTAAGGGATATGCCCAAAAGGAGGGCATTGATTTCCAAGAAGTGTTCTCTCCAGTGGTTAAAATGACCACATTAAGTGTGTTGTTTGCTCTCACAGCTGCCTTGGATTTGGAATTATTCCAAATGGATGTTGAAACAGCCTTTTTGCATGGTGATTTAGACGAAGAGCTGTACATGAAACAGCCAGAAGGATATGCCATTCCTCGAAAAGAGCATCTGGTATGCAAACTGAAAAGGAGCTAATATGGGCTGAAACAGGCCCCCAAACAATGGTATAAGAAGTTTGATGCATTTATGCTCAAACATGGGAATAAGAAACCATGCAAATCACTGTTTGTACACCAAAAAGGATGAAGATGGAAACCCAATTATTCTTGTACTGTATGTAGATGATATGCTGCTGGCTGGGAAGAAAAAGAGCACTCTCAATGCTCTAAAACAGCAGCTGAACTCTGCATTCACAATGAAAGACCTTTGGGAAGCTGAGCATATTCTTGGTATGCTATAAAAAGGGATAGGCAGCAGCATACTTTGCAGGTATCCCAAGAAAAGTACATTGAAAAAGTGCTGGACAGATTTAATGTGGCTGATGCTAAGCCTCTTGGAGTGCCATTGCCGCCACATGTTAAGCTTTCCAAGGATGATTGTCCCAAAGATGATGATGCAGCCAATTACATGAAGAGTATTCCATATGCATCAGCTTGTGATTCACTTATGTATGCTATGGTTGCTACTCGGCCAGACATTGCTCATGAAGTGGGAGTTGTTAGCAGGTTCATGGCTAATCCTGGTAGAGCTCATTGCGACGAAGTCAAATCTATCTTGAGATATTTGAAAGGGACCAAAAGTAAATGCTTATGTTATGGAAAGGGTCCATTGGAGTTAAAAGGATTTTGTGATTCAGACATGGCAGGTGATGTGTACACACACAAGTCCACAAGTGGCTATGTATACATCCTTGCAGGTGGAGCTATTTCATGGTGCTTTAGACTTCAGAGGATAGTTGCTATAGAGGCTGAATATATTTCAGCCACAGAGGCTTCCAAAGAAGCCATTTGGTTAGCCCGCCTCTGCAGTGAGTTTGGGTCCTCGGATGCCTGAAAAGGCACCTGTTCTTGGATTCGATAGCCACAGTGCCATATGTTTGGCAAAGAATGCCATCTTTCATGCTCGCACAAAGCATATTGATGTGAGATACCACTTCATCAGAGAGGTGTTAGAGGATGGTCTGATCACTTTGATCAAGGTCAATACTTCACAGAATCCTGCAGATGCTCTCACGAAGTGTCTACCCAAGGCACAACATCAGCTATGTATACAGTTGGTGGGAGTTACTTAGCTTAAAGGAGCCTTTAAGTGGGAGGTTGTTGGGGATAAAGGCCCCAAGGACTCTCCTTTTGTATATTTTGACCCTTCCATGTGAAAGTTCTCTTCGAGAGCTTTCCAGACATATTTTTGTTATATTTTTGGGACCCCAAATTGGGGAGTTGTAGGCATTTACATTATTTTTATGACTTTTGATCATTGGCCATGTGTGAACATGCCCAAATGACCTAAAAGTCACTTATCAATAAGACTTGGTCCCAAATCTCTCATAACTTGATTTGGACTTCTTCAACTTCAGCTTCTCCATCTTCTTCTCCAAATTTTTGTGCAGGTTTCTCTCTCTACTTTCTCTCTCCTCACGTAAGATCCCACTCCCTTGGCGTTTGGAGCAACCGAGCACACCATGACGTAGCTCTCCGCGGCCTCTTTCAATTACTCCACGAAAATCAGAATGCACACTTGAGCACGTGTAAAGAAGATGACCCGTAGCTGCCAAAATCCTCCGAAATCTGCATATAACTCTCCAAATCAGCCTCCTTGCTCAGAATCCTAGAGCAAGTGCTTGAGTAGCACTTAAAGATAATGGTGATTGCATGCTAATATAGACTTAGATTGCCATGCGAAATTCTATGCCAAAAGCTGAAAAAGCTGATCGAAAAAATCAAGAGCATAAAGCATTTTTTCATTTTTGCATCTAAACTTATTCGAATAGCTTTTTGGAGTTGATTTTGATTTTGGATGTGCTTTTGGAGTCGATTTGTTCTCAACCATTGGATTATAAGCATCTTGTACTTTAAATTTATATCGTTAGATTAGATTGTAGTAAAAAAACAAAGTTAAGGTAGAAAATTAGGGTCTGACTTTTCAACATGATTTAAGTGTCAAATGGTGGAAATTGGAATGCTATATATCATTAGAAAGCTGAACACTTTGCAATAAGCCAATAAAAAATTTTGACCATCTTTTACCCGAATTTGACTAAGTCCCATATTTAAGGTTGCTGAAAATTTGGCAATTTTGGTCTACTCTGACATTGTTTGCCAGCACTACGATACCAAAAATGTTGCATTTTAAAGTGCTAAAATATAATGCCTTGAATAGGCAGGTGTGCACAACAATACAGCCTTTAGATGGGAAACATACGCCTTAAAAAAAAAAAGAGAGAGAGGGCAAACACAGAGAGAGAGAGAGAGAAATGGACAAAGGCAGAAAAAGATACATGAATGCCTACTAAAGGCCAACTTGGCCCATGAGATGAAACATAAAACATAGAAGGGCTGTAGAACCCATCATCCAACAAAAGAAAAAAGAAACCATTGAAGTGCAAAGTGAACAATGGCATGGAAAAGAGAAAACAAAAGTGTATGTGAGTAATAACAATGATGATATGATCCAACTTGCTCATTGCTTTCATATGCCAACGAAAATGAAAAGTTTACTTAAGGGTATGTTCCCCAATACGATCTCATAAATCTCTACAGTTATGCATTTCTAAAATTGAAGCCCAAAGACTTTTTTCTTGCGATGCTAGTATAGAAGCAAGAGTACTACAGTCCATATAGAGTCCACCATGTTGAAGTCTCCACACATCAAAATACACGCTTCTTTGCATCTCAAAGAATGACACAGGCAGAACTGATCAATAGCCTCTATCAAGCCCTTCCAAGTTATGACTCTATCTGTTGGAGTATTTGGAGCATATACATTAATACAAATGTAAGAGACACCATGCAATTTCAACTGCAAAATAGTGAACCTACCTCAAGGGGTCATTAAAAAATTGTGCAATATTAATACCTTTCCTAATAATGAAGACACATCCCGAATATTTATTTTTCATACCATTGTAAAAAAATCTGGAAATCTTGTGTGTGAATAGTCAAACCAGCATGATCATGGTTTTTATGTTCTTGAATAGAAACTACATCAAGATCATGACCAACAATACATCCCCAAAGTTTAATCCATTAGCAATATATGTGTATGCATGTATGTATGTATGTGTGTGTGTGTGTGTGTGTGTGTGTGTGTGTGTGTGTGTGTGTGTGTGTGTGTGTGTGTGTGTGTGTGTGTGTGTGTGTGTGTGTGTGTGTGTGTGTGTGTGTGTGTGTGTGTGTGTGTGTGTATATATATATATATATATATATATATATATATATATATATATATATATATATATATATATATATATATATATATATATATATATATATATATATATATATATATGCGTGCGTGGGTGGGTGGGTGGGTGGGTGCGTGGGTGCGTGGGTGTGTGTGTGTGTGTGTGTGTGTGTGTGTGTGTGTGTGTGTGTGTGTGTGTGTGTGTGTGTATATATATATATATATATATATATATATATATATATATATATATATATATATATATATATATATATATATATATATATATATATATATACACACACACACATATATACACATATATATACATATACATATATATATATGTATATATATAAATATATATATATATATACATACATACATACATACATACATATATATATATATATATATATATATATATATATATATATATATATATATATATATATGTGTGTGTGTGTGTGTCTTTTGGTTGAATTGGGTGTTGGTTAGTCTTTGGCCACCACCATCTTCACTGAGAGTAAAGCACATTGGTTGTTGCAAGGAACCCAGTTTTGCATGCTCACATAGAGTACATTGAGATGCAGTATCATTATCTCAGGAAGAGGTTCTTTACAGGAGAGATGAGTTTGGCTTATGTGCCCACATAGGATAATGTTGCAAACCTTTTCAGAGAGAGAGAGAGAAAGAAAGAAAGAAAGAAAGTCATATTAACGTCTTCTAGAGGCCAAACTTGGCCTATGAGTAACCCTGTGCAAAAAATGAAATGAAATAAAAAGTACTCGCTACCCAAAGCTATATAGGGTTGGAAAAGACTCGGGAGACGTGGCTCTGACTCTGCAGATAATGGCCACCTGATACATGGGGGATCCATAATGTGAGTGAGTAAAATACCCTAGCTACTAGTGATGGGTGGACGTGGGTGTAGTATGTGGTACATCGATGGTGGTCTGAGTGCCTCCTGAAGGAAGACAACCCAGGGGGTGGTGGTACGCCTCTGCTCCATCATGCGGTCGTAGGCTGTCCTGATGCGTGAGATATCCTCCTGATATAGTCGTGGTCGGCAATATCCAACCATGGGTGGTCGACGTCGTACTCTCTGTGCTTCTGCCTGACGGAGCGTGAGCCCTATAGATGGACCTATCTGATGTAGCTCAGCTCGCTGAAAGAACTGAGTAATGGTCTGCTGGGTACTCACCCGTGTGTCTGATGTGTGGGCTGTAGTGACTGCTCTTGCCTCTCGTATGCTGCTGTAAGGAAGCGTCCCAAGCGCTGCTGGTCTCCCATAGTCATGCATAACTCGAGCGACGACTCTATCTGAAACTATGGTCGTAGGTCTAAGTATGCTGGGCATCTGATAACAAAATGCTCCTCACTCTCTACCTCTGTCTGGCATACTGGGCACCACCTCTCCTCACGGGGGACTCCCCTGGACCGACCCCTCTCAATCTCGAGCTGATGTGATGAAACCCGAAGCTGTCCAATGACGACTCAAAGGTGGTGGGGTAGGTATGTCTGCATGTATCTCGGAATCTCGATGAAGCCCTCGTCCGATATATGTAGAAAATGCTCACGGTAATAGAGCATTTTCGGTGGCAATGTATCCCTAGGGCTCACCCATGTCCTCTGTATGTATGTATGCAGTATCTCCTGACGAATGACCCTATTCCTCTCCTGGTGAGAGAGCGAGTAGGTGGGTGCATGTAAGTCGTACTGTAGTGGTGGTAGCCTGTCTATGTCAAAACCATGGTGGGCCAACCAATCTCGTGTCTGTGCATACCATGAAGAGGTGTCGCAAGCTAATGCCATATCACGTGATGCCTCGAAAGCACGATAAGCAATGCGCTCTGTATCCATGCT